>CM021109.1:289298797-289898797 GCA_007115665.2 Sequoiadendron giganteum | reverse complement strand
ATTCTCCAAACACGCTCTCTACACCAATTACTCCTTGAAGCTCCAAAACTGATCAAATAAGTCCAAATGTGAATTCTGAAGTGAATCCACCTCAAAAGGCTAAACAGGTTTTCGTCCACACAACTGATTTACTCAAGAGTTTTCGTCCTAGGGCATGCTGAACCTGTAAATTCAAGCTCTCCAACACAATCTGAGAAAAGATATGAACAACCAGGATGTTGAAATGACTTGCTCTCATTTCCTTCTAAAGACTCAACTGAATCTTCTAAAAGAATCCAAATGTAACCTCCTCCAGCTTCTAGAAGCACACTTTATTTAATAAAGTGACTTTAAAACAATTAATAAAATGACATAATATTTTATTATTTTTTATTTGTCACTTTAATTAAATTAATTAAAATAAAGTTATCCTTATGATTTAATTTATTTAGACAACTTTAAAATAATTAATTTAATTATTACTCCCTTTTAACTCCATTATTTAGCTTATGGGAATAAAATAAGCTAAAAGTAAATATCAATATTTGCCATTATTCAGAAAATGAGGACATTACAGTCCTCCCTTCTCATCAATTGCTTGTCCCCAGCAATCAGTACCTGAATGCCCAACACCAACTTCTAGGATCCCATATCAATCTCAAAAATCTACAAACTCTGCTATTTGAAACACTATGCTGCAAGAGATCTACAAATAACATCTTATCTCTCTTGGATAGTGGTGCAATAATTCTCAACATGTAATCAGAAAACTCACCATCACATACCTTAGCCTTCGCAAAAGACCATTGTGCTACTCAGATTATCATGTTCCCTAAATCCTCATATATACTCATAACATTAGTGGTCGATCCACAAAGTGTATGCTCCATAATGCCATCCAATTCTATGATGTGATCCTTCAAATGGCTCTCCAAAAGAGGTGATGCCAAAACCTCACAAAGCAATCTATGTAAGCACTCATTGAATTTTGAATCATACCTCAAACCTGATTGCTCCACTTTCTTAGCCACCATATAAGGCTCATTCCTCATATGCCACATGTTTTGAATCTTCTTTGCCTCTGCCATGTCATGTTGTACTAACTTAGTCTTCTTGTGTCTTGGACACACAAATAACACCTCATGTTTGTCTCCCAAATGAATGTCAACAATAGAAGAAATCTTACTAAGATCCTCATGAGTAGGAGCTACCGACTCAAGATTATGCAAAAACCAAAGATTGTTGTTCCAAATCAGAAAATCAGAACAATTGTCATATCTTTCCATAGTGTCTTCATTCACCTCAAACATCTTCTTCCTCCTTGTTGCATCAAGTGCCAATCTAACATGAGTCTCCCAAGGGAAATCACAAGCCTCAAGGCTGATCCTCTTGGCTGTTATATCATGATGATGTGAAGATAAGGGACTGCTGTCATACATCAGAAAAACAGTCCTTACCTCATGCCCAAGTGTGATGTCCTACTCAATCTCAATCATCTCTCTTTCCATGAGTGGATGGATATCAACAAGTGTTGGTTCACGAGACTTGGTGTCTCTCAACCCTGAACTTTGCAATTTGTTTGATATTTTGCTGAGTTTGAGTGTTTTGTAGTTTTTGCAATATATGATTTTTTTTGTTTTTTCTTATAAATAATGATGCCAGGCAATGGAAATGCAATGAAACAATATGACATAGAAGCAAACTACGCCTATAGGAGCTGCGAATAACTTCCTTATTAACGATAGATGTTTACAATACCAAGATCATAACATGCATACAAAAAAAAAAAGCCAAATAACTATTATGAGAAACCTGGTTTTTATATTGCAGCAAACATATATATCTGATAATGAAGTCTACCAGCCTTCTTTGTGAGTTTTCCACCTTGGAAAATGACGCCAAAGCCTCCCTTGACTAGAGCGCCTACAATGGTGATGGAATCAGCTCAAACCCATGAAGAAAAATACAACTCAAAAAGATAAATCATTGTAGCGTAGGTACTATTCACGTCACTGTAGCACGGGTACTATTCACGTCACTGTAGCAGCAGATCAATAACTTCTGATTTTTCTTTTGCAATGATGGTTATTTCAACAAACTAAAATCTGCTCTTCGAACCCTTGATGATTCTTCTCCAATAAGCACAGATTTGACTTCTATATTAAGCCAACTAGATGAGCACTCTTAAGCTGATCTTTCACAACTTCAGAAAGCTAGACTAAGAAGAGGTATCGTTCTCCAAAGCCTGGAATGACTGAAATCTGCAAAAACCCTTGTTTCACAAACTCCAAAGTTCTCCGAGAAGAAAAGACAAATTAGAATAATCAATCATAATCAATTCTATTTGCCCTTTGTGAAATAAATACTCTCTTCAATAAGCTCGACCCTCAAAAAAGCAATTAAATGGCATTTAATAATATTAAATTCGCCTCTCTTGACTTAAGCACTTTTAATTAATAAATGGCATTCATTTAAATGAGTAATAAATACTCATTTAATAATCATTTCTTCTCATTTATTATAAAGTCATTAAAATACTTTATAATAAGCCATTTAAATAATTAATAACTTTAATATCTCGCTTAAAGTGACTTTATAATATAAAGTCATAATAATAATCATTTAATTATTATTAAATGCTCCCTTATTCTCCATTTGCTCGATAACTGTCAAACTGGATCGAAAATGAGATAGCCAATTGAGTCAGGTGCCCTGCCAGAAATAGTAACCCCTGTTGGCCTGACTTACTATAAATAGTAAGTGCCTGAATATCACTTTGTAAGCTTCTGCAAAGGCCCAAACCTGAATCAACTGATGGAGTAATGTCCCAAAACTCTAGATAACTGCAAGAGCAACCCTCTAAACACATATGTTAGCCTACAAGGGTCAAAATGATAGGCTAACCCCTCAAACACCTGAACTACCTAGGAAGGGGACATTACACATGAGTGGATGGATATCAACAAGTGTTGGTTCACAAGACGTCTCCAAGTGAAAATTAACTGTACCATGTGTCACAAACTCTATCCCATGGCTGCAAGTTGAATCTTCATGTGTATGTGTCTCTTCTACCTTCATGACTTCATCATAGGACCCTTCAAGTCCTTCCTCCATGTCTCCACTTTTTGCCATCTTCATGTTGCATTGTTTTTCATTGGTTGTGGCTAACATAGAAGTGTGAAATTTTGTTGTGTATGATGAAAAGTGTGCCATGCTCAACTCCTCACAAAGCTTATCCACCTCATCTTTTTTTTTTCTCAAGGCATTAGAGTATATCTCACCAAGTGTGAGGACATGATCTCTATCCGCAAGTAAGTGTAGGTAGTTTGATTTCACTACCACTAAGGCCTCTTTGAGTTTGTGCAAGTCGGAAAGAGATGGACCTCCCTCAAAATTGTCATGATTCCCTAGAGCCTTCCAACACAAACCTGCCATCATCTTATGAACATGATCAAAATGGGTTAGAGTTGCCACAACCATACCTTCATTTACCCTTAGTTGACCCTCCAAAGGATGTGACTTATGAGACCCAACACCTCCATGCAAAATTCATGATTGGTCTTCATAATCATGTACCTCCAAATCAGCATCCTTCTTGTCCTCTTCTCCATTACATCCGTGTATAAAACTAGGGTATCATCATGCTCTATCAAAAGCTCACCATGAAGGTAATCATGATCTTCCTCAATGGCTGATCTAGAAAGTGTATGTACAACTATGGCCTCCTTAACCACCAAGTGATCCTCCATATCTTGCAATGTCAAGTCAATCTTATCCAAACCTCTTTGTTCACCACATACTGAAATTTTTGAATTGCCATCATATGTATGAACAACATCCATCCCAAATACACCCAAACCACAATTTGATTCCTTGTCAAGATGAGGTAAGGGTGATGAAGTAATTCTAGGCTCAATTAGAGAAATATCAAACGAACTTATACCTTCTTGAAGCTAATCTAACATGGCTGGTTTGATAATCTCCATGGTGGTATTTTCATCAATCTTCATGTGCTCTTCAATTTTAGCTTCAATAGGTGACTCTTCTTCAATCTTGTCATCATCTTGAAGTGTCATGTGCTCTTCACTTGTAGGCTGCAAGTCACAAACAAGTACTTCTTCCCTTTTACAACTTTTCTTCTCAAAATTTATTCATCTTCTCCTAGTTCACCCAAAAATTGATTGAATGTGAGAACATCTCGAATTTTCTTAGGAAGAGAGTAGTATTCAATAAATCTAGTATAGACTTTAGCTGTTGTTGGTGAGACATATCCATGAAGCATAGTTGCATCCACAATTCCAAATGTAGAAGACAGATCAACCAAATGCTGCAATCTAATATGCAAATGCTAACACCACAGGCTGGCAGGATAACTGTGCTCTGATACCATGTAATGTCCCCATTTTTAGCACTACACTTTCCAGTGACTGTTAGCCTATTCCCAGATGCTCGTAGGCTAGTCAGAGGCAGAATTAGGGTTTTCAACTGCTTGGAGGTTTCTTTTGAGGATTCAGGGGTTCGCATGTTGAGGTTTTGCAGATTGGTCGCGGGATTCTTTCTGGGTTTTCAGAGAGCTTCGCAGTGGTATGACATACAACTGAATCAGAGAACTTTTCCGAACTTACTATTTTTAGTAAGTTATGACGGTTGCATGTTGGATTTTTATAGTTCAGATTTTGGATTCCTTCTGGGTTTTCAGAAAGCTTCACGACGATGTGACATGCAACTGAATCAGAGAACTTCTCTAAACTTACTATTTTTAGTAAGTTACGACGGTTGCATGTTGGACTTTTACAATTCGGATTCTGGATTCCTTCTGGGTTCTCAGAGAGCTTCGCGACGCTGTGACATGCAACTGAATCAGAGAACTTTTCCGGACTTACTATTTTTAGTAAGTACGACGGCTGCTCGGATTGTGGTTAAAATGAGTTTGGAACAACTTACTATTTTTAGCAGTATGCTGTTTTTAGTAAGTTCTATTTTTAGCAGTGCTATTTTTAGCAGGGTTTTTGAAGTTCAATTCAATGGTTATATCTGGCAGGTCAATTGGAGCAGTTTGGTCTCCAACACCCTTGGTGCTATTTTTGGCAGTGTTTCAACAACTTGGTATTATGGCTATTTCAGGCAGGGCAGTATAGTCAGTTGGTCTCTAGCATTTGAGGTGATTATTTCGGCAAATTTGATATTTGATGAGAATATTATTTTAAGTGAAATATTTAAAAGGCATGTTTGGACGCCTTGGAGAAATAAGTGGTCAATTATATTTATATTTCACTTTAATAAAGTGTTTCACTTTATTATTATTTTAGACGTCATAATATACTTTATTGACATTTTAATAAAGTATAATACTTCTTGGAGGAGGATGACTTGGAGGAATGAAACCACAAATGGGCATTGTGAATTTGAGTTTGGTTTTGGCGTCCATTTGGAGGGAGATTGAATTTGCATTTGGAGCAGAAAATGTTATAAATAAGAGCATTGGGCTCTTAGTTCATTATCTTATATCTACAGTAATGTTATGCTGCCGGAATGGTTAGTGAGTTGCTTCGAGGAATGCATAACTCCTAGCTTTGGCTTGAATTCTTGCTTGAAAAATAGCAACTAGTTGAGATTTGGCTGTTCTTAATCCTTGAGAACAGATTGAGCACATTGTAGTTGAGTTTCTTGCATTTTTTCAGTTTTAGGTGATGCTGGTGTGGTGCTTGGCTGAAGCACATTTTCGATCATAGCTCCTTGCACAATTTTTTGTTGGTTTTGGGTATTGACTTATTGTTCAAGTCTACGGGCACCCCTTCTTGCAAGTTTTCAGATTTTTCTGAGGTGATTTGGATTTTATCTTGCTGGTCGCCTTTTCTTGGAGGTTGTACTTTGCCTGCCATTGCATTGGGAAGCATGCATAAAATATCAAAGGTTGCTTGCTGCTATTTCTTGGTTTGTACTTGGTCTCCCTTCTCTTATGCTTCCTTTGCACTTGATTTTATATCAATCGGAGGTATTTTGACGAAGTTATGAGCGTTTTGGTGATTCTAGGGCTTGCTGGTATGAATTTCTGAATGCTGCAATTTTTATATCAGACATGATATTTCAGTCCTTTTTACTATATCTCATATCCTGGATAGCTTGTACTTGTTTGGAGTTCATTTCCTAACATTTTGGAGTTCATTGGTTATCTATATCTCATTGTATTTGCAGATTGTTCATCGCATTGTAATGTTGAATCAGTAGTACTGATCAGCTCTTTACTTTCTGCACTTTATATTTTGTATCTCCACTTTTGTGGAAGAGACTGGCATCATTTCAGTCTATAGTTTTAGGTTTCATTTCTTGCATCACCCGCTGAATAAGTGGAAAAGGTTGGCTTGCCGCCTATTTGACTTAATGTAATGCATCACTTCATCATATTGTTGATCGGCCGAGCTGTCAACATGCTCCCGTTGAATAAGTGGTCACGTTGCATCTTTAATTTCAGTAATGTACTTTCCATTTCAGTCCTCCAGCTGAATAAGTGGTAGAGTGATTGTATTTACTTTCTATTACTGCTTTCAGCAAGATGCAGTTGTGCTAACGATCCCCTTTCGAGTATGCTCTCACCTTGCCCGCAATGGGATCTGGGTTGATCAGAGGAAAGGGTTCCTTTCAGTTGGATTGAGATTTCATTAACGTTAACGGGTGAATTTAGTTGTGGAAAGAGTTGGTAAAAATTGCCCGATATATTTCATACCACTGTAATAACGTTGTAATGTCCCCTTCTCGACAATGATTCGACAGCTGGCCGTTAGTCTATCCTGGTGACCCGTAGACTACTCGGAAGCAGAATCAAGGTTCCCTATCTTCTAAGAGGATGTTTCAACTTTTGTTGGAGTGTGCTTCTAGAATCTTGGTGTTTGGTTGGCAGCTCTTTTCTGGGTTTTCAGAGAGATTCGCGATGGTATATCTGGCATGATGATCCGAGTTACTTCCGGGATTTACTATTTTTAGTAAATTCTATTTTTGGTAGTGGTCCTGTTTGCTTCAGTGCATTTGGCTTCCCTCTTTAGATGGTTCAGTTGGCAGCATCAGAAATCAGCGCCTGGGTGCAGTTCTTGGAGAGATAAGCTAATTTAATGAAAATAATGTTTTATTTTAATTATAACCCCTTGGCCTAAGCTTCATAACTTAAGTTGTTTTAAAAAAGGGGGATTTTATGGGTGGGCGCCTCATCAAGAAATTATGTTAATTTTTGATAATTTACAAAAGAGGAAAAAGGACGCCAACTTGAGAAGAGAAGGTAATTTTATTTTAATAAGACTTTTTCACTGAGTAAAAAGGGACGCCAACTTGAGGAAAGGTAAATCAACATGGATTTCGAAATTGGTTGACTCCTAGGTTTTGGCACACCTTCTGGAAGCTTCTAGGATGCTCTTCAAAAGTTATATAAGGGATTGCTCATCTTCATGTTTTTCATCTTGAGTTTTATGCAAAGTTATGCTGCCGGAATGGTGTTAGACTTGCTTCGAGGAATGCATACCTCCTAGCTGGCTTAGTTTCTTGCTTGAAAGATAGCAACTAGTTGAGAGTAGGTTTCTATTGATTTGTTCTGCATTTTGAGATTGATTCTTTGTACTTTCAATCATTTTCATAGTTGTTGTATTGGCTATGGCTGAACAGGTTTTTCAATTATAAGTCTTGGAGTAAATTTTATTTACTTATGGGTAGTTGAGGTATGTGCTTGGCTGGTTGAGGCGACCCCTTCCACCAATTTGCAGATTTGTTTGTTGAGTCTTTATTTTATTATGGCAAAATCGCCCTTTCTTAAGGGTCGTACCATTTGGGATTGCATTGGAATGTGTGCAAAATAAATAGGCAATATTTTGGTTGGTTTCTTAGTCCCTTCTTGGGCGCCTTCAGCATTATTAATGTTTGTTTTTTGTCTCATGGGATTTGAGTGAAAATTGAGTGAGTTAGCATGAATTCAATGATTTTCTGTGTTGCTGATTCTGCAATTTCAGTGCAGGTCTGTCATAATCAGATTAGCATAATGGGGTTTGTGAGATGGGTTTGATGTTTGTGAGACCAAGATAGGTATAGGGAAGTCTTCCTATTTCATTACAGCATTTCATACTTGTCCGGATGACATGAAGTTCTATCAAATTGTAAGTTGAGCAGTAGTACTGCCAGTGTTCTTGATTTTAGCTATTTCCCACGATCGTGGAAGAGACTGGCACTCCTTCAGTCTATAGTTTAAGTTAATCATAGCATTCCCGCTGAACAAGTGGAAGAGGCCGGCTTGCCGCCTTTACTTTAAATGTAATGCAACCTCATCATTTGCTGATCGGCTAAGCCGTCAAAATGCTCCCGCTGAATAAGTGGTCGAGTTGCACTTTATTTTCAGTACTGTACTTTCATTCCAGTCCTCCCGCTGAACAAGTGGTTGAGTGATTGTTCTTTCTTTCAATTACTTTCAGCAAGCTTTTGTTTTACTAATGATCCCCTATCGTGTATGCTCTCAACCTTGCCCGCATTGGGATCTGGGTTGATCAGAGGAGAGGGTTACATTCAGCTGGTTTATGTTTACACTAATGCTAATGGGTGAAATTAGTTGTGTAACAAAATGAAAAAATTGGCCGGCATATTTCAAACGCTTGCCCCTGCCGTGAAGTTTCTTCAATTTATTCTATTGGTTTGACAATGCGAGCATTTGTCAACCAATATCATATGCTAGACTTCGGGTGAGTTGAAATAGACTGTTGCAATATATGAAGTTTAGTTTAATACAATTGCAAACATTTGGCATTCACATAAAATAACCAGTATTCAATTATGGATAAAGAGTATTCACTTCTTCGTAGAAAACTTAGAAATTTGATATTGCAAATATATAGTTTTATATATATCAGAGATTTCATACAATGGAAAGTACCATGAATGCTCTTCTCATGAAAGAGAGTGTCAACCTTGATTAAGATGGCATGATACACCTAACCATGATTAATCTTCAGCTCAATAATCTCCACATATATAAGGATAGAAACCACAACTCCTTGTAAATGTATGACCTCTACGATTTTTTTAAAGATCTCAACTCCAAGCTAGGCTTTGACCAAGTATTTTGCCTTTTAGTGGTGGCTTTCCTTTATTTGTCTTTTCCTCGGCGCTTGTCTTAGTAAGTCAAATAATATCGGCCCCTTGCTAACCGATGGCTACGGCTATTCCAATAATGGCACCTCTAAAATATTGTCAGGTACCTTAAATATTCAACTTGTGATATATAGTCTGCCACAACACCTGTAGGTTTGGCAACTGGCCAATAACCACGATCTCTATTATATCTTAAGTTGCATTCATCGCTGACTCCAATAGGTTTGGCGGCAATTTCCTCAGTAATTGAAAAGTGGCAACCACTTTCCATGACTCGTTCAAATTCTATTTGGCAATTATTCAAAGCACAGTCGTATGTGTACACAATCCTCCCCCAGTCGACTCCATACACATATCACCCCTCAAATATTACATATGACTTAAATATAAGGGACATCAAGATCCACGGGTCCTTAAATATTCATTAATATTATCGCTGCCCTCCTCTACACATCCTCGCAACTTCCTTCCTTAGTAGATTAATTTTCCATGCCTTCATCAATTTCGTGACTTCCATCTATATGTCGGTTGCTTCCACTTGTGCAATGCCTAAATGATATATTCTACAATATAGAATTCGATTCCAAACTTTCAACACATAAATATTCAGTTCCCCAAGCTCTTAAATAATATTTAATTCGCAGAATAGATAAAATTGCCAATAGAGAACATAAATCAATTCCCAAACCAATTAGCAATTTCGCAGGCCTGATATACAAATCTGAGTATTAGCAGCTCAAATAACTAAAACCTGATATCAAAATTATCACCTAATATAACCCTGCAAATATTATTGGATAAGCTTTGAAATTTTGTCTTCGAAGAAGACTCACAAAATTTCTCCTACCACACTCTCTACAGCACTTACTCCTTGAAGCTCCAAAACTGATCAAATAAATCCAAATGTGAATTCTAAAGTGAATCCACCTCAAAAGGTTGAATGTGTTTTCGTCTAAACAACCGATTTACCCAAGGGTTTTCATCCTATGGCACGTTGAACTTGTAAAAACAAGCTCTCCAATACAATCTAAGAAAAGATATCAAAAACCAAGATGTTGAAATGACTTGCTCTCATCTCCTTTTAAAGGCTCAACTGAATCTTCTAGAAGAATCCAAATGTAACCTCCTCCATCTTCTAGAAGCACACTTTACTTAATAAAGTGACATAATATTTTATTATTTTTTATTTGTCACTTTAATTAAATTAATTAAAATAAAGTTATCCTTATGATTTAATTTATTTAGACAACTTTAAAATAATTAATTTAATTATTACTCCCTTATAACTCCATTATTTAGCTTATGGGAATAAAATAAGCTAAATATCAATATCCGCCATTACTTAGAAAACGGGAACATTACAGGAAAAAGGAGGCAACTACAACTTTTTTTTGTTTTTTAAAAAATGAATTCTAATGGTTAGGCACATGCCTAAACAAGGCGTCTTTTTGCACTTGAGATAATAGGGATGCATCCATTTGAATAAATGGCACACTTCAGGAAAGGTCAACATGAATCAATTTGAGGGCACATGAACTAGTTTACTAGCACATGAAACAATTTAAAAGTGAGTGTGAGCAGTTCTAGAGGAGTGTGAACAAAACCAAAGGAAAAATAAGTTCTTTTTTTTAATCAAAAAATCACACCATTTAGAAGACATGCACAAGAGCAAAAAAATGCATGTAACGGATGAGGCATACACCTAGGCGTAAGCACGCACCTCAAAACAGCACCTCTATTATTTTATTTTTTTTAAATTGTTACCCAAACTACAAGAATGCATCTAAGGAGAATTATGCACCTTTACAAATGATCAAAAATTTTGTGTTTAAAGGCGCATGAGTGACTAAAGTGTGCACATAAGAATGAAAACCATGCTTAAAGGATGAAAAGAATGTGAAGAACGGTAAGATGCACATCCATAAAAATGGATGCACCTATTTTCAAAATTGGTTTTTACATGATTTTGCACTATTTATGGCTGACCAAGCTTGTGAAGAAGGTGTTCATTATGAAGAGGCACTTTTTATTTTAGACTCAAAACACTTATTTATATTTCAAAGTGAAGTGGTTAAAAACCAAATTATTTATAAATAGAAATCATTATTTATGTTTCAAAGTGAAGTTAAAAACCAAATCAATTCTAAATAGAAATCATTCATAAATACCAACAGCAAGTTTGTTAGAAAATTAAATTCCACCATAATAGGGAATCTAATGGCCGGTACAACAGCGAAAGCAAAAGTCAAAGTTGGAAATTTGTACATTCCCTTTACACAAAAATGACAATTTCCATATCCTTGAAGACTTTAGAGTGTGAAGAGTTGAATCATCCCAATTTTTGTGAAGAGTATAACAGAGGAGTATTTTTAGATTCAAGTCACCAAGATTGGTGAATCGTCAAACTTCCAAAATCTCATAGAATGTACCATCATCGGAACAAAGAAAATATTTTTTTTTAATCATCCAAAAAGTTTTGTTTAGCACACATTAAAAATAGTGCCTTCCTATTTTTAGCTGTCATTATTTTTTAACAAAAGGGCATATTCTGATATAAGCTATTTTTACCCAAAGCTTCATATTATAGCATCCTTTTTTTAGATCAAGTGTCGACTATTTTCAGATCAATTATCTCATCATGTGAAGAATGTGAGCTTTTAAGGGATAACTGTAATTATTTTAATTGTCAATTCAACTAGGAGTCACATGTTGTAATATTAGGATTGGTAGATGAGATAATTTGTAATAAAGCTTGCACATCATGCAAGAAATGGTTGTTAGGGTAAAAGTGCAATTAGTTAAATAATCAGAGTAGCTGAATACGCCCCCGCCCCTTCCCAGGCACGCATATCCCCGTATCCATATCGGATACTGTAATGTCCCCTTCCCAAACCTGATCTTTCCAGTGACCGTTGGCCTTTTTCCTAGAAACCCTAAGGCTAGTCGGAAGGTAAAATTAGGGTTTCCTATTTTTAAGGATGTCTTTGCTCAGAGTTGGTGGATTCAATGGCGGATTCTTTCTGGGTTTTCAGAGAGCTTCGCAGTGGTATGTTCATTTCGGCATTCTGAGCGTTTTCCGGAGTTTACTATTTTTAGTAAATTCTATTTCTGGCAGTTTCTCAGTTCAGTTCAGCATGGTTGACTTCCTGCTTCAGTTTGGTCAGTTGACTTGGTCATTATTGGCTTCAGGGCTCAATGGGAGAGATAAGTTGATATATTTAATTAAAGTCACGTTTTAATATTATATTTTAACGTTGACCCCTTGGCCTAGTCTATCGACTTCACGTTGTTTTAAAAAAGTGGTCTTTGAGGGTGGCGCCTTCATTAAGATTATTTTATTAATTGCCAAAGTCAAAGCAAGCTTAAGGTGGGCGCATTTATCAAGGTATTGAATTTAATTAAAATATCGATATTGAGCTTGAAAGGAAAA
Source organism: Sequoiadendron giganteum (assembly GCA_007115665.2). NCBI lineage: Eukaryota > Viridiplantae > Streptophyta > Pinopsida > Cupressales > Cupressaceae > Sequoiadendron > Sequoiadendron giganteum. The sequence continues at coordinate 289,886,268 of CM021109.1, read as the reverse complement.
AGGACGCCATCTTTGAGAAATGATTAGGGTTTTGACATTGAAGTGGATTTTAGGGTTTCGTGAAGTCAACAGGGAGTTATAAAAGGAAGGCTTTGAGCATCATTTCACATCTTTGACTACAGTATTGTTACTCTGCCGAAATGGTATGGGATCGCTTCGAGGAATGAAGGCCTCCTAGCTTGGGCATTGCTTCTTGCTTGCAACACAGCAACTAGTGATGAATTAGTGTAGTTGTGAGTTTGCATTTGGATTTGTGCATAGTAATCAGCTTGTAGTTTTCTAGCTTCAGATTTATGCATGTTAGAGAATTCTGGAAATTGCATTTTAATACAGCAGATTGTCCTTTTTATTCATAAGTCAAAAATTATCAAAAAGATTCTTCTGGGTACTGTCTACTTCTCTCTGTTTGGTAGGGGCGACCCTTTCCACCAGTTTGTGGAATTTTTAGTAAAGCTTGGGATTTTTAAAGGAAGGTCGAACTTCTTGCTGGGCCGTACCTTCTGTACTTGCATTGGTTTTCGTGCATAAATAATATAAGGTCTTTTGCTGGGGTTTCAGTGTGCTATTTGGGTCGCCATCTTTATAGGGTTATTTTGCATCTTACTTTGTGAGATTTGAGTGAGTTTTGAGAGTGTTGTGAGCAAATTGGTGAGTTGCAGGGCTGCTGTTCGTGCATACGGAAATCTGGACTGTCATAAATCAGATTAACAGGTTGGCCTTAATGTTACAGTTTCTGATTTAATCTTCCTTCTTTAGTGAACGGGATTCTATAATTATTGTTGCAGCTCTATTTACTTCTCGATTTGTATTGTTAGCAAAGCATTGTCTAACATGTTGTAAGCTGGCAGTAGTACTGACAGCAACCATAATCTTGTTCTATCAATTTGTAATGCTCAACTCTACTTTCAGTATTTGCTAGTGTATTTACTTTATCTCCGCCCTATGGTAGCTACTTTCCCACTCCGGGTCAGAAAGCACATTCTGGGTGTTGAGTCTTTTCAGCATTACAGTTATTTCTTTCAAGCATTGTAAGTTGTAATACTCCGCCATATGGTCGCCTCCACTCCATACTGGACTGGGTAGCACATACTTGGTGTCGAGTTCCTTTTCAGTACTTAGTGTAGAAGACCCTCTGACCATATGCTCGCCATCATCGGCGCCATTCTTGGTTAGAGTTCTTGCATAAGCATTTTGATTAAGACCCTCTGACCAATGCTCACTCCTTGCCCACATCGGGATCCTGGTGTACATTCTGGTTAGAGTTGCTTCAGCAACGTTTTGGTTTAGCTGCTAACCTTAACGGGTGCATTGGTTTGTAATTTGTAATTGGAAAAAGAAAAAAAAAATTGGCTCGGAATATTTCAGTGGTATCAGAGCCACATTTCCTGCCATCCTGTGAAACAAACCGTCTATGAGTGACAGAGAAAAGAGATACGCAGCAAGGGAAAACAAGAAGGCTGCAAATCAGTTTCGGTTCTATCAGGTTCCAGAAGGTCAAACAGCTTCAGAGATCTTGAGGGCTCATTGGGAGTCTTCTCAGGAAACAGAAATGGGAGATAATGAGAGGAGATTGGGTGGTAACAGAGAAGATAGTGGGAAGGGAAGGGAAAGATCGGTAAGTCCGGGGAAGAGATTTGAGAGGAAGATGGATGCCTTAATGGATATGGTATCTCTCATGATGGGGAAAGTGGACCAGAACACAACTCCACAAAGCAATCCAGGACATAGAGGTGAACACAGTGCCACCAACCAGCATGATGGACATGCTGCTCAGCCTGCTTCAAACAACACATACATTTCTTCCAGACCATTCAAACCCACCTTCTTGGCACCAGTAAACACTCAACCTGATCCAGAAGAGAATGCTTCATTTGTTGAGCAATTGAGGCTTGGCCATACTGAATATGATTCTCTACCCGATGAAATTAAGATGGATATGTCATATAATGATTTTATGGATCATAAAAGGAAGAACAGAGGACAAGGAAGACAGTATGAACATAGAAGAACAACAGTACATGGGGATTTGCATCAAGCTGTCAACAAGGTCTTGCTTCCACACTTTGACGGGAGTGACAACAGCTCAGCCAGAGCTTGGATACAGAAGTTAGATAATTATCTAGCTCTTCGACCCATGGCGGAAGAGGAGGCGATTAAGTTCGCTATGCTACACCTTGACGGGGTGGCGCATTAGTGGTGGCACCATGGCCTAATCACTTTGGGTCATCGGTCTATCACTACCTATGATGAGTTCACCAATAGGCTCATCGAGAGATTTGAGAAAAAAGATCCTGAAATACATTTCAGGGAATTGGCACAGCTTAGGCAGTATGGTACAGTTGATGCCTACATAGCTGAGTTTCAGAGACTCTCAATCATGGTCACAGGAATCACTGAGAGGCGTTTGGTGATCCTTTTCAGTGAAGGATTGATGGAGCCACTCAAGGGTTGGATTAAAGCTTTTGATCCACCCTCCCTACAGGAGGCCATGAAGAAGGCAAGAAACATGGAGTGGGCTGCTCCTAGGGCAAAGTTTCAACCCAGGCCAGCCTTTCACAAAGGGGATAAAGAGAAAAGACCTCATCAAAGACCTCCTTTGAGACCTCAGCATAAGGATTTCAAATAGCATAATCCTCACGTCACAAGATTGGATCCTGAGACACTGAACGAACTCAGAAGAAAGAGGTTATGTTTCCGGTGTAGGGAAAAATGGTCTCATGATCATGTTTGCCCAAAGGGAGTTAAATTTAATCAGATTGAATACTATTCAGCTGGTGAAAGTAATTCTGATTTTTCAGACCAGCAATCTGATTGTGAAGATAGTGAAGTGGAAAGAGTTCCAGAAGAGTCCGAAGATGAAAAAGGAAGTGGAGGTACCTTGGCTCAACTTTCGAGCTTCCAGAAGAATGAATCCTTCAAAGTTAGAGGGATGATTAAGGGGCGACGAATAGTTGCTTTGATTGACACTGGAGCAACGCATAACTTCATTGATGAAGTTGTGGTAGCAAAGAAGGGGCTGCAAACAGAAGAATTTGAAGGCTTCAAGGTTATGGTTGCTAATGGGTTTCACATCTCATGCACTAAGAAGATCTCAAACATGACTATGCAATTGGGGAACTATGACATCAAGGACGACTTTTATGTAGTCAACATTGGAGATACGGATGTCGTTCTAGGCATTCAATGGCTGCGTTCCCTTGGAGAAATCTCTCTAAATCTGCAAACCATGGAGCTCAAGTTTCAATCCGATGGGAAGAAGGTAGTGCTAAGAGGAATGTCCAATGGTGGTCCTCGGATTGTGTCATTCAAGAGAATGGCAAGGCTGATTCGTAATGAACAAGTCGAGTGGGCTGCAGAATGTATGATTCTTCCTACTAGTCCGGTAGAGACCAAGAGAGGCTATCCTCCTGATGTTCAGTCTCTACTTACCAAGAAGAGCAAAGTCTTTGCTGATTTGCCTCCTGGACCTCCACCTGAACGAGGTTCAGAACATATCATAGAGCTCAAGGAAGGAGCTAAGCCGATGATTACAACTCCATATCGGTACCCCAAGAGGCAAAAGGATGAGATTGAGAAGAACATTCAAGAACTCTTGGAGATGGGGTTCATTCGCCCAAGCAAGAGCCCCTTTGCTTCTGCAGTGGTTCTTGTGAAGAAGAAGGATGGTACCATGCGCATGTGTGTGGACTATCGTGCTTTGAATCAAAGCGCAATCAAAAATCGATACCCCATTCCAAGGATAGATGAGCTCATTGACGAGCTACATGGGGCCAAGTTCTTCTCGAAGATCGATTTGAGATCGGGTTACCATCAGATTCGAATGAGAGGATCAGACGTTGAGAAGACAGCTTTCAGATGTCATTATGGCCATTTCGAGTTTCTAGTCATACCATTTGGGTTGACTAACGCTCCTGCTACCTTCCAGTCTTGCATGAATAGAGTTTTTCAGAATCAGTTAAGGAGGTTTGTGTTGATATTTTTCGATGACATTTTGATTTACAGCAAGACTTGGGAAGATCATCTCAAGCACTTGGAGGAAGTGCTTAGCATCCTGGAATCTAAGAGTTTGTTCGCAAAAGCATCCAAATGTGAATTTGGAATGGAAGAGTTACTGTACCTTGGCCACATAATCAGTGCTGAGGGAGTGAAGGTGGATCCTGAAAAAATCAAGGCAGTAGTTGATTGGCCACCTCCTGAGAACTTGACTCAGTTGAAAGGTTTTCTGGGTCTTTGTGGATTTTATCGGAGATTCGTAAAGGGGTATTCACAGAATGCTGCTCCTCTTACTGATCTCACCAAAAAGGGAGCCTTTTGCTGGTCAAAAAAGGCTCAAATTGTTTTTGACAAGTTTAAGAAGATCATGAGCTCGTGTCCGGTTCTGGCTATTCCGGATTTCTCCAAGCCATTCGAGCTGCAGTGTGATGCATCAGGTGAAGGAGTTGGGGCTATCCTGATGCAAGACAAACACCCTATTGTGTTTGAAAGCCGAAAATTAAGGGGTGTTGAAAGAACATACTCAATTTATGACAAGGAAATGCTTGCCATTATGCATGCATTAGCCAAGTTCAAGCAGTACTTGGTGGGAAACAAGTTTGTGGTTAAGACTGACCACAATAGCCTCAAGCATTTCATGCACCAGAAGGACCTAAATGAGAGGCAACAAAAATGGGTGAGTAAGCTTCAAGCTTACGACTTTGACATTGAATATGTCAAAGGGAAAAATAATATCGTGGCTGATGCTTTATCCAGGAGACCTCATCTTAGCTCATTGTGTGAGCTTACTGCAGATTGGAGAGACATGTTGCTTGCTGATTATGCCAAAAATCAGTTTGCAACCAGCATTCTTGAGGGTACTTTTCATGATGAAAGGTACAAGGTGATTGAGAGATTGATACACTATAAGGGAAGAATCTTTCTGGTGGCTGATTCTAAGCTTAAGAAGAAGATTCTTTTGACTTTTCATGATATTCCAGTTGTTGGTCACCAAGGTTTTTTCAAGACATATAGGTAGATCCGAGAAAGGTTTTCTTGGAAAGGATTGAAAGGAGAGGTACAACGATACATTCAGGAGTGTCCTGTTTGTCAAGTGAATAAGAATGAGCATACATTACCAGCCGGTTTGCTGCAACCACTCCCTATTCCCAATCAAAAATGGGAAAGCATCTCGATGGATTTCATCATAGGGTTGCCCAAGGCCCAAGGGAAGGATTGTATCTATGTGGTAGTGGATAGGCTAACCAAATTTGCTCATTTTTTTGCCATTACCAGCACTTTTTCTGCAGCCCAAGTTGCAGATCTGTTTTTTCGAGAGGTGTTTAGGCTGCATGGGTTGCCAAAGAACATTGTGAGTGATAGGGACAGCAAGTTCCTAAGTACTTTTTGGCAAGAAGTCTTCAGAATGAGTGGTACTGTGCTCACTCCAAGCACTAATTACCATCCCCAAACAGATGGACAAACAGAAGTAGTGAACAAGTGGTTGGAAGGCTACTTGAGAAACTATGTGTCAGAGCAGCAAAGAGTATGGGTCAAGTGGCTGCATATAGGCGAGTACTGCTACAATTCTACTTTCCATATGTCAATTAAGATGTCTCCTTTCTTGGCTCTCTATGGGTATGAAGCACCTAGCTTTGCTGATTTGGTGTTTGGTGATAGCAAAGCACCCCAAGCCAAGGACTTGTTGCAGCAAAGTCAAGACATTATGAAATCCTTGAAGGATAATCTACAGATTGCACAGAATCAGCAGAAGTTGTATGCTGATCAAAGGCGGGTTGAGCGTTCTTTCGAGGTTGGGGATATGGTTTATCTCCGATTACAGCCATATAGACAGTCTACTCTCAAGAAGAGTGGAGCTGAGAAGCTCAAACCTCGCTTCTATGGGCCATTCAGGGTCATCAGAAAAGTTGGGGTAGTAGCTTATGAGTTAGAGCTACCTACTGATAACAGAGTACATAACGTCTTCCACGTGTCTCGCCTCAAGAAGGCACTTGGACATAATGTGGTTGCTTCATCATAGTTGCCACCTTTGGATGAAGAAGGACAGTTGGTTCTAATTCCGGAGGAGATACTTGATTTCAGAGAACGTTCTTTAAGGAAAAGAACTATTAGAGAATACCTGGTGAAGTGGAAAAACCTGCCTATGGAGGATGCGACTTGGGAAAGTGATGAAATTCTGCAGCATCCTGGTTTGCGATTGCTTGAGGACAACCAATCTTGGGGAGGGCGGACTGTAATGTCCCCTTCTCAAACCTAATCTTTCCAGTGACCGTTGGCCTTTTTTCTGGAAACCCGAAGGCTAGTCAGAAGGTAAAATTAGGGTTTCCTATTTTTAAGGATGTCTTTGCTCGGAGTTGGTGGATTCAATGGCGGATTCTTTCTGGGTTTTCAAAGAGCTTCGCAGTGGTATGTTCATTTCGGCATTCTGAGTGTTTTCTGGAATTTACTATTTTTAGTAAATTCTATTTCTGGCAGTTTTTCAATTCAGTTCAACATGGTTGACTTCCTGCTTCAGTTTGGTCAGTTGACTTGGTCATTATTGGCTTCAGGGCTCAATGGGAGAGATAAGTTGATATATTTAATTAAAGTCACGTTTTAATATTATATTTTAACGTTGACCCCTTGGCCTAGTCTATCGACTTCACGTTGTTTTAAAAAAGTGGTCTTTGAGGGTGGCGCCTTCATTAAGATTATTTTATTAATTGCCACAGTCAAAGCAAGCTTAAGGTGGGCGCATTTATCAAGGTATTGAATTTAATTAAAATATCAATATTGAGCTTGAAAGGAAAAAGGACGCCATCTTTGAGAAATGATTAGGGTTTTGACATTGAAGTGGATTTTAGGGTTTCGTGAAGTCAACAGGGAGTTATAAAAGGAAGGTTTTGAGCATCATTTCACATCTTTGACTACAGTATTGTTACTCTGCCGAAATGGTATGGGATCGCTTCGAGGAATGAAGGCCTCCTAGCTTGGGCATTGCTTCTTGCTTGCAACACAGCAACTAGTGATGAATTAGTGTAGTTGTGAGTTTGCATTTGGATTTGTGCATAGTAATCAGCTTGTAGTTTTCTAGCTTCAGATTTATGCATGTTAGAGAATTCTGGAAATTGCATTTTAATACAGCAGATTGTCCTTTTTATTCATAAGTCAAAAATTATCAAAAAGATTCTTCTGGGTACTGTCTACTTCTCTCTGTTTGGTAGGGGCGACCCTTTCCACCAGTTTGTGGAATTTTTAGTAAAGCTTGGGATTTTTAAAGGAAGGTCGAACTTCTTGCTGGGCCGTACCTTCTGTACTTGCATTGGTTTTCGTGCATAAATAATATAAGGTCTTTTGCTGGGGTTTCAGTGTGCTATTTGGGTCGCCATCTTTATAGGGTTATTTTGCATCTTACTTTGTGAGATTTGAGTGAGTTTTGAGAGTGTTGTGAGCAAATTGGTGAGTTGCAGGGCTGCTGTTCGTGCATACGGAAATCTGGACTGTCATAAATCAGATTAACAGGTTGGCCTTAATGTTACAGTTTCTGATTTAATCTTCCTTCTTTAGTGAACGGGATTCTATAATTATTGTTGCAGCTCTATTTACTTCTCGATTTGTATTGTTAGCAAAGCATTGTCTAACATGTTGTAAGCTGGCAGTAGTACTGACAGCAACCATAATCTTGTTCTATCAATTTGTAATGCTCAACTCTACTTTCAGTATTTGCTAGTGTATTTACTTTATCTCCGCCCTATGGTAGCTACTTTCCCACTCCGGGTCAGAAAGCACATTCTGGGTGTTGAGTCTTTTCAGCATTACAGTTATTTCTTTCAAGCATTGTAAGTTGTAATACTCCGCCATATGGTCGCCTCCACTCCATACTGGACTGGGTAGCACATACTTGGTGTCGAGTTCCTTTTCAGTACTTAGTGTAGAAGACCCTCTGACCATATGCTCGCCATCATCGGCGCCATTCTTGGTTAGAGTTCTTGCATAAGCATTTTGATTAAGACCCTCTGACCAATGCTCACTCCTTGCCCACATCGGGATCCTGGTGTACATTCTGGTTAGAGTTGCTTCAGCAACGTTTTGGTTTAGCTGCTAACCTTAACGGGTGCATTGGTTTGTAATTTGTAATTGGAAAAAAAAAAAAAAAATTGGCTCGGAATATTTCAAATACGAATAAGATATTGCACGAATACACGTTGGATACCATAACCACACATGCCCAAAAAACTGTGATTTGATTTTCAAAAAAATTGACGTGAATCCTCCTAAACTTAACCTTAAAAAACTTCAATCATGCAAAATTTATTTTTGTTTTGTAAAACCAAAACCTACACCAAATGACAAAGACAAATGAAACATTTTTCTATTTCTGCGAACCATTTTTCCGGGTCTTCTTGCAATGCAACTCTACTTAATTTTTTGATGTCTTAATTTTTATAGATTTCAGAAAGTTAATTGTTTATAATTTTATATTTGTATTTAATATTTATATTATGTTGTTTAAATGTTAGATATTTTGAAAAAATTAAAATTTATTCTTTAAATATAAAAAAATAGTCATGCATATTTAATTGTTTATTCTTTACTAAATTATTAATATTATTTTAATTTATATTTACTTATTTCCTTTTAAAGTAGTGAAAATCTCCTCTAACAACTTAGAAAATTGTATTAAATATGTGTGTGTGTTGGAAGGGGGGGGAGGGGTTACCCCCCACGAGGGGTCTAGAAGAATCATCCCCCCAACGGGGACTAGGGGTCATGTGCCTCAATGGGGGCTCGGGGGCAGCACCCCTGAAAGCCAGATTTCATGTATATTTTAGTATTGTAATTTGGATCATTCATCATTAGGTCTTAGATCTGACAGTCGATATTTTGTGTGTGTTTGTTTTATGAATGTCATATCTAGTCGTATCCATACTGGGGGTCTTAAAAAATGGTCATATCCATATTTGTATCCGTATCCGTGTCCATGCAACTTTGGTTTCGTTCATTTATTTTCATTCAATTGTTTGTAAGCAATATAAATAAGAGTGCTTTTGCATTCAATTTCAACAATGGTGATTCTCATGCCTACATACTCTTGGAGTTCCTATTCATCAAATATTCAATTTGTTTCCTAGAATTTGTTTCATTTAATGATATTTATTACACCTATCTTGCTTATAAATATTTATTGAGATGTCTCCCTATTTGTGCTAAAGGTTGAGGTTTTTTAGCAAATTTGCAAGCTTTGTACTATAGGTGAGCTCAAAGGTATAGCTCATGTCTTTGTGCCAATTCCTACATTTAACCATAGCATTCATATTTGTGTTAACCTATTTCACTCCATGTGTATTTATCATGCTCAGCCTCTATTTTTTACTAAATGGCATAAGCATGTAGTTATAGGAATTGTTCACTAATAAAACATAAAATGCCTCGTGTCAAAAGAGCATCTCTATCTTTTACCTTCGGCAAAACCAAAGAGATACTCATACACATTTACATTTATTCAACATGAATGTGAACCACCCCAAAAATCGTTGTAAAGACTATAGAGTGTAAGTATTTATTGTTTAGTTTTAGGTTAACTTTTAATCTACAAGAAACTTCCCCTTCTAATTTGAAGAGTAGCTTTGTTACACATTTGTTTCATTTTGTGTTGCACTAAAAGATGTGTAATAATATGCTAACACTATCAAGGGATGGAAAAGAGCTATAGGTGTTTTCATATGCAATCACAAGTGGTGTCTAAGTCATCCATTGCTATTTGCTTTGCCCATGTCATACCATTTCATGAGGCACATTCTCCCTATTTCAAACAAATGTTCAACGATGCAATTGTTGTCGATCCCTCATTTACTCCACTAGACAACATAAGCTACAGACCATCCCTCTTGATATAAAGTATTCTAAGGTGAGTGTAATGATGGAGGAAATGAAGCAAACTTGGATTAAGGATGGTTGCTCTATCATCATGGATGAGTGGACAGATATTAGGCATCGGCCAATCATCAATATCGTTGCCATGTGTTTAACTTGCTCTTATTTTCTTAGAACCATTAATTGTTTACGGAAGAGGAAGGATGCAAACTTCTAATTTCAGATTTTGAAAGATGCCATTGAAGAGGTTGGGCATTCTTATATTGTACAAATGTTGATTGATTCAAGCCATGTATGTAAGCTAGCTTGATAGTGGAGAGCCTTGACAATCACATTTACTAGACCCTATATTGTGTTCATCCATTGAACAATGCATTTAAAGATATTGGGAAGATAGATTGATTTAGGGCAGTGGTGGCAGAAGCTAGAGACATACAGATATTCATTTGCAACTATTACACCTCACTTGTTTTATTTAGGACATTTTTGAGGAAGGAATTCCTCAAACTCGTGGATACTAGATATGGCAACTACTTCATTTTGATAGAGAGAATGCTTGAGCTGCAATAGCCTCTACAATTAATAATGGTTAGTCCAAAGGGGTAGCTAAAGGAAAAAGTCTGAAATAAAAAATCCTAGACAATGATTGATAGTCCACAATTAGGTATGAAATTGCTGATTTTGTTACTAAATTATTCAGTTGTTAATTTATTAATGTTTTTAGCTTGTAAATTATTTTAATTCTTTGCAATAACATTCACTCTTTATCATTTGAGTCTTAAACATTTTTGAAAATTTGTATTCTGTAATTTGTTTGCAATTATGTTTGCTCCACCTCACCTGTTGTGTGGGTCATAAGATATGATGATACAAAATCTCCTTGCCTTGAAGAGATTTGTAAGACATTTGACAACATATTTGGGCAAATGAAGCAAGCCATTTATGGCAGGGATCTTACTTTGGAATTTTATGAGGAGTATATTAGGCCCATTGTAAAGTAATGGAGGAACACTAGGAAAAGCCCACTTCATATGGAAACCTATACACTCAATCCCAAATGATATGTAGCTAGTGTTGATGTTATTGTGCAGCATCGGTTGTCACTTCCAGCCGATTGAATAAATTAAATCATAGCCATTGGCTATTTAATTTATAAGAGATCGATTTATTTATGAAGCATCACATCTCTTATATTAAAAGATAATTATTTATGAAGGGGCACGATTCTTGCTAATGCCGACATCATGTTTTTGAGGACGTGATTTTATTGAAAGGACGCATTCCTTATGAAGGCCGACTTAATACCCTTGAGAGACACGTCTCTCTATGTAGGCCGACTTCTTCTCATGAAAGGTCGCTTGTTCTCCCTTCATCAGATATAAATATGAGTGGGGATTCACTCATTTGGAATAAAGCAATAAGTCATTTTCGTATTCCTGTAGAAGTTCATTCTGTAGCAGCAGATACTCAGTTTGAGTTTGCAGCAGCAAATCAATTCAAGTCAAGCATATTCGCATGAAGAGAAGGATTGAGATCTAAGTAGCAGATTATTACTTGTAACAAAAGATCGATTACAAGGAGTAATATATTCTTTTGTATTTGCATCTAGGAGAGGTGCGATTACTCATTGTATCAAATAAGGCATTGTGTTGTGCCTGAGTTGTAAAGCAGATTTTGTTCCTATTCAATAAATATATAAGAGATATATTTGTTGGGTTTTTCTCCCTCAAGTTGGAGGGTTTTCCCAGGGTATTTGTTGTGTTGTGAGTCTGATTTTTTTATTAAATTTATGTGCATTAAATCTGATCATAAAAAATCAACATGGTATCAAAGCCAGTTTGAAGAAGATCTTGATCAGATTTATCTTGCAGCAATATTCTTTATTTTCCCCCACCTTCTTGATCTCTTTAATCACTTCATCAAGATGGTGAATGGTCTCAAGATTGAGGACAGACTTGAGAGAGCATCAAATTTCACATCACGGAGATTCAGAATCATGCTCACCTTGGAGGAAAGTGAGCTGGCAGAGTTCGTGGAGAGCATAGCGCCCGAGCCTGCGAATGAGGAAGAAAAGGTTCAATGGAAGAAGAAAGACACTAAGGCGAAGAAGATGCTAGTTGATTCAGTGAAGGATCATATTGTTCCAATCATCTCTAAGTTGAAGACAGCGAGAGAAATGCTTAAGACTTTGGAGGAGATGTATGAGATCAACAACACAAGCCGTGCACTTGCATTAAAGCATGTTATATCCAAAATAATTTTTTGGCATTCTGCTTAAATTGAGCTAAACAATGTAAAAATGCCATCGAAAGTATGTTTTAGGTCAAACCAAACATGAAGTCTTTGTGGGTTTATGTCAAGGAACCTATGGTTAAAATTACGAAAAAATAAAAATTAGGGTTTTATGCCCCTATTTTTAAGAAAACCCTTAAAAGTAGGACCTTCCCGGAAATGATTGAAAATAATTCTGATAGGATTAATTGCCTTCACGATCACACTGATTAGGTCAAAATTATCAAAAAACATGTTTTACTCTGGTGGGTCTATTTCTGTTTTTCAGGAAAAAAGTTAGGAGCTTCGCAGCCATTAATGGCAGATTGGCCAGTACCAGGTGCTGAAAGCTAAACCTCAAAAGCTTCAACGAAGAAGCTATGGCAGAAAAGGATGAAAAGATGCTGTTTCAACGAAGGAGATTCTCAAAATGGAAAAGGCCAAAATTTGGCTAAGTCTGGAAGATGCACGTTTTGTCTACCAAGGCAAAAACATAGTCTACAATTGAAAAAGGCGCCCCTCTTGAAGAAAGGCGCCCTTAGATCTCAAAGGGCAAATGTAATCATTTGGCATCCTCAACTCAATCATCCTCTTCACTTTCATGCTAGCTCGACAACGAAACAATCAGCAAAATCATCTAATTCAGGGATCATTGACCAACCATCAGCAAAGTATGGAGGATCCATCAACGACAGAGATGCCAAATCAGAGAGCTTCAAGGTAAAAGCGCCCCTGCTGGAAAGGGGCGCCCCTCAGTTGCAAGCACCAGATGAATCCATAAGCAGCAACTCTATACATGATATCTTTCTAGCTTCCTCCCAGCTACGTGATCAATCTAACAGCAAGTCCATAAGACACACCAAACGATCACGCATTGAGATCAAGCAGAAAAAGCCAAATTGAAGAACTGGAAAGATAAGCCAGAAAATGGCTAAGGCATGGCTAAAAGCGCCCCTCTTGAGGAAAGGCGCCCTTTCTTGAAGGCATCCAGATTCAACCAGAATCTTCACTGCCTCCCAAGATAACCTTCTCAGCTATGACCTATCTCGTCAACGAGACTATCAGCAATAACTTCTGACAAATCAAACATCGGATGGAGGAGGTTAAAGTCAGGCAGTTCCTAGCATGAAGAAATTCAATCAAAAGCTAAAAGCGCCCCTGCTGGCCAAAGGCGCCCTTTAGTTTGAAGGACCTAAACCTGCCAGCTTCAACTAAGAAGTCAGTCATCTTGAGAAAGACCAAGCTGGCTACCCGATGCATCGTCAAGTAGAGTCATCTGATTCATCTAACATCAAGAACGTCAAATCAAGGCAAAGAGGGTCTGAAAAGGTCAAAATGAAGAACAATCAATGAAAATTGACTAAGGCATTATCAAAAGCACCCCTCTCAAGGAAAGGCGCCCTTCTTTCTGAAGGCCTAAACTCAGTTTTCTGAGTTAATCCCTCTTAGGCATATCTCATCATGTTGATCCCACCTCAACAACAAAACTGCCAGCCACTGCCAAAGATCAACTGAGTAACCTGAATCAAAGATCAAACAGGAGCACTTCAGCTTGAAAAATGAACAAAAATGATCAACTTCAAGGGTGGACGCCTAAAAGAAGTCAAAGCAAAAGTGTTGACTTGAGTTAATTTGGAGCCAAAAAGAGACCAAACACTCCACAATCAGTGGAAATCATCTTTTGGAACTCCAAATCAGACCTGAATGATGAGTTATCTTCCATACTTTGTGGATCTTAACCCTAATCACCATATATTCATGCTAGGCGTCCCATTCTTCATTATTCTTTTTGCAGGTTGAAGGATAAAACATCAAATAGCTCCCAAGAACATGTTTTCAAGATCTGGCAGAGGTTTTGGACAGATCTTCAATATTTTTGAAGATCATTGGCAGTAAAAGTATTCTTCCCCAGAGTTTGCTTCCAGAGACAGATTATTGCAAAGTGGCAATTTATAACTTCCAATCCATCTTCTGTCTACTTCCTCTATTTCTGTCTATATTTCTTTGCATGTCACAGGAAACGACAGATAATCATAGATCTGGCCAACTGGGTATGATCAGCACAGCTTTTTCAACAAAACCCACATGTTAGATTTTTCTAGAAAAAGTAGCCCTGTTGCCCCCTATTTTTTAGGGTTTCCGAAAAAAGTCACAATATTGAAAAACAGACAAACTAGGTTTGTTTAGCTCTGAAGCACGAACAAAACCCATGTGTTAGATTTTTTTGAGAAAAAACACTTTCCGGTGCCCCTGCTGCCTCTGCCACCGAAAGGCCTTTGCATGTCAAAGAAAAACTCGTTTTTCCGAATGTCTGACGATCTGGGTCTGTTTAGAAAATCATTCTCAACAAAACCCATGTCTTAGAATTTTTCGTAAAAACTACCCCCGGCAAGGCTATTTTTAGCAGTTCCAGAAAAGTTGTCAGAACAGGGTCAAGTGCCCAGTCAATATTCAAGGTTTTCAAAATGCAATACTCTCAGGTACAATACAAGACCAAAACGGTCTTATACCATGATTAACTGAAAACGACTAACACAGACTTATGATAGAAAAATCTAGAGGTCAGTTCTGAAGACTTGGAGGGCATGAACCAAATTACGTTGCAAAACATTGAAGAATCCGGTTTATTCCAAGCTGCGTCTATTCCGATCACCTTACAGAGCATTGAGCTTGTAACTACTTGCACAAAGCATTACAACCCGACTGCAAGAGAGATCCTGTCAGTAGACGGGAGGGTGATTTGCAGCTTGAAGCTGGTGGACATAGAGACTTGTTTTGCAATTCCACCATGCCCTACCAAGAAGGTCATATCAGTGACAATGCGAAAAGGCATTCAAGGCTTCGAAGGATGTGTTCGCTTATAATGGCTGAACATTGGTTGAAAACAAAGAGAACCAGCTTGCCCAGATTGGTTGGTAGAGGAGAATTCAAAAATGAGTACGGAGTGTTAATCACCCTACTTAGCAAAGTCACTGGGCAAGAGGAGGGGAAATCCTTCCAGCCATGGATGTTCTACATTATTGGCAAAATAATCAGCAGGAAAGAACATTACGACTGGGCCTCTCTGATCAGTGACACACTCCACCAACAATTCACCAGATTTCTAGAAGAGCACCGTTTCCACATGTGTTCCTACCTGGTCTACCTGATAGCCTTCCAAGGCGATTTCAAAACACTAAACACTGTGGGAACCCTGGGTGTGCAAAAAGTACAAGAATACTTTCCTCGCCTAGAGTTCACTCTAGCGGAAAGACACTCCAAAAAGATAAATGACCTTTTTACTATGCACACCGTGCACGAGCTAGACCATGAGATGCACGTACATATTTTACCAGCAGCTAAGGCAGCAATGGTGGACTGGGCGGATTGGTTCATCCAATTCCCCACTTTCACCTACAAATGCGTGTATGGCTACAATGGCCACCCCGCCATGATGCCACGCTACCCCTCAGATAGGGTAGTGTTCATGGAATTCCTGAGGCAGTTGGCCGAGGTTCACTCTTACCTTCGCATAAAGAAAAAGACGGCTGCAAACTTTCCTTTCCAGATGGGATTCTACAGATGCAGGACTACAGCCGATGCAAGGTTGATAAACCAGGAAATAGTGAGATTTAATCTCAAGTACCTCATTGATAGGAGGCCATCCTATGACCCCAGAGGCATCTTCGTAGCTCACCTTGAGCAAAGATCATCACATGAACCTTTAATGGAAGATTTTTGGGTCAACTGCGACGATGAGTACAAGGTGAGAAGAAGGAACCACAGCAGATGCAAGCTCTCGCAGATTGCAGAATTCATGTTAGAGGACATCGAGGGCTTATTTGAGGATGAAGAAGAAGTCATTCTTTCTTCCTTCTTCACAGGTCTAGTGGATGCACAACCACTCGGCAAAGTAGACTGGTACGCGAAAGAGAGTATGTCTATTGAGGAAAGAACGGGTAGAGTAGTTCGACACAATCAACTCTACCTTGACAGTAAAAAGACAAGGAAGGTAGTACTTCCCCGATTAGAGCCGCCAACAGTTCAGTTTACACTACCTTCCTCATCTAGGAGGAAACCTAGACAAAAGAAGATGAGCATTCTTCCAGAAGGAATGTGGATGTCAGGGAGCACATGGGGAAGAAAAGGAATTGCTAGCACAAGCCGGCAAGAGGTACAGGTGGAGACAGCCACCAATTTACCTGAAACAGTTGAGAACGTTGCAGCTACACCAGAGCCAGTGATTGAAATAATCGCCGCAGAGATGGAATCCATTGTAGAAGAAGTTGCAGCAGAAGCGGTGCCTATGATAGAAACAGAGCCACCAGCTTCACCACCATCACAAAGGTCACGAAGTCCTATTGATTTGGACTCACCACCACGAGGCATTGCCACGGCACAGTCTCGTTCTTCCAGCATTCAGGGGGCCTATGTTCCTCCTCCCAGCGATGCTAGCCGAGATTCTATCTGGCTGGAAAGCTTGCTTGGGAGGAAAAGGGAGAGACCTTCTTATCAGCTTGACTTCTCTGAATTCCACCATGTCCCACAAGACATGCCGGCAAAGAAGTTGAAGAAGCAAACACGTAGAAAAGAATGCAGAGAACGAGGTTATCATAGAGACCGCTGCCCCGCCTGAAGACAAAGATATACATAATGTGAGAGTTGAGGATTTCACGCTTTCAAAGGTGAACCTTGGAAAGACCACTCGACAGGTGGAGGCAGACCTTCTTGGAATCGCCTCAGCAAGTGTCAAAGAAAGGATGACAAAGGATGGACAAGACAAAGCAGCCTTGAAAGCTGAAATCCATCAGCTAAAATTGTACATTTCTAGTTTGATACATGACACTCCAGACTCCTCGGCCTTGCCTCAAGGACTATTGGATCTCCCAGCTAAAAGAAACCATCATCAATTGATTACATATGGCAAACACTTGAGATGTCAAGTGGATGAGTTTGTCGTCAAAAGACGGTGTGTGTTGGCAGAAGCATATCAGCTGAGAGACAGGGCACATGGACTTAGATCAGAAATCCAGCAGTCAAATGTAAAGGCAGCTCAAGAGAGGCCGAGAGAGGAGGCGACATTTGCTGATCTACAACAGGCATATGAATCAGTTACAACCACTAAAAACAAACACCATCTCTTTGAGTGGAAAGAACAGGTGGCATACAAGGTGAGAGCCTACGATGCCAATTCAGTGGAGTTGATTGATGTTACATCCCGAATTATGAGATTACCATTTTCTAGTGATATAAAAGGTAGAGATGAATGTAATGTGAAATTTGGAGATGTTTGCACCTTGTTATTAATATGTATGTTAGCTCATTTGACGTCGTTTCATTTGATGTTATTTCAATTGATGTAATTCAGGATATACGGCATATATGTGAATATCAGGATACTGAATCTTGCTTTAAACTTGATATGTTTAAGTATTGCAAATGTTATGAACAAGTAACTGCCGTGGTTTTGTGGCAATGGATGCAGGATCAGGAACTATTCCTCCAAACGGAGGGGAGACATCACTCGGGAGAGGGGCTTGGTCGAGTAACCGGTAAAGTTGATCAAGTTGAGCATACACACACTTCACTGAGGGTTTTGGGAACTGAGTCAGTTAGAGTTGTCATGATAAGTCATCCTTAGGCTTAGGAGTTTATGATTACTTCTTTATGCTTTATGAGTGGTGTTACTTGATTGACTGACTTCTGTTTTGTGAACCTTGAATGTGAAATGTGAACCGATAAGTTATACTAATGCCTGGAATTTACACTTAAATGTATATATACATGTTTGTGCAATTACGTATATTAAAGGTACTCTGACTGGCCTATAATACACGTAATTGGATAATTGGAAATAAACATGTATAGATATATTTAAGTGTAAATGTGGATATATTTATAAATATATTTAATATAGACATTATTATAGTTTTATCGATAATGAAATATATTGGTATATCTATATTAATATTTGGATATTATATAGATACATTCAAATATTTTAATAAAGGTGAAATAAAAACTATAATAGTTTATATTAAATATAATGTTAAATGTATTTATAACATTTTAATAAATATATATTAAAATGACTTTGCCTTGGAAATATTTGAAATGGACTTATATAGTTTTTTTGGTAATTATAATACATTTATCTTTTGGAATAATGGAATTTCGAAATTTATAAACCTTTGGAAATACGTTGGAAATTATACATAAAAAAATATTAAAAGAAATGTAATAGTTTGAAACTATAGACTTTAATGATTTTTAAATCAGAAGTTTGAATAAAACTAAAAATCGCGGATTTCTTCATGGGAAGAAATCGCGCGACTGTGGAAGCAGAAAACATGGAAAATGGTGAGGGAAGAGAACCCGCGGCCAGTTCACACGCCTTGGACCTGGTCGCAACTGCTAAAACGCCACCATTCTGGGACGCGTGGGCGGAAGGAGGCCAGATGCTGCGTGTGTAACCCTTGACGTTTTCTTCTGTGAACTTCAAACGCCATTTGGTCATTCAATCCGCCATTTTTGAGGGCATTTTCAGTGATTACGCCTGTACGTGGATGCTTCACGAGTTCGCCATGTGAGAGTTGAAGCATTCTTCGAAAATAAGGTTGATTCATCACTTAATTTTGCTGAGTGTCTAGTTGTTTGTTTGCCACTGCATTTTTTAACAATGTCAATAGGAGAGGTGTCGAATTCTCATGCCTACAATGTAGTAAACATGAGAATTCGAAACCTATATAAAGAGGTTGCTCTCATTGTTAAACTCACCACTTTCCTTTGCATTTGGAATTACGAATTTCATTGCTGTTGCATTTTCTGTGTATTGCAATCCTTTTTTGCTGTTGAGTTTTGTGAGAGCCTTATTTCACCATCACTGCTGTTTGCATTTTCTGTGAGTTGCAAACCATCATTGCTATTTAGATTGTGAGAGCCATATACAATTTTGTGAAAGCCATCTACAATTTTGCTGAAAGCCATATATCATCTTGCTGTGACTGTATTGCTGAGAGCAACATTCCCTCATTACCGAACTGCAATTACCTGAGAGTTGTATTTGTTCATGCTGTGAGAAGTAGCTAGTAAAGGCTGTGAAGGACGGTGGAGGAAGAGCTAAAGCTACCAATCGAACTCATTTCGCAGCAAGGGAATCAGGCATGAGAAATGTCTTTTTAGAATTTCTATCATATGATTTAAAAAATGAGTTATTTGTTTGCTTTGATTATGCTTTGCATTATGCTATAGCATGAAAGGAAAATATTAGAAAGTCTCTATTTTCTAAGGAATTGTATTGAATTGGGAATAGCTTAATTTCATTAGAAAAGGCTTATTGAATTAAGGAATAACTTATTTCATAGAGAAAGCATGTTATGTTAGAAATAGCTTAAAGAGCTTGTTGAATTGGAAATAGCTTAAGAGCTTGTTGAAATGAAATAGTTTAATTTCATAGGAAAGCTTGTAAATGGAATAGCATAGAAGGGAAATGTTTGATTACTTTTTAATAGAAGTAAATTATGATTTGTATTACTTGAATACTGCTTGAACTCCTTAAAGAAAGGAACTAGTTATTAAATACTAGGTCAAGGATGGAATCAGTACCAAGGTAGTCTACAGCGTAAGTTATAGGGATATCTGGGATAAGCTAAAAGTACTCTTAGGATAAAGATTTCCTGATTAGGAGGAATGGTATAAAGACCTTGTTGACTGCATTATATTTCCTGATTAAGTAGTTTGCTTGAAGGTAGGTTGTCTGAAACAGGATATACCTCCCTTATGTAGCTATTGAAGTAGAATGTCTCAAGGTAGGTAATCTAAAACAGGATATACCTATCTTATGTAAATATCTTAGAAAAATGTTGTAGGTTAGTCTAGGATTAAAGATTATCCAAAAGTAAAGGACGATACCTATGCGTAGTGTAAGATAGTCTTAAATCAAATCGGCCCTGGATAGTGTATATGATAGATGACCTTCATTCGAAGTACTGAATGAGAATACTTTGGCCAAAGTAGTGGAAGGTACGACATCCACTTAGATGTGAGATAGTTGAGACTACACTGTCAGTTCATTGTGATCCATCATGCTAGTTCGGGATTGTGAAATAGCAAGTTCTAGATGTATAGGACACAACACTATGCTCAGTTGGGTTGTCGCAGCCGATTACTTTACCAATCTCTTCGTTCGAAGGGAGGGCCATCTATTGAATGATAGATGTGCGGGGGACCGCATTAACAGTCCGTGGTTGGCGGAAAAGCGCCTGAGTGATGTTTCTCCTCCCCAACAGGCGACAGATACACCAAGATTTGTAAGGAAGGAATCCTGCACCATCTTACTACTATTTGTGCAAAAAGCTTACGAGCTATGTATGTAATTGTTTTACTTTTGTACTCTGAATTATATTTGCAATGGAAATGGAATCCATGTGGAAAAATATATTGTAACTGGCATGTAATTATCAATAAAGAAAGGAAGAATTTTATTGTAATGTCTTTGTTACTTATTACATTTATATGTTTGAAGTGAAATACGGAAAAATTTTAATA
The DNA here is from genome assembly GCA_007115665.2 of Sequoiadendron giganteum. Lineage (NCBI taxonomy): Eukaryota > Viridiplantae > Streptophyta > Pinopsida > Cupressales > Cupressaceae > Sequoiadendron > Sequoiadendron giganteum. The sequence continues at coordinate 289,865,625 of CM021109.1, read as the reverse complement.
ACCCAAGGATGGGGACATTACAATTGACTATAGACGCTTTGTCGCCAATATTATCAACTTCGCAAGAACGTTGGTAATATCTTTCCCTGAGTTAGAATATCAGCGAGAAGGAGGAGAATATGTTGAGCTTGAAACGGTACAAACACGGTTCCCAGATGTCATCCGATCTTCATTCCTTGAAGATCCTAATGGTTGCAAATTAGCCAAAATTGCAGCCATATCTATCCAGTTAGATGAAGCAACTACCCAATGCATAATCTATCAACAGCAGCTTACGACGGGTGAAGAAATGCTTAGACGCCACATAGTCACCTTGAAAAGCATTAATTGCCCGGGGGCCGAAGAGGTCAATGACTGGATAGAGACTTTGTTGACCAGTGGTGAAGAGGTGTAAAGCACCAAGGAAGGACGTCCTACCCTCCAAATAGCATTAATGATGACTGAAGTCAACTTGATACCCCTTTCCAAGTTGACTCCAGATCTCCACAGATCATGCATGTCAGATCCCACTAATCTAGGATGTCTATTTGGCTCCCACGATTTGTGGATCTCAGATCTCCTCAAAAGGTGGATGTCTATTTGGAGACACATTTGTAATTGTAAGTTCACTTTTAGTTAGGTGTCAGTCAACTGAGGTAGAATTCCAGTTTGACTTTTGTTTAGTTTCAGTTAACTGAAGTAGATTTCCAGTTAACTGTTTGCTCACCTACTTTTAGACATAGAAATAAATCTTGCTGATTGGCAAGAACTGTTTGTTAACTCAAGGAGATTTTAGGGTTGCCTACTCCTTTGAGTTTCTATAAATAAGAGCCTTAGGTTCTTTATTTGTTTTTAACCTTTACTTGCTAGCAAAATTGCTGCCCCATTGTTGCCAGAGTTAGCTTGTTTATATCTGTTCACTCTTGGATGAGAGTTTCGTTGGTTGATCGCAATTGTGCATGATTTCGTGCCTTTGCTGTCCCGACCTTTGTAATTCTTTGGAGAGGCTTGAAGAAATAAATCAGATGGCGCATGCTTGCTTAATCTAAATATTTGAGTCTATTCATAGTCTTGTTTTCAAATAGTGTATTGTTTCAATCTCCTCCTTGGACAGGTGTCGTCACCTCCTTGGATATTTTGCTGTCAATCATTATCGTATGATGTTGTTTAATGTTTTGTCTTGCAGCCTACACTTTGGACAGGTGTCGTCACCTCCTCGGGAATCCTGTTAAACAGGCCATCGTTCCTTGTTGTTTCCAGTGAGCTGTTTCCAAGCCTACACCTTGAATAGGGGTTCCTCCTCCTTGGCAAGTCTCAGATCCAGTTTACCGTAACGAGTGTTTACTTGTATCGAGCCCTATCTTGGTATATATCCGAAGGTTCAGAGCCTCGGCCATATTCCATTGAGACGGAGGATTCAAGTAATCCAACCCATCCATTTCGCTCATACGCCCTCATGCTCTGTTTATCTTGGGGAGGTAGGATAGTTTAGAAGCTTAGTTAGTCGTAGTTAAGATATGAGGAAACCAGAGAAAAGGCTTCGCTACAGCGCATTGGTTTATGCACCCTTGTGTCCTGCCGCTGAGTAAAAAAGATAGGAATCTTAGTACACCCCTTTTTTACAGTAGAAAATCAGCAAAGAGAGATCTTCCTCTCTATAATCCGAAAAGCATGTACTAACACACTTGCAATAGCTGTCTGTTTCCAATAAGCACTCCAGAGGTGCTAATTGAAACGCCAACAAAGCAGCAACTTCATCATGTCAAGATGATGAAAGGAGAAGCTGTCATTGCTTACTTCATGAGGATCTCCAAGTTGAGAGACCAGCTCTCTACTATTGGGCATATTGTTGATGTCAAGGATTTGACCATGTTGGCTCTTAAAGGTCTTCCTTCATCTTGGGAGTCTTACATTCAAGGTATAAGTGCAAGATCAGAACTCCCTAAGTTTGATGGGTTGAGGGCAGACTATATTCAAGAGGAGTCGAGGTTGGCTGCGAGAGGTATTGGTCAAAGCTCTACAAATGAAGACATTCATGTTCTTTTCGCTCAATCCTCAAAGAAGGAAGGAAAAGGAGAAAAGAAAGGATACTTCAAGAGGAATAGGGATAAAGGTTTTGATAATGCTCCCGCATTCAAGAAGAAGAGGGACCTCTATTGTGTTCAATGTTTTAGATGTGACAATTTTGGTCACTATGCAAAGGATTGCCCAACCAGGCCTAATCAGCATGCTTCATTTGCGGATGTGGATAAGATCTCTCCTCAAAATAACTCTAGGGATTTTCTATTCTAAGTCATGGGCCTATGTTCAAGCCGTGAAGGTTGTGTACTAATCTAAGCGCAAGAGCAGCATATCTTACTATGTCCACCCATCAGAATATTTAAAGAGATAAGTATTCTTTGTTTTGTTTGTAATCACCCTTCTAGGCTAAAATTCAGTTTGTTGAGTTGTGCAAATCTGACATCATTTGCTTGGATTTCATGTGACCAGTAAATAGTGATCACTGGGATAAGATTCTTTAGAATTAAGAATTATTCATTGCAAGTTGTTTCATGCTAATTTATGAGCGTGACTCTAAAATAAAAGGAGAACTAAAATTATGATTATGATTGATTCTCTCTATGCATGATCTATGATAGAGTCTCGATTCTTTCAGAAGTCTGGTTCTATATGTTGACTGAGTAATGAAATCTGTGTAGATTGTCTTTTGTTATGCTGAGATTAGCTCTTCCGAGAAAATGGAAGAAAGACATGTCAGAACCAACGAAGATGAATGATGAATTAATTATCTACTTAGGAGATCCTGATTTCAATGAGATAAGTATTGCATGGTTCAATAATGTTCATGAATTATTATGTAGTTATTAATTCATGCTATAACATTGAGATAGTCAATCATGTATGCTTCTAGCAATGGTACTTTTGTTTGAGATAGTTGAGTTCCATGAATTTTTAGTAATCTCTTCTTAATACTTTCAGGACGGATCAAGAAGCATAAGAGATTGCTTTCAAGAAGAGCTTGATGCATCCTATAGGTTGAAGAATGGAGACTCTGCTTGCAGCCATGAGACTAAGTGAATGGCTGAAGACATCTCTTCGAAGAGGAAGAATTAACCTTCAGAGGGAGTTTTGTAACTCACTGAGAAGAAGTGAAGATTACTGTGTTGCAAGGCCAAATGCTAAATCCTTGAAGTACCTCTTCAGCAGTTGAGATCAGAATTGCTCAAGTCAGTCAACCTGGATTTAACATTGGTAGTTCTGCAAACCTCTTCAGGATAGAGTGATCTGGGTTGAGGTCGAAGAGGACAGCCCTGAATCCCTACAAAGGTGTGCGCTGGAAACCATTTCTTGAAGACAAGCGTTGCAGGCAATCTTGGACGATGAGGTCAGAAGGTTGATATAAGTGCTTGAAGATTCAGAGGGAGCCTACTGAACCTAAAAAAGATGGTTGTGTTGCTGATCGGATGAGTACCTCTGGATGTTGGTTCAGTTTGAGGTCTGCAATGATATCCTATTGTAGTAGGAAGCAGTCTTCTGTGTCACTGAGTACAGCAGAGGCCGAGTACATTACAGCTTGTGTGGCAGCTCGAGAAGCAGTGTGGCTTCGAAAGCTCCTTGCGGGATTGTTTGGACAATCATTGGAGCCGGCTGTCATCCTTTGTGATATTCAAAGCTTTGAGAAGCTTTCTGTCATTCCAATGTTTCATGACAGAACTAAACATACCACTATTTCAGAGATATGGTATTGAGGAAAGCAATTCAGTTGAGGTATATCAGCACTGATGAGCAGATGGCAGACATTCTCACCAAGCATCTCTTCAGGATAAAGTTTGTGTACTTTCGAGACAAGCTTGGTATGGTGGAGAATCCAGCCCTAGCTGAGAAGGAGCCTCAGTATCAGTGATCCTCTTTAATGCATTTCTCTTTGAGAGAGATTTGAGGTGCAAGCCCTTGTTAATGCATTTCTCTTTGAGATTTGAGGTGAAAGCCCTTGTTTCCACCCTCTGGGAGAGCCATGGTGGATGTCATGTGTGTGACTCTGTGACAGCATCACGTGATAAAATTCGTGATGATTTTCTTGTACTTGTGTTTTCACCCTCTAGGAGAGCCATGGTGAACGTCACGGTGAGGTGACAACATCACGTTGAGTGATGAGCACTTGTACATACCACTTCATGGGTGTAGCCATGGTGGTTGATATCACGATGAGGTGATATGCTTTCACGATGAGGTGATAAGCTCTTTTCCATACATGGGTGTAGCCATGATGGTCAATATCACGATGAGGTGATGCTCTTACACATGGGTGTAGCCATTGTGGTAGACATCACCATAAGGTGATATGTCTTATGCAACTGGAAGTATCCTCCCTAGCTGAGAGGGAGTGTTGATGTTATTGTGCAGCATCGGTTGTCACTTCCAGCCGATTGAATAAATTAAATCATAGCCATTGGCTATTTAATTTATAAGAGATATCGATTTATTTATGAAGCATCACGTCTCTTATATTAAAAGATAATTATTTATGAAGGGGCGCGATTCTTGCTAAGGCCGACATCATGTTTTTGAGGACGCGATTTGATTGAAGGGACACATTCCTTATGAAAGCCGACTTAATACCCTTGAGAGACACGTCTCTCTATGTAGGCTGACTTCTTCTCATGAAAGGTCGGTTATTTTCCCTTCATCAGATATAAATATGAATGGGGGTTCACTCATTTGGAATAAAGCAATAAGTCATTTTCATATTCCTGTAGAAGTTCATTCTGTAGCAGCAGATCCTCAGTTTGAGTTTGCAGCAGCAGATCAATTCAAGTCAAGCATATTTGCATGAGGAGAAGGATTGAGATCTGAGTAGCAGATTATTACTTGTAACAGCAGATCGATTGCAAGGAGTAATATATTCTTTTGTATTTGCATCTAGGAGAGGTGCGATTATTCATTGTATCAAATAAGGCATTGTGTTATACCTGAGTTGTAAAGCAGATTCTGTTCCTATTCAATAAATATATAAGAGATATATTTGCTGGGTTTTTCTCCCTCAAGTTGGAGGGTTTTCCCAGGGTATTCGCTGTGTTGTGAGTCTGATTTTTTTATTAAATTTCTGTGCATTAAATCTGATCATAAAAAATCAACAGCTAGGCCTAGGAGAGTTCCTCCATTTGATGATGACGAGGTGAAAGGTGGACCCATGAAAGCTCTTTTAAAAATATATACTAATGAGAAGTCTACTTTACCTTATACACAATGGCTAGCCTTTGTCAATCTCTATAGTCCAACATTCAACAAAGAAGAGGTGAGGAAAAGTAGAGCTACATTAGCTCAAACCAACCCTATTGGATGGTGAATGTGGCATAGTAAGGATGCACCAAAGTTGTGAATACTTACCACTCACCTGCTTTCACAAGTTAATTCCATTGTTGTAGAGAAGAATTAGTCCACATACAACCTTTTTTAGTCAATCAAAAGGAATATACTTACCTCTCAACAAGCAAAGAAGTTGGTGGTCGTGCATATTGCCTTGCAACCATTGGATTGGCAGATTCATCAATATCATCAAACTCTAGCTACATGCTGGGATGTCGATCTCGAAGATGTCATAGAGGTTGATGAGAAGAAGGCCCAAAAGGGATTGGTTGGGGTTTCATTGGATGAGACAACCCCTCCTAGTGGCAATGCCTCAGATTTAGACTCCAATTTTAATGCAATGTTAACAAATGTTGATTAAAGGCAGCAGCATATTTTCTATGTTTTTGTCATCTTGTAGTTGAAACTTGCAGCTTTTGGGCATTTTTGTAATTTTTATGTAATATATATGCACATTGACAGTGAAAGCAATTAATTTTGTTAATTTGTTTGTCGAATCTCACATGAAATTTCATTTCAAGTCTAATGTTATATATTAAGATTCCATAATGTATATGATGAATTTATCTATGTTATCATATAAATATTCGAAATTTCCTATATTTTTAAATCTTCAATATTTTTTTAATAGCTGTCCCCTACCATCTCCTAAAATAGGGCCTCCCAAACAATCCATCCCAAAAACTTAGCATAACATAGGCACTAGGGCATCTCTAACCAAAGGTCAATGGATTTGTGACTTAGAGCCTGCAATATCACTTCAGTAAAATTTCACAACATCAAGAATAATAGTAATGTGATGTTTAACTTCAAAATCACAGGAGGATAAAACCAAGGTTTCATTTATTTGTATAGCTGCCAACTAGTTTGTAACAAATTGTTAGTCCTATCACACATGCATACAGTCTAATACAATCGTTACTGATTTGATTCCTAATGTTGGAGACATATTATTGCCTAGTATATGAAATGAACAAGACAATGTTAAAGGCTTTGGAGCATACCTCAACTAATGTGCAGTTTCTATTTTCATCTCGACTTAAAACAGCTATATTGCTTTCAGATGGTTTTCCTGTGAAAAGAAATATACCATAGGTAAATGAAATAAAAATAAAGAATACAACATGGTATACACAGTAACTTTGATAATATGATTTATCACACCTTTCTACACAAAACTTATATATGAAAGCCTAAAATCAGTAGCCAAATAAAAGAAATGACAGAAAAAGATGTGAGTAATTAGGTCTCTTCAAATTATTGAATACATCTCAGTCAAGTAAAGTTAATTATCAGTGATTGTTCCCAATCGATGCACCCATTATGACTCGTCTTTTATGCTTAGTGATGAGTATTGTGAGAGCTCTCTCCATAGCTACAAATGTCAGTGTCATATAAAGACAATATGTATTGCAGATGAATATGATTATAGCATTCATATTCTATATACTTATCTGCAATATATCTAAGTCTACCATGTCATGAATACAAGAAAAATCATTAAATTCTCCATTTAAATCTGTTTATGTTTTATATAATTATATTCAATCTGCAGCGATTTCCAATATAAAGTGATGAATATGATTTAATTCTACAAGTTTACAAGCATGTGTCATGCAAAATCTTTACTCAACCCATAATTTATTTTGGGTCGTGCAATTACATAAAAGTTGATATTTCATTCCACAAAGTTATAAGTAATTGTCTTTTAAAATTTCTCTCAAACTCAAAATTATTTTGGGCCATGTGATTAAACATTGATGGGCATCCCAAAAGAAATTCAAGGGTAAGGAGACATTTTAGAAGAAAAGTTCTTATAACTTCACAAAATGGAATATCAACTATCTGATCATAGGGCAGTGTAAGGTGTAGATTTATTCACGCAATATTTTAGAGTCTTATTTTTATCGCATGATATTTTTAAAATGTCCAGTCCCCATATGCTCCAATGCTTTCTCAATAGTGTATTTGTGCTTAGTGGCAAAGGGATCTACCCCTCAACCCTACTTGTATCAAAACAAGAGCACATTGAGGCCACTATCCTCAGCCCTATATTGCCTCCTTGACCCCACAAGAGGCATTGCCCCTTGACCCTGCCAATGGTTGTCGTCCCCAGGCCCCTACTTCAGCTCAAGAAAAAGGAAACAAATACATGGGGGGATTGTGCCAACAAAGAGGTTTTTCTTTTAAGGAAGGATTTGCCAAGGTAATTATTAATTAATATCCATAGCTAGTGTTTGCTAGGATTCACTGAGATTTTTACAAATTTCTAGTGATGTGCATAAATTCACCAATAAAATTAATGTTTTTTTCAAAAAAAGGAAAGATTTGCTAGTAAAAATTACTACTTTTTTAAAAAAGGAAAGATTTACCAAGATTCTATAAGAATTTTAAAGGGCCTTCTCTTAAAGGTATCACTGGTATCCACCCTATGCACTCTTCATGGCTCATCCTATACATACTCCATTCATCATTATTAAGAGAGGTCTCTTCTTCGCTTCAAAGGCAAAATGTATTTGGAGACAATTCACACTGCATATTAGTATAATGAAAGCTCTCCTATTCTTTCCATCTCCGTGCAATGTCTATATTTGTGTACAAGTATTTGATACCATGTGTATAATTCATGTATGTTCCATCTGAATATGTTACTGTTATGAGTCATTATATAGTATGCATTGTTATTTCCAACTATCCATCTAAAAGTGGTAGCAACCACATAACTGAAACACGGTTAACACTAAAAATCCAACTATGACACATTTGTCTGATTTCAAATATCCTCTCTCAAGAAACTCGAGTCCAACACAAATGTTCAATTTTCAATCTTTCATCAAGCAAAAATTAGAATACTCAATAATGATGCCAACAAATCAGACATAAAAATATTAAACACATAATGGGAATAGAGAGACCTGTTGGGCAAGCAGCATAGAGCCCTGCTCCAACTCCTGGATATTGCATTTTACCAATTGGTTGCTGAATAAGAATCTGAAAAGAATATTTTTGATACCAAACCACAAAACCATTACAACTAATATAAAGGCCCATTTTTCATGCTCAGAAAATTTCACACTAGTGTCTTCTCTCAAATACTGTGCATGATATTTGCATTCCTTATGCCAACAAATTATTTCAGGTCAGCCATACATATAGTAACTTTAAAATGTGTTTAAAAATTTAGAAATGTGTTAGAAAAATTTCAGCCTCCATAGTACTTAATAACTAAGAGAAAAGTAGCCAAGAAATAAGTCCATTAAAATATCATTACTTTTTCTTGTTGGATTATCCCCTTGGCCAAAGCTCGGTATGTTTTTGAAATTCTCCGTTTTACATCACAAGGATCTGTGCCTGAACATCTATGAAAAGACACAAATGAAGAATTCAATGCTCAGCGAAAAATTTAGAAGATATTGAAATTAAAGACAATGATAAGATGAAATTTCTGGTCAAGGAAATAGCACATAGCCCAAGATTAATATTAAAGATAATTCAAAATGCAGCTTGCTTAAACTGAGATATATCAACAGAAAAACAGCATAACTATTAAATACATGATTAAATAAATGTTTATATTTATATAAACATAATAAGAATGTTTGTTTATATAAGCATCCCATTATAACAGATTTGTAACCCCCCTCAAATATAGTAAATAAATAAATCGACCCACATACAATTTAAATTGCCTCATTCTTCTCTCATTCTCATTTCTTAATTGTTGGTCAATACTAGCATTGATTTTAAAGCAGATCAATGGTATTGGGAAAGCCTAGCGAGTAGTGTACAACACTAGTCATGAGAATCTGAAGAAAGGTGGGAAGAGAGCAGTTGAGGCAAGTCCAGAAATTCTGAACACAGGCCATGTAGATGCTGAAGACACCATGAGAAGGAAAACACACAAAAATTGCAGACCCATCACAACCACCAGACTCTGCTAGTAAAAGCACTACAATCACAACAAAAACAACAATCATGTTTTTTTACACTCACAGCTATTAGAATAATATTGCATGATTATTAGAAGATAAAGCTTACTTTTGTAATAAATTCACCTTAGTGACTTAAGAGAGTTTGTTATTTTTAGCATTTAGAGTGAGTTATGTCACGTTTAACCAGTTGCATGTTTATTCAGTTTCATCCTCCAAACTCTATATAAGGAGATGAACTTCATTGTAATTGGTAAAGTAATATCTAATAGAATAATAAAATATTGTGACCTATTTGTTTTTACGACATGGTATCAGAGCAGGAGCTCACATAGTTTTATCATTGTAATGCAGCAGACGCAAGGGTTTAAAGATCAAATTGCGACAGTTTTTAAGTCTGCTAATAATCACGGCCAGAAGTGAAGGGGGGAAATCATGGATTTCTTTATGCAAATTGCGGTCAAGTCCTAGAAAAAAATCATAGGTTCATTTTGTTGGTTAAAACCATTTTTTTTTTTTGGTCAAATCACAGAATTGTGAGGCATTTCACATTGGATTTTTGAAGGAGCAATTGGTGCAGATATTTCCTCTGCAAATCATGTCGATTTTCCTAAAAAATGCACCTATATTTGTCAAGAAACTGCAGTCTAGAATTCATTAAAAAGTCGCAAGGGTTTTATCACAGAATCACTCTGGTTTTTGGGTCTAAAAATTGCAGATTTCCGTTGCTTTGAAAAAGTTATGTTGGATTTTCTTTTTAATGAAAACACAGGGTTTCTATATAGTTTTTGGTGAATTTTTTCATTTTATAAATCGTGGGTTGCCAAAAATCGGCAAAGGTTTTTTGTGGGATTTGTTTTCCATTAAACAAATATCCTTTTTTTTTTTGCAAAGCCATGACTAGGGTTTGATTGGCACAACCCATTGCTAGGGATTTTTTAGTCAAGTGGCTAGGGTTTTTACCCTTTTTTTTTAATTCGAAGAAGATGTGCTTCAAAGCTTGAGCTTTGGTGATATTACTGTTATAAGTGATTGTAGCTTTAGCCATGGCTACTATGGCTTCTTTTCTGCTTAATATTAGTCCTCACCCAAAGTTGGGTTGTATTCTAGAAGTTATTGCCATTATAGAAGTCTTGCTTCTCGTGTCTATCCGGAGGATATTTGGACTTGAGCAGTCATCGAGTATGGACATTGGAATTGCGGAGGCACATAAAATTTTGCCTATGCTAAAGGTGGGTATACAATGTGTAGGAGGTAATATCATTGATAATTCAAATTGTTGAAGATCCTCCAGATGCATTGCCAGGAGAGCATAGAAAGATTGCTATGCCATGATGAGTGATGAATTGCATGTATTTTAAGAAGCCCACGCTTTGTAGGTAGGAATCCAAGGTAGACAAAGCTCAAAATGGATGGTTTCCTAGATAGCGTGGGAGTTTGTGGATCTTAGGAGTCATACCCTTATGAGGGCTATGAGACAACTTGATGGAGCTCTATGAGTGTAGCTCAGCATGGATTGTTGTCCAATGATTTGAAAAGCAGTGATTTGGAAGTTCGATAAGGTGGTAATCCAAGAACTTGGGAATTCAACTCAAGAGATACACCTTTACGAGGGTTTGAGGCAGCTTGATGGAATTCTACCTGGTGTATGTTCTATTTTCAAACTAAAGCTTTTGAAGAATGGCGAATTCATGGTTCAAGATGTTTTTAGTTTAATTTGTTTTACATCAGTTTGTTTTGTTTTGGTGCAGTAAGCCTTAAGAGGGGGTATTAAAATAATATTAAATGATTATCAGAAGATAAGGCTTACTTGTGTCGTAAAATCACCTTAGAGACTTAAGAGAGATTGCTATTTTAAAAATTTTAGTTTGTTATTTTTAGCATTTAGTGAGTTGTGTCATGTTTATCCAGTTGCATGTCTATTTAGTTTCATCATCCAAACTCTATATAAGGAGATGAACCTCATTGTAATCAGTATCCTGATATCTAATAGAATATTAAAATATTGTGACCTATTCATTTTTACAACAATAGCCAAAACAATACATCCAAGGGCACTAAAGATTATAATAGTCACAATTTAAAGATTATACTAGTCACAATTTACAATCTCATAAATACCAATTGTGAAAGAGGAAACAAGGGGAAATGCATCATGTTATAGAAACTCATGCGTTTGCAAGACTGTGAACCAGGAAATTATGAACAAGCATCAAAATGGGCATTTGAAGAGGCCATGAGTATCTACTTTATCCAGTCGTGGAAATTTTCCTTGGCACAAGTATCTATTTTCTCTCACATTCCCTACAAATAAAACAGTAAATTGAGGTATGGTTCGTAAAAATTTCAGAGACTAAACAATCAAAACATTTTTTTAAGTCTCAAAAATTTTGCATCTAAACAATCTTAAAAAATCTTGTTCTTACTAAAGGTCCTAAATGAAAGATTATCAAATAAATTATTCTAAAAGGCAATTTGTGGTGAAGTGCAATTAAGGTTTTAAGGGTGAAGGCCAATTGTTGAAGTGTTTCACATGGTTGATGGCAACACCCCTTCTCTCAGTATGCTTTATGAGAGCATTAATCATTATAAGGGAGTCATTTAAAAAGCACTCAATAATGTGATAAGAAAACTACACTAAGATATGGGATACCACTAATTCCACATGGAGAATGATGCACATGTCTTTATATGCAGTGCCCTAGTCCACCAAGCATTGAAGTGCATGTTGATTGATTGAAATGCATTATACATAGGCATATACCATATGGTATGGATAGATACTTGAGATAGTTGGTCAAGTACATCATCGGATGCATTGAGCCCAAACTGAAGTCAATTGAATGCATTCTAGAACTTCTTGATCCATTCACACTTGATAATGGAGATGACAATAGGGAGCTCTATGAGCTATCACATCCATGTATGACTCTATGAGAAGGGGGAAATGGCCTTGTTGTACCCTACTCCCATCTCCAATGGGGTATGCTCTTTCTCTTCCAAGGGAGTATGCCAATATGATCTTAATGAGGTGTGGATATGTTGCTATTTGGGGCCAAAACTATTTCATATAGATAGATAGAGTGATAGCAAAGTTATGGTTGGGCTATAAGAAACCGTTGGGAGGTTTGAATCATTTCCAATAGTTGCAAGTCAAATTAGGAGCCAAACTTAGAAATTCAAGACAAAAAAAGAGATGTTTGGAATTCGACCAACCAAATATGACATGTCACATGTTAACATTCCTAGGTACATACTATGGAGTTCTTATAGAGTGGGTACTCCTAAACTATAAAACGCTTTTCTATTCAAATATTGAGCCAAGAAGTAAGTTCATTAGCTTGTGGGAGGACCTATATTTGTTTTCAACACATTCATTATTAAAAAAAATGACAAAGTTGTTATCTAGAAGGTTTGAATATCTTTCTTATAGTTGCAGTAAATTAAAATTGTGCATGAACAAAGCAACAAAAGACTAAACTCGTTCTTCACAACTCCAACCCATTCCAAAAGACATAACTGACATAGACGACTCTAAATTTTTTAGTGATGAATTATGCAATGCATCTAGTGATGATGATATTGTGCCAACTCAACCACCTTCTCTTGATGACTTGGATCCTTTTTGAAGCTCTAAAGTTCTAACTCTTGATTCTCACTTCTTGTATAAAGTACCTACCCAAATATTTCAACAAACTTGCAAAAAAATTTATTTCCTACTCCCAAACAATTCATGGATCAATTAGCAAAACATTGAACCAATCAATATTTATAAATTTAGTGCTTAGGAATAACTACAACTATCTTTTATTATCATGGGCATATTCACAAACATTTACAAGTATTGAACAATTCATGGACATTTTAACAAATAGTTGGTATGCATCAACCTTTCATTGACAAATTCACAAACAATTGGCCAACACAACCCTTGCTAACATTTAATATCAAGATACAACAGTGGTAGCAAGTGATATGTTTATACATTAAAAGAAACCATGCAATAAACAGCTGATATTTTATGCATCTTTCATTACAAATAAAATTCACCAATAGCGCCTTCCAAAGATGATTATACAGCTAGAAAGATGTTGATTCTTCGTTTAAACAGCAGCAAGTATTGAAGCGGGTACTATAGCTAGTACTCCTTGTGTCTTTTCTTTCAAAAACCCTCTATAATTTGCTTTGCCAACATCTCCAAGAAAATCTTCAATCTTTCAATTCAAAACTAGAATTAATATATCTTTATCAATCATCTTATCCCTACAAATCCACAAGCATTCACCACACAGGTGAACTCTAGATGAATCCACTCACAAATTGGTTAGGAGGGTTTCTATCCTTGAAACCAATCTTTGTCATAGGGTTTCCATCCTAGGGAAGCAAAGATGAATAGCTACACAATCTCCAAAGTTAGGGTTTTAAAAATAAAATGCCAAGAATGAATTTTCTTTTACAAGCTCTCATTTTTATACCATGTTTTTAATATTTGAAATATCATATTTCATTTCCCTTTCAAAGTGACTTTTAATATTTCTTTTTAATTTAACTTTTCATTTGAGCCCCCATAAAGTCGTTTTTTTAATAAAATATCCAATATTAATAAAATAGTTAATTAAATATAAGTTTCCCGTAAAATGAGTAACTTTAGAGTCTTAGACAACTTACTTTAATTAATTAATTATTACCTTACCACACCCCAATTAGCCTACAGGAATTAAAATAGGTTGAGGGTCTTTACCAATTTATTACGCCTATGAAGGGCACATTACATTTTGACCAAAAAACATCTTTAAAATTGTGATTTCATATGCTTCTTATAATTTAACTTTGATAAACTTATTGTGGTCCAAAAGTGGGCATATTTTTATGTAGATTTCAAATCTATTTAGTAATATTTAACTATTTTGACAATCTTGTGTATTTATTTCTTGTATTAAAAAATGAAAAACTACATATTAAAATTAGTCAAATTTAATCACAAATTTTTTGCAAGAATTTTATCAATTGACAAACTTGTTCCAAATTTTTTTCTTTGCCAAACTTGAGCACAAACCTTGTGACAAGATATAACTAATTGTTCCCATGATAGCCAAACATTTGGAATAATACTATTGGCCATAAGAAAGGGAAAATTGTAAAATTGAGACAAGCCAACAATGGTTAAATTGGTAAGTTAATCATGTTGTTCAAGATGTTAGCCATATCAGTTTAAGTATGAAAAGAGAGAGAGAGAATACATAATTGTGATCAATTTTGTTTTATAAACTTTTGGCACGATTTTTGTCTACCATCATGATTTGGCTAGATAATGGAGACTGGGTTGGGATGCCAACTTAGTCATAAGTAAATGTAAAGAGATTAGGTTTACCACGATGACCATCACATGCCCAACCAACATGTGTATAAGGAAAGATGAGTGCATCATGTAATCCATCATCCCTTTCCAGATTTTTAAACTAATCCCACCCATTATTATAGTACAATAAATGATTATGTCCTCCTACATCACAACAACCTTTCTTGATGCAGCTGTCTTCAATGTGAGAATTTGCTTGATTGTGTGTTGGCTGCTCATTGCAATCATTTCTACAACAACCTCCTTTGGTATGTGCATCTATTAGTGTATCAACTCCTACAGCCTTGGCAACCTCTTGCATTTGTGCTTGTATGCAATCATAGCAAACAATTTTTTTGAATCATATGATTATCATTGGGCCCAAACGGAAAATCAAACAAAACACAGAATTGAAACTTGTTGGAAAGTTCCGAAGATATTTGCTTTTTTTTTATATTACATATAGAGGGAGATAAAAAATTACATATCAAGTCTGATGCTGACCAGCAGCAGTATGTGGACCAGGCCTTTCCTTTTCCACCTTACATCAGTTTACAAGTTATTACAGAGTATCATTGTTGTCCTCAATTTTTGAATTCTCAAAATTGGACAACCCATATGAAATTTTGCCTAAAATTTCTTCATAAATCTCTATGACACGCATTTCGAGGCACCAAAATTCTCCAATTGAATTGTGCAGCCTTTGGTATCCATCCTATTTTGCCTTGTGTGAAATTTGGGAACATTTCGACATGTTTTTTCCCTTGTTTTGTCCAATTTCGGGATTTTTGATCACCATTGCAAGTAGGGATCTTTTTGTGTTAAGGCACACTTTACGAGGTGAAAAATCTCTATTTCAGATATGGAAATTATTCCTTGGGTCATTTTCAATCTTTGCTCCAAATTTCATCGCATTCCAACTTCATTTGCCTTCTCTTTGAGTCATTTTTCTTATATTTTGGGTCAATTTCGGGTTTTTGAGCTTCACTGCAAGTAGGAACTTTTTGGCTTCATTGCAAGTCAATAATAGGAACTTTTTGCCTTCATAACAAGTTGTAGGAACTTTTTCAATAACTTACAAGTTGTAGGAACTTTTTACTCACTTTACATGTTAAAGTGAAAAAGTAACTTGCAATGAGCTCTAAAAATCCCGATTTCACTTAAAAGTGAAAAAGTAACTTGCAATGAGCTCTAAAAATCCCGATTTCACTTAAAAGTGAAAAAGTAAGATTGCTAAAGACTCTAAAAAGTCCGACCCTTCATGAAAAATTGCTAAAGTCATGAAAAAACCCGAAATTGCAAGTAAAGGGCATTTTTTGAAGTTATTTGTTATATTTTTCAATTGCAATGAGCATCAAAAAACCCGAAATGAGTTTTGCAAGTGTTTTTGTGGATTTTGTAGCTTGCTCTTGCTCATATGTACCCCGATTGAAGAGATTTTGGCATGAAGAACACTTGACAAGGTTTGCAACTTTATTAAATTCCCCATTTTTGCTCTACCATTGCCCCATTTTTGCAAATTTGAGTTTGTTTTTTGTTTCTTTTTATTTTTCTATTTTTGTTGCTTTAAATCTTTTGTTCTTGGGTTGCCTTTCTATGGAGATTGAGATTGCATATTATAAAAAAAAGTGTATGGCTGAAAATGCGTTTTTCCACTTCACACACCCTTCATTCATTTCTCTTTCATACACCATCATACTTCATTCGCCCTTCATTCATAAAAACGTTTTTCTCTCTCTTTCATTCGCCATTACCATTTTTCTTCATCATCATTATCATTTTCTACAAAAATGATGCCCTTGACTGAAAATCGGGTTTTCATAATCTGATTACAAGTAGGAGATTTTGACCAAGGTTACAAGTTAAAATGATAAACTTGCAATGACCTCTTATTTTTCCTACCTTGCACTTTTACTTGCAATGGCTTCCAAAAATCCCAATTACATTATTCCTTGCTGTCAGCCTTCCAAAACCCGAAATTCACTTGTGAGCCCATTTTTGCATCAAATTATCCCTTCCCTTGTCAGTCTTGTTTACACACATGATCTATCAAACCAATAAATCAAGGCATGGGCATTGTTTTATAACAATTTCATCTTGAATAAGGTGTTATAGGTTCTTCATCAGTGAACAAAAGAAGAAGAGATACAACAGTAATTCATGGAGCAGCTCGAAGGTCAATAATCCTCATGAAACCATCTAGGGACAAAGTGAATCAAGCATGGAAAAAGGACGCAACGAAGAGAAGAACTTCCTAAAGAAATGGTACTACTCCAAGCCTGTGATAAGGTTGAAATTCGCCAAGGACACAAAGATCATTAAGAATGCAAATTCTCGTTCCAAGTTCGAGATCTCTTCACCAATCCTGAATACTTCAAGTTCTAAAATCCTGAAGCAGCATGAAGATCATCGCAGATGAAGGATGATGTAGTTAGAGTCGTGTCTTGGACACTTAAAAAAAATTTCAATTATGCATTTTGTTTTCGACAAACTACATGTAAAAACAAATTTTGTAATCGCAAGTGTTTCTTTCACTTGCAGTTTTGTAATTTGTCATTACATGTAATCAAGTTACAAGTCAAATTACAATAGGACTTGTAATTTTGAATAAGTCAACTGCAAGTAGTTGGTGGTTGAGAGAATTTCTCAAGTTAGTTGGGATCCTCCCACCTTTTTCTCATGACCTCTCTCCTATAAATACTTGAGAAGGTTCTTTGTAATTTTTATATCTTTTTGGCAAGCAAGAAAACTCTGCAGAATTTTGTACTCATAAAGACTTTGAGCTTTATAATTACAAGTTGTTTATTTTCAAATAATATCAAAGAGTTGCAGATTTCAGACTTTGTGTTGAATTCTCACTTTGTGTCCATTGTGTTCTTATGTCATTTTGGGGCATTGCTTTGTGATCATTTGAAAATTGAGAAAGATTGCTAGAGAGAGCTTCAATTAATATATTTTCAGACTTTGTGCTGTCAATATTGAAGATTGAATTCATAAATTAGAAGTTAAGAAGAATTGCAAGTCTTTGTGCTCGTGACGATTCTCATTCATAGTAGTTAAGTAGATACATCATATTTTCAGACTTTGTGCTGTCATATGCTGTATATTATCATTAAAATTATCTTTTAAAAGGGTAGATAGGATTGCAGATTTTCAAAACTTTGTGCTTGAGGTTGTTTTCCCGTCCCGAAGGAAGTGACGGAAGTTTTTGAGCTTTCAGGAAACTTCATTTCCTTTCTACTGATTTTATTTGCAAGCTGCTGTTATAGTTTATTTAAAAGGTTCACGTTACTTTTCTGTGAAGAGAAAAGAGTTTAATCTCTCCTGAAACAAGAGGAAAGATTATCGTTTCACCCATATTTGTTTTTAGTTATTTAGATAGGGGGAGCCTTCCCTTAAATAGGAGAGTTTAACTCACACACTGTGTTGAAATCACCATTTTGCTAAACCTCCTAATTTTACAAAATATTCAACCAACAATCATCAAGGTTAATGTTTTATATCAAGTATACAAATTACAAAATTACATCAGGCTTATCATATTCACAATGCTTCCACATAGAGGATATACATGATAGCTAGGATATTTGTTTACATTAGTGTAGTCATATTTATAATGATCAGTCGTTTCACTATGTCCACATATTTTGGACATATTGGCTTCCTCCAATTCATGGAGATTATTCACAACAACCTCAAGGAAAAACCATGAACCTTACATTAACAGCAAAAAGTTTCAGGATTTTTCTTTATATGGGCAACTTTCAAATTAATGAAAACAAGTGGTACCCACAAGAGAACTAAGAATACATTTTGGAATGTTTAATTTATTAATTTGTATTCTAGTATGAAGGCATGTTAACTGTACTTGAAGAAGTATCATGTAGCTTTCATAAAAACTCCATTTATGCATCGTTCTACTGTAAATTGTCTACTCATAAAAGACATGGATAATTTGTATAACTTTAACGCCTGTTAGTGAAGTACTCAGTGATTCACTTCTACAATACGCATCAGACAGACTGTTGCAGCCCCAAACAACAATGCAATATCAGCACATAAAAAGAACAATGCTTAAGTATCAAAAAGGTTGCAACAAATGTTATCAGCACATGAAACCATGGAAAGGATGAAGCTGGTAACCACAAGGTAAAAAATAGGGGAAAGCCATCATGTACCTATTCCTTCTTATAGAATTGGTTCCATCTGCAAAATCTGCTGCAAGCTTTGATTTAGCAACATTTGTCTTTGCACATAATAATATACCTGTAGATAAAAGCATCAGACAAGATTAGAACATAAAAGACAGACAGGAGGTGAGACAAAATTACAAGCAAAAGCAAGGGACAATATAAATTTGTTAATGAAGGTGTTGACTAAGGAAATTATGTCAACAAGATAGCAAACAAATTGTGGACTTTCTGTAAGAGTCTACCGCAATTTGAACTAATTTTTTTCGATTTCACCAACTATTCATCTCAGGCATTTTGTCAAACAGTTTCATTCCCAAGGTACTGAACTGAACCTCAATATGGTTTTCAAGAGTTGAGAATAGATTGATACAATGTAAGAGTCTACCCCAATTTGAACTAATTTTTTTCGATTTCACCAACTATTCATCTCAGGCATTTTGTCAAACAGTTTCATTCCCAAGGTACTGAACTGAACCTCAATATGGTTTTCAAGAGTTGAGAATAGATTGATACAATACAGAATTAACAGAGAATTCTCATAGTAACAAGAATGTTTCCAGGCTATATTGAACTCAACAATTTCATTTATTAAATAATGAATTTAGAGGTTACACATACCACCACTTTAACAATGCAATTCTGACCTGCTGAACAATGAAACGCAAAATTCTTTCGGAGACATAAGTCTTTCTCCAACCAGCTCGATTCCTCCACCATACAGCATATACAATAGTTCCAATTTCAGCTACAGCTCCCTCCTATAGATAGTCAAGTGGCCACCTTCCAGACAGTACCAGAGCATATGAGCCTTGTTTTCACAACGCCTTTATTTACAAGGTAATCACCAAGTAGGATACGTCGACCAACTGAGAGTATAGTGGCGGTACTAGAATCTGAGATTGCCAACACTACTCTTCCTAAGTCTCATATGATGCTTACAGATGCATGCCATTGCACCAAGAAACTAAAAATGAACACGCCTCCTTTGTAGTCTTAGACGCATGCTTCAATCCCAATAGAATTATGCTTCTCACCGTTTTAATATTCGATGTAAAGTCCTCATATAAGTTGTGGCTTCAAAAAACATTAATTGTTCATTTATAAAAAGCGGACCCATTTATTGTGACTCCCTTATGGTCTCGAGTTCAAACAATATTAATTCTTATCAATTTCTTCATAATCCCGACTGCTTCCTTGACTCCACATCACTCACATACTTGTCTTCTTCTTATATACGGTGGCTCCTTATGTAGAAAATGGCATCTCCATATTTTGACACAAATAACATGTCAGCCAGATAACACTTCGACTCCCCAATAAACTAAAGGGAGATATAGGTAGTGCTCTTATCATGACTGGCACAAATTTATGTCACAAGCCGTTACCATTCAAGACTTAATTGATGGGAACTCTAGAGCTATTGGTATTATATTATATCATCAAAAATAAGGCAGTTGTATAAAAACTAGTAACATCCTTCTTGACACCCGCACAATTTCTCTTAGCCACGATTGTCACCTTGAATTATTAAATCCTTATGTAGAAACTCCTCCTAGGTGCTTCATAGGATTATTAGCGCTACAGGAATATCAACTATCTGATAACACACACACCAAGCATGGCAATTGCTTCGAAAGCTCTTCAATACAGTGATCTCCTGGAGATGATTTGTGCGCTTTGGACAAATCACCTCCTAATATTATTATTCACCTCCTCCCTTACTATCTCTTAGTCTTCTTCGAGAATGGTCTTGATTCACAACTCATAGCTTCGACTATGTTTCCTCAGACCTGTCAACACTCTCCCTAGACTCAGTTCAAACATAAATCTCCTTAGAGGAAATATTCATTCAATACTTGCTGGCCATGGTGACTTCTTGTATGCCTTCTATTAATATTTGGCAGTAGATACAGAAGGCTCGATTCTTACATTTGCAAAACACTTGAGATTAAACCTTATATCTCTAGAACTTAATGTTTATACCAAAAATCTGGTGTTGGATATTATTACAGGTTGCAGTGAAATAAAGGACATTCAACTTCCTTTAATGTTTTCATGATCTTTCAAGAAGACGACCCCTAATAATTAATAAGCTTTGTGGTGAACCCAAAGATCCTTGAATAATTATTAATAGTTTTACATCTACCACCAGTCCCTTAATGCCACAAACAATTCTTCTAGACTGGAAAACAATATTTTGTGCATTCACAACATTGAACTATTTAAAGCATTGCCGTACCTATAATTTCACCCTGAACTCCTCCAGCCAAATTTTCCTTGTAATTCTTCAAACTAAATACTTGCATAAAAACTCTGTCTATCTTTTGGACTTTTTGATTTCTAAAGTTATAATTAACCTGAAACTTGCCTTCATAGAAGGCTCCAAATTTCACAACTCCTATCTAATCTTTCAAAACACTGTGTGAATTTTGAATTGAACTCACCTACAATTTGATTTGGGTTTTCATCCAAATCATGAACTTAGGGTTTCTGTCCTTGAGTCTTGAGAAACCAAGTTTCTTCCGAACCAAAATCAACCAAGCCTCCCAAAAATGAGCTTCTCCAGATGTTTTATTCAACTTCCAAACTGTAACTGCTCCAAGATTTCTTGAAAACCTTTTTTAATTTTTATTTTTTAACTCCTTATTTCTCCTTTAAAGTGACTTGATTAAATATTCTTTCTTTTTCATCTTAAGTCACTTTACATTATTAAATAATTAATTTAAGTTGTCTTTTACATTTAACTCTTTTCAGCAACTTAAAATTAATTATTTAATTGTAGTGTTGGCTTAATTAAATCAAGGACATTACAGTCCGCCCTTCTCAAATATCGCTTGTCCTCAAGCAATGTCAACACAAAAACCAAACCTCCTAACTAAAGCAAACTGCAATCAACTGTAATTCCAAGATCCCAAACCAATCTTTGGAAATAACCACCAAGTTGCCACTATGCTACTTTGATCAAAACAATAAACTCGTCATCATCAATTTGAACCATATTTGAAAATTCTGCCATACTTTGCTGCCATAGAACCATCAAATTCTGAAATTTTATCACATTATCAATCAAATCTATAAAAATGAGAACTGGAGCAACATCTATAAGGAAGAAACTTTCTTGTATGTAAGTGACCAAATATATTATGTTGGCTGATTGGAAAGCGAACAGCAACCTCAAATCTGCACTTTTGCCTAAAGCCCATCCATGAAATAGATCCCAAAAGCTCATAAACCCAATGTTGAGTTATACCTGGATCCCAAATCTTGTATTCGTCATCAACATTCAATTCCTAGGTGCCATAGTGACAAACATGCACACACCAATCCAAACAATCCGCTATTAACATCAATGCAAAGTTTGGGAATTTTATGATCAACGCCATAGAGCAACCGTTAAACATCAATGTGTAGGTAGGAGACCAAAGAATCAAATCTGAATACCCTTCCAAATTTGGTATACATTGTTGTTATGCATTTTTCATTAGGTGAAGAATAGTATACTCATCATGAAGTATCATGTCTTGTGAATGACTTGGATCCATAAACATTATCTCATCCTCTTCTAAAAAATTTTGAACATCAACAAACAGAGACCCTTTACCAATGTCAAACTTAAGATTCTTATTCACCATCTCGTGATAAACAAAATCATATAAAGAGAATGAGCCATTGTTCACGATCATAGAATTAGCATTTAGTGCATACCTTCTATCAATGTCTTCATGGATCTCATGCATACCCTCTTCCCACATTGGTTGCCTATCATTAACTGTTGTTTCATGAAGTGCATCAAGCTGAAAACTGTCTTCATCACCTGTTATATATGTTGTATCATGGCTGCAACCTGCACCTTCATTTGAAAGTTGATCCTCAAAACTCAAGAATTTAGATTCTTGATGTGGGTTTCAATCTTTTTCACCATACCAAACCTCTCTAATGTGGGGAGTACTGTAATCATTATGCAACATTTCATTTCCATGTAATTCATCAATCCCTTCAATAATTTGTTTGATCTCCATTTTCCTTGTTTCACTTTCTTGATCCTTGGTTGTGGCTGCGATAGACATAGAATTTTCTGCTTTGTATAAAGAAAAATGAGCCATACTTAGCTGTAAGCAAAGCTCATCAGCTTTTTTTTCCTTGTCTTCAACATACTTAAATGCATGATCTTTGTCTATCAGCAATTGCAAGTAATCTGATTTCATCAATTCCAATGCTTCTCTAATAGTATACAACTGGTTAAGAGTGATTCCACTTGCTACTCTTTTTTTCCTTTCCTCAATTTGAGCATCCCAAATGAGTTCCTCAACAAATTTGTGAGTATCATTTGCCCTTGATAACACTTGCACCACTTTTTCAACAGTAACAACCAACTGGTCTTTCAAATCTTGCAACGCCAAAGGCATTTGATCAAACTCATCAATGTGATTAGGGCTGTCACACATTAAATTTTCTGATTTACTTTCATGTGTTGAAAGCATGTCATCTCCAAAATCAGTTTTTTCATTAGATGGTGTCTCGCAATCCTCAAACAAAGAAGATGGGACAACATTATGATCAAACATATTATTCTCAAGAGTATTTATCTCCTCCCCACAAGGCTTATCAAGTTCAATCTTTATATCACTGAGATAAAGACTTTTGCATACCTCACTTGTAGAAACATCAAGAGGTTCTTTTTCCTCATTGTCCATGGTATTACCTTGCTGATAGAACATATTGTGAAAATCATTCTTTTGATTGTTTGTCCCTTCATCCTCATTTGCTGATTCAATGAACTTCAAAACAGCAGATTGCTCTTTCTCAACATTATCATGAAGATCAATATATTCCATTTCATTAATAAAAATACTTGAAGAGCCAACTCCATCTTGAAGCTTTGTAACCTCAAAGACAATAGGGACAATTTCAGCCACTTGTACCGTGATTGTCTTTTCTTTTTCAGACCTATTCACCTTTTCATCCGTGCATTGGCGGTTAGGCTCCCGAATTTCTCTACATGTGAAACAACAATTTTGTCTTCTCAGCTCATTCCTGCTGATTTCTTTTTCTCTCGTATTGAAAGATTCTTTCCCCTTAGTCGCTGCTCTCTTCTTATCTCCAAATTTATCAATAGTAGTTACATGCGTCACAAGGTAGTTATTCTGCTTACAAAATCTACCACCCCTATGTGGTCTATGCTTCCACATGAGATCATTGCAGTCATGAAAAGATATTTCACTCCGAAAATCAGCACTTGAATTTTTCCAATCTTCTATAATTTGATCCTCAAATTCCTACACTGTTATAGCTCTAGAATTCTGATTTGAAGCCCTGTAGTCAACAGAATCATTATCATTTCTATGATTTCCTTCTTACCCATAGTTCCCATCAACACATTGAGTCATTAAGGCAAGCTACGATTCCCTCTAAACTCTAGCAAAATCATTAAAAATCTCTCTTGTGTTTTGTTTATTGTAGTCACTCGATGATGCCATGATTTACAACTCAAACATCAATCTCTGAATCACCCAACAGGCTGCAGAAAATTTTCAGAGCTCTGATACCAATGTAAGAGTCTACCCCAATTTGAACTAATTTTTTTTTATTTCACCAACTATTCATCTCAAGCATTTCGTCAAACAGTTTCATTCCCAAGGTACTGAACTGAACCTCAATATGGTTTTCAAGAGTTCAGAATAGATTGATACAATACAAAATTAACAGAGAATTCTCCTAGTAACAAGAATGTTTTTCCAGGCTATATTGAACTCTAACAATTTCATTTATTAAATAATGAATTCAGAGGTTACACATACCACCACTTTAACAATGCAATTCTGACCTGCTGAATAATGAAATGCAAAATTATTTCGGAGACTTAAGTCTTTCTCCAACCAGCTCGATTCCTCCACCATACAGCATATACAATAGTTCCAATTTCAGCTACAGCTGCCTCCTATAAATAGTCAAGTGGCCATCTTCCAGGCAGTACCAGAGCATAAGAGTCCTATTTTCACAACGCCTTTATTTACATGGTAATCACCAAGTAGGATACGTCAACCAACTGAGAGTATATTGGCAGTACTAGAATCTGAGATTGCCAACACTAATCTTCCTTAAAGTCTCATGTGATGCTTACAGATGCATGCCCTTGCACCAAGAAACTAAAAATGAACACGCATCCTTTGGAGTCTTAGACGCATGCTTCAATCCCGATAGAATTATGCTTCTCACCATTTTAATATTCAATGTAAAGTCCTCATATAATTTGCAGCTTCACAAAACATTAATTCTTCATTTATAAAAAGTGGACCCATGTATCATGACTCCCTTATGGTCTTGAATTTGAACACTATTAATTCTTATCAATTTCTTCATAATCTCGATTGCTTCCCTAACTCCACGTCACTCACATAGTTGTCCTCTTCTTATATATGGTGGCTCCTTATGTAGAAAATGGCATCTCCAGATTTTGACACAAATAACATGTCAGCAGATAACACTTCGACTCCCCAATGACTAAAGGAAGATATAGGCAGCACTCTTATCATGATTGGCACAAATTTATGTCACAAGCCGTTACCATTCAAGAGTTAATTGATGGGAACTCTGGAGCTATTAGTATTATATTATATCATCGAAAATAAAACAATTGTATAAAAACTAGTAACATCCTTCTTGACACCCGCACAATTTCTCTTAGCCACAATTGTCACCTTGAATTATTAAATCCTTATGTAGAAACTCCTCCTAGGCGCTTCATAAGATTATTAGCACCACAGGAATATCAATTGCCTGATAACACATTCACGCCAAGCATGGTAATTGCTTCGAAAACTCTTCAATACAACAATCTCTTGGAGATGATTCGTGCACTCTGGACAAATCACCTCCTAATATTATTATTCACCTCCTCCCTTAACGTCTCTTAGTCTTCTTCGAGAATGGTCTTGATTCACGACTCATAACTTCAACTATGTTTCCTCAGACCTGTCGCCACTCTCCCTAGACTCAGTTCAAACATAAATCTCCTTAGAGTTAATATTCATTCAATAGTGGTTGGCCACAGTGACTTTTTGTATGCCTTCTATTAATATTCGGCAGCAGATATAGAAGGCTCAATTCTTACATTTGCAAAGCACCTGAGACTACTCCTTATATCTCCAGAACTTAATGTTTATACCAAAAATCTGGTGTTGGATATTATTATAGGCTGCAATGAAATAAAGGGCATTCAACTTACTTTAATGTTTTCATGATCTTTCAAGAAGACGACCCCTAATAATTAATAAACTCTGCGGTGAACTCAAAGATCCTTGAATAATTATTAATAGTTTTACATCTACCACCGGTCCCTTAATGCCACAAACATTACTTCCAGATTGGAAAACAATATTTTGTGCGTTCACAACATTGAACTATTTAAAGCATAGCCATACCTGTAATTTCACCCTAAACTCCTCCAACCAAATTTGCCTTGTAATTCTTCGGTCCAAATACTTGCATAAAAACTCTCTCTGTATTTTGGACTCTTCGATTTTTGAAGTTATGTAATGTCCCCATTTTTAGCACTACACTTTCCAGTAACTGTTAGCCTATTCCCTGATGCTCGTAGGCTAGTCAGAGGCAGAGTTAGGGTTCCCAGCTGCTTGGAGGTTGTCTTTGAAGATTCAGGGGTTTGCATGTTGGAGTCTTGCAGTTTGGTCGCGGGATTCTTTCTGGGTTTTCAGAGAGCTTCGCGGTGGTATGACATGCAACTGGATCAGAGGACCTTTCCGGACTTACTATTTTTAGTAAGTTACGATGGCTGCATGTTGGAGTTTTATAGTTCAGATTCTGGATTCCTTTTGGGTTTTCAGAGAGCTTCGCGACAGCATGACATGCAACGGAATCAGAGAACTTTTCCGGACTTACTATTTTTAGTAAGTTACGATGGCTGCATGTTGGAGTTTTATAGTTCAGATTCTAGATTCCTTCTGGGTTTTCAGAGAGCTTCGCGACAGCGTAACATGCAAATAAATCTGAGGACTTTCCTGGACTTACTATTTTTAGTAAGTACGACAACTGCTCGGACTGTGGTTAAAACAAGTTTGGAACAACTTACTAATTTTAGCAGTATGCTATTTTTAGTAAGTTCTATTTTTTGCAGTGCTATTTTTAGCAGGATCTCTGAAGTTCAATTTAGTGGCTATTTTGGGCAGGGCAGTATGTTCAGTCGGTCCCCAAGATTTGAGGTGTTTATTTTGTCAAGTTCGATATTTGATGAAAATATTAAGTTAAGTGAAATATTTATCATTTTTCTAAAGTCGACTTGGAGAGAAGAATAGGACGCCAACATGAGGAAATGTTTAACATTTAAAAAGATGAAGTTTATGCCTTGGGAAATGGGACGCCATCTTGAGGGTCAAAAGGTCAACATGGAATTAGGGCGAATCTTGGGTGGAGCGCACCTTCTGGAAGCTTCTAGAGGTGCTTGACAAATCTATAAATAGGAGGTCTTGGCTCTTCATTCAGCATCTTGAATTTTATGCAAAGTTATGCTGTCGGAATGGTTTAGTATTGCTTCGAGGGATGCATACCTCCTAGCTGGCTTGGCTTCTTGCTTGAAATATAGCAACTAGTTAAGAGTTCATTTCTTATTGAGTTATTTTGCATTCTGAGTTAGAGTTTTGTATTTTCAGTCCATTTCACAGTTGCTGTTTTGACTGTGGCTGAACCGAGTTTTGGCTTAGAAGTTTGTGAGTGATTTTAATTTGGTTGTGGGTATTGATTGAATATTAATTGCAGATTGGAGCGACCAGTTTCTCCAAATTTCAGATTTTAATATTTGGTATTTATTTTTATAATGCAAATTTGCCCCTCCTTGAGGGTCGTACCATTTGGGATTGCATTGGAATGTGTGCAAAATAAATATGCCATGTTTGGGTTGGGTTCTTGGTTCCTTCTTGGGCGCCTACAACATTGTTAATGTTTGCACTTGGTTTCATGGGATTTGAGTGTGATTTGGGCGAGTTATCATTAATTAAGTGAATTTCTGTGTTGCTAGTCCTACAAATTCAATGCAGGTTTGTCATAATCAGATTGGTAAAAAAATGGGATTTGTGAATTGGGTTTGAGTTCGTGAGGTCAAGATAGGAATAGGGAAGTCTCCTATTTTATTACAGCATTCTATACTTGCCTGAATTACTGTGGAGTTGATCTCCACACCTTCAATTCCAGATAACATAAAGAATTTCTAGGTGTTCGATGACGATAAACAGATTTTGGAATTCTTAACTAGCTCCGGAGTGTTCGAAGCATAGATTATAGATGAAGAAGAAACTGAGGAAGCAGAATTTGACACTGAAGGGATCTTAAATTTAAAGACAAATGTCATTCCTAGAGAAATGGTTGAGCTAGAAAGGCTTTTTGACCCTGATAAACTGAGTAGAAATCAGGGCACTCAAGGAAATGAGTGCGAGACAATCAACTTGGGCACGGGCGAACAAGTAAAGAATGTATTTGTGGGTAAGGTTTGTACCCCAAGAGAAAGAGAAGGAATAGTGCAAGCATTGAGAGAATTCTCCGATGTGGTAGCCTGAGGCTACGAGGACTTGAAGACCTACGACGCCTCCTTGATCACGCACACAATCCCATTAAAACCGGGAAATAAACCATTCAGACAAAGGCAGAGGCCGGTAAACCCACTGCTAGAGCCATTGATTTACCAAGAGGTTAAGAAGCTGCTTTCGGGCAGAATCATATTTCCAATAAGGCACTCGACGTGGATCGCCAATCTGGTACCCGTCAGGAAGAAGAATGGTGAGATAAGATTGTGTGTTGACTTTCGCAATCTAAACAGAGCGTCTGAGAAAGATAACTATCCCTTGCCCTCATTGGATGAGGTGTTGCAAATTGTGAATGGTTCTCAAATGATGTCCTTCTTGGACGGCTATTCAGGATACAACGAGGTGATGGTTGAAGAAACAGATAGATTAAAAACAGCTTTCACCACCAAGTGGGGAACTTTTGCCTACAGAAGGATGCCTTTTGGCTTAATCAACGTCGGAGCCACATTTCAACAGGCCATGGACATCGCTTTCCGAGATTTAGTCAGAAAATGCATTATTATATATATGGACGACTTGACTGTATTTTCCAAGAAGAGAGATCATGTTGGGGATTTGAGGAAGATCTTCCAAAGATGCATAAGGTTTGGCATTTCTCTCAATTCAAAGAAGTGCATGTTCGAGGTTACTGAAGGAAGATTGTTAGGACATGTCCTTTCAAAACAAGGTATATCAATTGACCCGGACCGCATTGAAGCAATCTCAAAGATCGGTATGCCAAGGAGTCAGAAAGAGTTGAGGTCATTCTTTTGAAAGATTAATTTTGTAAGAAAGTTTATAACTGGATTTGCCGAGATTGTCAGGCCATTGAATGAGATGTTAAAGAAAGATGCAAAGATAGAATGGACCCCTCAAACAAGGAAAGCGTTTGAGGAAATCAAGCAAGCGATAGTGGACGCTCTGGTACTGGTCGGCCCGAATTACTCTAAATCGTTCTACCTATACTCTTTTGCTTCGAAGCACACTTGTGCGGCGGTATTGACCCAGAGAACGGAAGAAAAGGATGAGCATCCAATTGCCTTCATGAGTGTGCCATTGAAAGAAGCAGAATTAAGATACGCTAACATGGAGAAGCAAGCTTATGCTCTGGTGAAAGCAGTTAAGAAATTCAGGCACTACATCTTGAGGAGCAAAGTCTATGCGATAGTTCCAGATGCCATGGTGAAGACCTTACTGATGCAAAATGAACTAGGAGAAAGAAGAGGCAAGTGGGTCGCCACTTTGCAAGAATACGACATGGAAATGCAGCCTATGAAGTTGGTCCGAGGACAGGCTTTCGTGCAAACGATTGCAATGGCAGGGTCGGGATTGGTACAACAAACATATGTGTTGGAAGAAGTGTCTCCAGGAGAATGGTACGATGACACTATTTACTACTTGTTGAATCACAGGTGTCCTTTACATTTGAATCCAGTGCAGAGACGAGCTTTAAGAATGAAGAGCCAGCGGTTCATGCTACAAGGATCAGTACTTTATAGGAGAAATCACGAAGGAATTTATCTGAGATGTGTAGGCAAAAGAGAAGCTAGACAGTTGATGGAACATTTCCATGAGAAATTTGGAACAGGTCACGGAGGTGGTTTGGCCACAGCTCATCAAATCTCAAGAGCTAGATATTACTGGCCCACACTTTTGAAAGATGCTTATGAACACGTGAAGACTTGCCACATTTGTCAAACAGTTGCATATAGAGAGAAGAATCCGGCTATGCCCTTGCAGCCAGTAATTGAAGTCCGGTTTGCTAAATGGGGGTTAGATTTTATCGGAATGATTAATCCACCTTCCTCGACACAGCATAAGTACATTTTAACAGCTACAGACTATTGCACCAGATGGACAGAGGCTCAAGCCCTCAAGCTCTGCACAATAGATGTGGTGATTAAGTTCCTTGAAGAGAATATTATTACAAGATTTGGATGTCCTCATGCTTTGGTGTGCGACAACGGCCCCGCCTTTTCATCATTGAAGTTTTCAAATTGGGCATTTGAGTATGGGATTGCATTAAAGTTCTCGTCCAATTACTATCCGTAGGGAGATGGACTTGCAGAGTCCACGAATAAGAATTTGTTGAATGCTATTAAGAAACTGTTGGATAAGAACCCCAAAGATTGGAATATGCAGTTGAGGTTTGCTTGGTGGGCAGACAAAACCAGAACGAAGAATTCTTTGGGAACATCTCCTTATCATTTGGTATACGGGCAAGACCCTATCTTCCCAGTTCAGTTAAGGATCCCTACTCTTCAATTTATTCAGGAGTATCTTGAAGGAGAGGATCGAGTTCGAGTTAGATTGTCCCAATTGATGCATTCGGAGGAGAAAAGAGATGAAGCATTGGAAAATCTGGCTAAACATCAAGGAGTCGTAAAGAGGTGGTTCGATAAGCAGGCCAAGATCAAGGCCTTCAGGATTTCAGATTTAGTTTTATGTTGGGACAAGGCCCACGAAAGAAAAGGTGATCACGACAAGTTCGATAAATTATGGCTGGGCCCATATCAGATTTCTGAGATCCTAGGAAATAATGCATTCAGATTGAAAGCGTTAACAGGAGAGGATATTCCATTGCCAGTCAATGGGCGGTTCCTCAAGCATTATTTCCAAGCGTAGGTTCCCTCCTGGGTCCTACTTTGCACATAGTTAGATTAGGTTGTTTTGTTTCCCGCTTTCCCTTTTGGTTTTGGTTTTGGTTATGGTCTGTTGCCCTTTGGGTTTTTGGGTTTTGGTGTTTCTTCCCTTGAGTTGTCTGCTCAAGTGGTTTTGGTTTGGGTTTGGAATGGGCATGAGTTTTGGGTTTCTCGTTGCAGGGGGTGATGATGTCTTTCATTTCACAGTTTGGTCTACTTCCATTGGATTTTATGGATTTGTGCAAATGATATAATGCCAAGGTTGTTTTCCTCTTATCATCATCCGGTTTCGCATAAACTCAACTTGGAAGGTTAATCAGTTATTGTGTCTTAACACATGAGTCTGAGATCATAGTGTCCTATCTGCTCAACAAGCTACTTTGAGTCATTTTGATTCCTTGGGAGAAATTACGGCAAGTGAAAATTTTACATCTTGCTTCAGCACCACTGCAATTCTCAAACCCATTGGTAGCTTCATTGCTTGCCAACCAATTATAGAATTGACGGAAAATCAAGAGAAAGAAAAGAAAATGTGCTAAAAGAGAAATATCAAAAAAAAGAACAATGAAAGAAATATTATACTTTGAATATTGGTTTAGGAACATACGGATAACTCCACCAGGGCTATGGATGCCTGACCGGCAGTGGAGCAATATTCGTGAGAATTGTAGCGACAACCTCGTCGGGGCTATGGACACCTGACTGGCAACGAGGCAATGTCCAGGATGCTTTTGAAGTTAAGATATTTATACAGCCTGCCGTAGTCAATCTCGAGAGTCAAGATGGTTTAGAGATAAGATAAATGGATATGTTCAGAAGATCTCGGATGAAGGTGTTTTGATCCAATATCAGATTCTTCTCCCCTTTTGAGTAAGTACCCTTTCTGTATGATGGTTAGAGGGGATTGGCCAAGGTTAATCTTAAAGTGTTTTTCAACACTTTCCCGTGGAGTCGCCAAATATTGTGACCTTTTCACACATCACCCCATCCAAGAAGGGGACCCCCTAATTTTTGCTCCATTCTGGTCTTTTGGCTTTGGTTCTCTCTCTCTCTGGTCTTTGTCCTTCCGGGGATGTCCCGTCATTTGACCTGGTTTGAAATGCTAAGACTGTCAAATTAGGATCTTCTATCCTTCAGGCTTGTTTGAGGTCAAATAGGGTTATCAAGGTAAAATTTGAGTGCAGCAGTAGAATCAGAAGGCTCAAGGCAGAATCCCACTGAAATCTGACAACTTACTATTTTTAGTAAGTACCTAATATGGAGGCCTTTTCCTCAGGATTTCGGGATTCCAACTACTTCAGCACGTCCAGGCAACTTCGGGGTACCTACACATGAAATTTGAACAAATTCAAACAACTTGCTATTTTTAGTAGTTCAGGCTTCAAGAGCCATTTTCAGAGTTTACATGTATGATTTTCCAATGCATGATTGGAGAATGGATCTGGGATTTTCAAGATGCTCGCAATGGCGTGACATGCAAATCGAGATGGTGACTTTTAACTACTCAAGCCTTCAAAGGCTATTTTTAGGGTTTGCATGCAGTGATTGCCCGGATATTCCTTATGGGTTTTGCGAGAGCTTCACAGTGATGTGACATGCAAGCAAAACGAATCAGTTTTCAAGGACTTACTATTTTTAGCCAGTGCCCGCATGTTGACCAGTTTTTTGGGCTTTTCTGGGTTTTTTGAGATCCCACGAGCACTGTGACATGCAAACTCATCCGACATCAGATTAACCACTTTCCGGACATTTACTATAAATAGCAATTTCACTCCAGCAGCTACCCAACACTTCAGTTCAGCAAGCAGAACGACAGGCAATAGAGATCGAGCCAAGTGGGAACAGTCTGAAGCACATGCAAGTCAGATTAGGGTTTCCGCTGCTATGCCTAAAAATAGATGGAATGAAATGCAGAGTTGTCAAAACGGAGCACGCCACCATGATCAGCATCTTCCAGGCTGCCTACTGGCAAAATTTGAGCACAATCTGAATACTTACTATTTTTAGTAAGTCACCTCATGGCTATAAATAGCACGTCTGTGCCGAAGGCATGTGTGAACAGGACACTTAGGTCATCAGGATTAGGTGGAGCAAATTTCAGGTCAAGCGGAGCTACAAAGATTGATCAATTTTAGGGTTTGCTAAAAATAGTAAATGGCTAAAAATAGCATACCAGTATGGGCAAAGGGTATAAACAAGGTGGCAAAGTCAGTGGAAGCACAGCCACGCCTGATCCAACTCAGAACAGAGAAAAAACTGCATGGAAGTCCTCACTTCTCTGGATTTGCTAAAGATAGAAGGCCAAGGCAGGGCTAGGGCGTTGGAAATTCATAAATAAGAACTGGCCTGAACACACATGAAATACGCCCAAGAGAGGTGAAGAGGTTGAAAAATCTCTAAGTGTTGAGATTCTTCCTTCATATGTGAAATGCGCTCACAAATTCCTCCAACATGGGCTAAATGTGCCCAAATCATGGGAGAAAGTTGATAAAAAATTCTCTAAGTGTGAAATTTCCTTCACACTAGGTGAAATGCGCCCTCAAGGGTTGAAGTGGAAGGAGCCTAGGAAAAATGCACCCAAAAAATTCCTTGAGCATGGGTCAAATGCGCCCACAAGAAGCAAAGGCATAGCAAAATTTGCTAAGGCATGGAAAATTCCTTCATGCTAGGCCAAATGCGCCCTCATGTGGAAGTCCACACCCTCAAATGCGCCCTCAACGCAAGAAGGAAGTAGCCTAGTCTATTTGTGCCCTCAAGTTCCTTCATGCTAGGCAAAATGCGCCCAAGGGAGATGAAAAGTCACTAAGGCGTGGGGAATTCCTCCCCACCCCTTCAAATGCGCCTTCAAGTGGAAGTAGTATAGGTGATATGCACCCTTGCTTGTGAGGTAAAAATGAAGTGTAAGCTCCTAGGCGTGAAAAATGCCTAAGGGATGAAGATAAAAATTGATGCATGAAATCAAATGCGCCCTTCATGGGTGATTTAAAATATGAAATTTTTCCTAGGAATTTTTCCTAAGGCAAAAATTGCTAAGGCGTGGACAGATACAAAAGATAAAGTGGAAGCTCATACCCTCAAATGCACCCTTCATGTGTGATTTAAAATTTTAATTATTTTCTAAGGGTGAGAAATACGCCTAAGGAAGCGGTGAAGTTGGAAATTTTCCAAGAACAAGATGAAACATGCCCAAAGCTGGACAGGAGGAAATTTTTCAGGAAAATCACAAGAGGTGCCAAGGTAGAGAAATTGAAGATTGCAGGTGTGGAAGACATCCAGAGTGAAAATGAATGAACCTTAGCAATTTTTTTTTTTTTTTCAAAATAATAAAAATTAAATGTACCCCTTCATCCGGATACACATGAGAACGACGAGTTCTGAAGGGAATTTTCTTTTGGGTATTGAACGTTTGCAATTCAGAGATGATTTGAACTTACTCCACACCTCGCTCATGTCGTTTTGACAGAGAATTTTGCCCGGTGCGTGTTTTGATAAATTCCTAAGGCAAATTCAAGAAATTTCTCTTAAGGCAAATAAGGAAAATATGACTTCACGAAGTGTTTTTGCTAGAGAATTGAACTGGATGAATGGAGTAATTTTTCCGAAACGAAAAATGACTTAGCCAGATGAATTAAAATTGTTCAAAGAGGTGATGGATTTAATATTTTAAAAAACACAAATGTGATGAAGCAGGCCTGTGCAGGGATGATGAAATTTCGAAATTCTAGAAGTCCAAGATTCCGATGCTCCGGATGACAAGTGTTGCAACTCGCCAAAGGGGGGAAAATGGAATTCGAAAATTTGCTAAGTTTAGCCTCTACTGGATTTCGACCTGGCTATAAGATTTTAAGCTCTTTTCATTCTTCTCACAAGTTGCTGGATGCAAAACATCTTCTAAGGCTGAAAAGTGCGAGTTTGCAGAGATAGAAAATTCTCAAGTTGCTGAGAAATTCAAATTTGTGAAAAAAAACTTGAGTTGCTGAAGTAAGAGTCTGCAAACATACAAGCTTCTTAGATTGTTGAGGAAGTGCGAAGTTGCAAAAGGAGGTCCCAAGTTGC
Organism: Sequoiadendron giganteum; assembly: GCA_007115665.2. Taxonomy (NCBI): domain Eukaryota; kingdom Viridiplantae; phylum Streptophyta; class Pinopsida; order Cupressales; family Cupressaceae; genus Sequoiadendron; species Sequoiadendron giganteum. The sequence goes on along the minus strand of CM021109.1, from coordinate 289,830,552 downwards.
TGAAGGCTGAAGTACGAACTTGAGAAAGAAGCTCGGGGTTGCTGAGAGATACGAGTTTGCAAGCAAAGGTATTGAGTTGACAAGGGCATGGCTTTGCCAAGTTTAAAGTTTGAAGTTGCTGAAGTACGAATTTAAGAAGAGAAGGTGAGTTTCTGAAAGTACAGTTTTTAGAAGAGAAGTGCGAACCTGTGAGAAAATTTCAGATTTGCTGAGAGTAAATTGCTGCAAGCAGACACTTCCCAGCATTTGGCATTGTGTTGTTGCAACTAGAGGAGAAACTTCTAAAAACATTGAAGTAAACAGGCGCAGTTGAGGTTTGTAGCTAAAAGTGACAAAGTGTTGCAGCCTTTTTATTTAAAAATCTGCTGGCACCCTCAAAAGTGATATATTATTGTTATAAAATCTTGTTTTCTAATGACTCTCTTGCCTTTTTGGAGAATGGCCGAATCAAGCAGAAGAGTTGCAGGCAGAGGGAACCACGCTGAATTTACAAGAGCGAGCACATCAAGATAGGTAGTGATTAAGAAATTGAGCAAGTCCTTCCTGCGATAATCAAAATTTTCCTCAAGGCTGGGCAAACTGACTGACACAAACATTGGCTCGTTCAACTTGGAGATGTTCAGGAGAAGAATAATGGGGACTGGAGGTCATCACCCATTAGTTACTTCGCACAACATCGTAAGGAGTGGACTCTATACAGCTGCCAGTTTTCCTCCAGCCATCCGGTGTCTAGAGCTGATCATGGAATGCGCCAACTACTACAACACAGAGCAAAGGACTGTCATTTCGCCAGATGGCAAGATATTGGCCAACCTTACACCGGAAGCAATTGGAGAAGCATTTTGAATTCCAGTCCATGAGAAGATGATTTATAAAACAAGGGAGAGGGCTGAAAAGATGTACTCATCCACGTTTGACCGGTGTGCTGATTTGATAAATACCAGATGGATGAACAAGCCCAAGCCAACTCGCACAAAATTGCCCAAGCAGATAATTTCAAAAGATTTGAGGCAAGAATTTTGTGACTTGATAATGATGTTGAGCAGAGTTGGAGGGTGCCCCCAAGCGTTCATTTTTGAACCTTGGATGTTTTATTATGTCAACTTGGTGTTGGAAGGCAAGGATTACGTGGACTGGGCACTGATGATTAGTGACAACATACATGAGCAACTCCGTGGTTTAAGGAGAACAAAAACATTCTACATGAGCTCTTACATTGTCTACATGCTAGCCCGAATGACTAAGTACAGAGGAATTTCATATAAGGAACCAATCGGGTGTGGCTTCCATCAATTCAGAATACATGAGGCTTGTCCGCAGTTGCATTTGACAAGCACCACCAACTACAAAAGGGTCAATGATGCCTTCACCATAACGAGGACCTTGCAGCAAAGGACTCACCACAGAATATCTAGAGAGGCACAAGAGCTGATTGAGAAGTTTGGATGTTGGTTTATCCAATTTCCGAAGTTTACCTACATAAGGCTGCAAGGATTTTCCTCTTATCCGTACAGATTGCCCCGGTATCCCACAAACAGAATAGTAATGCTGGAGATATCTAGGCAACTTATTGCCTATGATAAGATTCAAAAGAAGGAGAAGAAAGGTGGACTTGGATTCCCAATTACCATGGGGAATTCTGACAAGGTTTGTCCATCACTACAAGCAGCGAGTGAGGCAAAAAACGAACTCCAATTCTTCCACCTCTCCTACCATACCAACAGACAACACTACGATCCCCACAGAAATATCAGATGGATATTGTCTGAAGAGTTCAGGCACAAAGCACAGATTGAAGACTTTTGGGCAAGCGCAGTGGATGAGATCGAGGTTAGGAAGAGGATGTTTACTCGGATACCATTGGGGATGATCAGAGAATGCGAGATTGTCCCAATGCCAGATCAAATTGAAGAAGATATAAATGTTGTACAGGTTGATTATGAGACAGTGAGGGATACGCCTTTACCACTCCCAAATTGGTCAGAGCCGGAGATTACCGACTTGGATACACTTTGTATCGCAATCTTGACATTCACACGGAGTTGGGTAGAGAGGCATGTCAACCGACTTAAGGGAAGATCAATTCCCCTCACATATAATTTAATGGGAGATCACAGATCACCAGTAGCTAGACAGAGAAGGCAGGTTGCTCAAGCACCAGAGCCACGAGGAAAAGAACCGGTTCAACCTGAACCTTTGAGAATTGAGAAATCCGTGCATACACCATCTCGGGCACATTCTCCAAGTATGCAAGAAGTATCATTGTTTGCTGATCAGAGAGAAAGACTAAACACAGAACAAGCAGTGCAAGTGGCAAGTCAGCCACCTCGTAGAGAGTCAGTGGGCCAGAGCATCAACATGCCCAGGGAAGAAAATCAGCAGGAGACAGACAAAGGGACGGCCACTGATACTCAATTTCAGCAGGAAATTGAGGCAGCTCTTGAGGATGATGCTACTTCAGATCAGGATGCCCAGAGCTCGAGAGATACTGAGCCTATAGACGATGATGAGCCTCATCAACCCGAGGGTAGGGAGGAAGTTCATGAGGTTGAGGCTGAGGTTGAGCAGCCTTTTGTTATTTCAAATATGTGGCAGGAGGTGCCAGAATGGGTAAGGGACAGGATGAGACATGATCCTGTAGATGAAACTGATCCTGCAGCTGAGATGGAAGAATTGTTGAGAAGGATCGGTGCACCTCCAACAAAGAAGAAGGCCAGGAAATTCTCCAAAATCTCTACGGATGAGGATGGCTCTCGAACTCTGCATGTGGCAGTGCCTAGGGTGGAGTGTGATCGGGATGAGGCCGTTCCAGAAAATTATGTGATTACAACTATGGAACTTGGCCGCCCTACTAGAGCACAGGTGGTTGAGGAGTGCAATAATTCATATCAGGCACTCAAAGATAGATTGTCCTATATCGAGGGCAAATATAAGAAATTAAAGGTAGAGCACAAAACACTGATTGGCTATGTGCAGCACTTGTCCCGTCCTTGTGGGCAAGAAAATCCGGCGATTGAGCTTCCTAGCTGAATTTTCCAAAGAGTCAATCAGCGGCTTAGAGGACTTGAAAAGAATGGCACAACATGCAAACAAGTGGGTTGCCAACGGAAAAGTTTATGGAGGACCTTGCACATGCCTATCGGCAAGCCTCCGACATTATGACAAGGATGGATGCAGTCAACCATGCTTGGGGTGAAGCTCGTATCTATCAGAGGAAAGTTGTTCTTCGTTTGGGAGCTTTGATGCACACACCTCTACATGTTTTGGTTGAGGGAGGTGTGATTCAAGAGGGAGATAGATATGACTTCGTCGGATGGTATTCTTCAGTGGTCACAGGCAAAGGATTCTACGATGCATCACAGACAAATTCGGTCAGGGTCAGAAAGGCCATGACAAATATCTTTGATGGTGTCCTCAATACATTGGAGGCAATCTTTGCCAGGAGGCTGACTTCTGAAGAGGTGACTGCAGATGGGTTGAAAAATAGATTAACACCATTCTTTTTTGAGGTGAAGACCTTTGTCCAAGACGACTTTGAGAACACCTTTACGTTCTCCAGCATTATTCAGAACACCCAAGACGCCCTTGTTGCCTAGAAGAAATCTTGTGCCCGGCATGGGCAAACAGTTACAGTATTAGAATTTCAGTTGGATCACATTCCTCCCATTTCTGATTAGGAAGTTGAGGCAGTATTGGCCAGGTTCGTCAGGTTTGCGGCCAGCGAAAAGGAGAAAGGAAACGCCCTTCTAGATGATGATCTTCTGGAAGGAGATGATGTGCATTGAGTGCAGATAGTGGTTCCTGATGAGGAGTGGAGAATCTCCAGCGCATTCATTGCCCCACTCCTCTCAGTGGCGGTTTTTAGGGCTAAAACCCTAATCAGGGCTTAGGTGGCTCAATCTGAGCCTTCCATTGTATTTGAATCTAAGTCGTCCACTGGACTAGGCTTGATATAAAAGGGGCATCCCCCCTCATTTGTAATTAATTAGAATCAAAGATAGAATAGAGACAAATCAGAGCTAGATAGAATTGGAGATAGAAGTTAGAGAGTAGAGCTAGGGGTTAGCTTAGTTTGAAAAAGAAAGAAAAACTTTCCCTTTGAAGGTTTTTGTAGAAGGTTGTTGTGTAAGACTCTCATAATATAAAGATTTTCATTGATTGGTGATTCTTCCTTTCATTGTGAGCAGTTGACAAGACTTTATCGTCTTTCCAATTCAAGTAGAGTAGAGTAAAGTAGACTTTGTTTTATGCAAGTAGTTGTTAAGTGTGGAGTGTGGCGTTTGGTTTGGACAAGTCTTCCTTTATCCATACCACTAGCGGGCTTGCTGATGGTAAGTTTGCCCTGCGTGGTCAACTGGAATATCAGTACCTAACTTCGGTTGTGATTCGTGTGTTCACTTGCATCGTTGTGATGGGGTGCGTATGTTGAATCATAATTTGAATATCTTACTCATCCTTTGAAGATTGCACCAACTTTGTCAGAGTTGTCTGAAGGGGAGGCGAAACAAAGTCTGGTTTGAAGATTGTCGAAGTCAGTCCTCACATTCCACCCTTTAGAAGTAGATTGTAGAATCCCTACCCCCCTTTATCCTTTTAAATTCAGCATTCCCCAGTTAGTTTAGAAATCAGAGCATCACAGTCAAATCTTTCATCTGCTTAACGAAATTGAACAATTACGTAAGTCCCCTTGGAATACCCAGCATATTCACATCAACCAACTAAATCTATTCGCGATAAAAGGAACCTTGGAGTTGAACGCATGATCTTTCACGCAATCTTAGCATGCGGGATACTTTGATCAAGAGAGAATAGAGTGACCATTGGACATTTTATTCTGTGTTGATGTTGTCATAAAACACACGTCAACATGACCGTCGGTAGAAATACTGTATGAAACACTTTGGCCAAAGTAATGTGATTCACCTACATCCACTTAGACTGTGAGATGATTACACTATCAGTTCACTGTTGTCCAGTTTTGCATACTAGATTGAGATTGTGGGATTACAAGGAATTAGGTATGTAGGACAGAGCACTATGCTCAGTTGGTTAAACAATATCGGTTACCCAACCAATCTCTTCATAGAAGGGAGGGTCGTTTATTAAACAATAAACATGCGGGGGACCGCATTATAAGTCCGTGGTTGGCGAAAAAACACCTGAGTGATGTTTCTCCTCCACAGCAAGCTACTAAAGCACCAAGGTTTGAAAGGGAAGATCCTGGACCGTCTTATTCCTATTTGCTCAAAGCTCTCCGAGCTATGTTTTATACTTGTATGTATTCTGACTCTGATTTTTACTTGAAAGGAAAAAGTAATAATGTTGTTTCAATTGGTTCTTTAATGAAATGTTGCAATGAAAAGAAAAGAAAACTTTATGTTACTTTGTCTTTATACATGTTTCCTTTTGTTATTTATGTGAAAATGTTCAAAAAAAATTATTACGCAAGGGTTAGGTCGTTACACCTCAGCACTCTCCAATGAGCATTATCAAATCTTGTATAGGCCCCTTCAGAGTGATCAAAGATATCACTAGGAACTTCACCATTTCTAGTCCAAACAATGTTACATTGTTACTTGATGTTCTACAGTTTTCCTTTGTGGCTACTCTTTGTTCTACGAGGTTCTTGTTCTCCTTTCTTAGCTATTCATAAATATTTCTTGACCAATTGTCTTGGTGGTCCCCTGTTGTTTTGTATATTTTATCCTTGTTCTTCCCCTTGGTGGGACTTTTAACTCTCTATTGTATACTAATGTTCTCTTCAGTTCCACTGACATAATTTTGGTCATCCATGGACATTAATATAATTTCTTTCTTTCTTTCTTTCAGTTGACATACATATGCTCTATTGGCCTTTTCTTTGATGATACTTTCATGATTCAACATTGGTCTCCTTTCCAACCAAAAATAGCTTCATGTATCCATGTTACTAACATATTTTTGTTTGCCATACCTCTTGTTGCTCACTACTTCGACACATACATTGTCATGAAAAATGCCATAATTTGTCCTATTTGCATTTAACATTTTTCTTTCTTTGTTGTCTCCAGCAATTCATTTTTAAGGAATGTTTGCATTGAATCAATTTAGATAGATTTTGTGGATAATATAGGATTTTGAGAAGACAAGGAGAAGCTAATCTTTTGTTCTTCCTCCTCATTCTTGAGATTTAGTCCCACATATTGTCATGGTAGATACCCATTAAAAATTACTACACCTAAGTCAGTTAACAGACTCTTTGCATTTTTTGTAGATATGACCCAAAACAAGACAACACATGTTGATGAATACAAAAGGCATACCATTAATGGAAAATGCTTTATTACAAGACCTCCCACTATCTTATAGTTAGCATCCTATATATCCCATGCTACACTTCAACCATTGTATATTGGTTTCTGTCTTTTCAGCATTTCTAATTTTCATCTTTCAATGCAACACAAAACATGTAAGATAAAACCTTTCTTAAAATTGGAAGGAGAAGCTCCTTTTACTAGAAAACAAAACAAAATCTCTAGAACTTAAGGACAAAACCTCTAACTTGTACCCATATGTACAATTTAACTCTCAAGGTTTTTAAAACTACCTACCTAATTTTTTCAAGAATGGGCACAAAGCAAATCAACACTTTTGCTCAAAACAAAAGACTTTTATGTCTTTTCACCTAAAGCAAACAATCTATCGCATCTAACAAATCGTCACTCTTTCTGACTAAAAGTAGAGATAGAAGAAGTATGATTACAACAAAAGGATTGATTTGATCTAAACAAAGAATTTACACAACATTAAATAGTGTTGGAAATATAGCTGTCATTGATGTCAAGAAGGAAATCGCTGATTCAAGAAGGAAATCACTGATCCAAGAAGGAAATTGCATGAGGTTATAATGGACAAAGGCCACTAATCAATACACTCTTTGAGATCATAAGATGGACCCCATTTTACCTTAACAGCAGCGCTTAAAGTCCTTATTAATGCTGGCTGACTCTCCTCCATTTTGGCACCCTCTTTGTAAAATGCAAAAATGAATTTAAACTTAAATAATAATGGGCCAACACCATTTTGGCACCCACAAACAAATATAAATAGAGACGCCTCTCCTTTGGAAAAGTAACAAATGTGAAGTGTTGCCTCTCTTCATGGAATCGCACCCCTCTCCAAGTGGTATGAAGATATAAAAATGAAATAAGAAGGTTGGATGGAAGAAAAGTGTGGAATAAAAAGATATATCATTCAAGCACAAGCAGATTTTTGAAGGAGAGATATATAGATCACTCAAGGCAGATTTTTTTATGAAGATGATCTATTAAAATTATCATCCATTGAAGAGGTATTTTCAAGAAGTTGAAGTGTTTGTCCATTTAGAAGCTGGTGCCTCTCAATAGAAGAGATTGGTGTCTCTTGCTAAGTTGGTGCTTAGTGGGGATTGGTGTCTCCAATGGGTTGGTGCCGACAAAGTTTTGTGAAAGTATTTTATTTTAAGGCTGGATTTGGATAGTAGATTCAAGCAAGCCTTTCTCTGTGGTTTTCTCCCAAAAAGGTTTCCATGTAAAATTTGTGTGTCTTGATTGTTAGATCCTGTATGATTTTTATTGTGGTTGTTGAATTTAAATAAATTTATCTTATACTGATTCACCCTCCACCCCCACCCTCTCTTTCCTCCCCCCGCTCTCAGTATAAGTGTGTGCTCATCAAATAAATCATATGAAGGAAACTACATAGAAAGGTGCAACAACCACACTTCATTGAAATTAGCAATACAAACAACACATAAACAAGATCATAAATAGGCATACCAAATTTTGTTCATTAAAATTTAACTGCAAATGGTACTCAATTATAAAATTAACATTGTTTTTTTGCATAATAAATAATAAAAGCTTACTAGAACTTCTATGCTATGAATAGTTTTCTTACACATAAAGCAAGCTTATTGTAATGTCCCCTTCTCAATCCTAAGTATATCAGCAAAGATCAGCTGTTGAAGACGAATCTTGGGGAGGCCAATATGCCATTGTATATTTGTTTGTGCATCAGAAGAGTCTAATTACCATGGCTGATGGGTATTAGATTCAGCCTACATCACCACCCAATTTCAGCTTCTACAGCTCTTCCACTAGCTTATTGACTGTTTTGTGAGGCTTCTTCACAATAATGTGGCTGTTGTTGACCCCATCCATGTTTCAATAGACTTATTCATATTATCTATGCAATACCAGTGAAAATGTGATTCTTAATTACACAATTAGACTTTTAGTAGAATACTATACAATAATGTATATAGATTGTTACCTGGTATTATCTCAAAAAAATTGGAAGTACATGAGTAAAAAGTAAAAACAAATGAACATAGAATGGTCTGAATGACCTAGTCACCTACATTTACTATTCAAGTTATAATGAATTCATGATTATTTATCTCACTAAGAAAGACAAATTATAATCAAATAAACATGCCTGAGGAACATTATTATAGCTGAAGTTGATGGAAGTACCTGATGTACCTCTGCCTAGACGGTGAACAGGAACAGGATATGATTCTTGCAAAGTATTAATAGTACTATTGACCTCTGGTCCATATTCACCTGACTTGTCAGTCCTCCACTGGAGCTGAGTTAATAAAGTCCTTTGTTGGAACAGTCCTCCAGGTAGAACTTGAAGTCCTGATGGCTTATTAATGATGAGCTGGGCAGCATAATTGTCTTATTAGATGTAAAAGCCTTCTTGACAAAACCTAAACTGAATATTTTGATTAAAGCATCTGCAGCACTCAAATTTGCCCACTAAAGTTGATTCCATGGACATTATTAATTAACTATATGAATTAAAAATTATGTGTGCATTCATAATTAAAATATTCTGTAAAGTAATACCAACTTGAATACAAAGAATATTGTAATTGCCACTCTGTTTTCAATTATTCAAGGCTAAATATTTGTACTTTCTTTAACATTTTGAAGTGAACATCCTGGACCAAAAACCTGTCCCTTTGATTTATCAATGGCAATGCCACTGTACTGAGAATTACCAATTGATCATCTTCAAATAAAATGCCCACTTCATAAGGTGCCAAGGGCTCCCTCCATGGAAGGCGGTGATAAACCAATTTAGACCCTATCCTGCAGAACAACAATTTGAATGAATCATTAAGGGTCCAAGATATTTTAGACATGTTTAATAGCATGCTCCAATCATAACAAAAGTACTTGTCATGCAGTAAATAAAGATTAAGTTCCTAGAATCTAGAAACTGGAAAACTCTATCTTGGTTATAAGCATCACATGAAACAAGGATGCAGAAACATGTTAATACTTAAACAGCACTATTCCTCAATGAATTAACTCTTATTCTGCTACTATAAGTATTAAGCGTCATCATAGAGTTAGGGCTTAAAGCAAACCATTGTATCTTAGCCTTAACAAAATACATCCAAAAGGATGTTTATACAAATTATTGTAGGTTATTTACTTTGTATTTCTAGTGATGAAAAAACTGTCCAAAGCATAGTTTTGAGACTCAGACTCCACCCAGACTTGGCCATACCATTTTCGGCTCAACATTGGGAAGAAAAACTTGTCAAGTCGCAGCAAATAAGAAAATTCTGAATCTAGCAAATTTGGCAAATATACATATTAATTTAATATGGTCAAAAACAAAAATAACATCAATGACAAAAAAATTAACCATATAAATGGTATTTCTAACATACATAACACAAAATCTCTTTAAATGGATTAAGATTTTCTGTCACTAAATCACATTGTCATAACATGACTGGCATTTTCTACTGAACACAGATGGATTAGAAAAAATGGATGCTCAAGAAAGAACAGCCTAAAATGAGAAACATTTTTTAGGCTTCTTTAAGCCCTTTTTTAATGTTCTTTAATGTGTTCTTAGAAGATATTATTTTTCAAATGATTAGTATATTCTAGACTCGCTAATCTACAAAGGCTTCTAAACTTGTGAGACATTGTGAATCTCTCTCGGACTTGGCAGGTCAGCCCAGTCAAGGCAGAAAACCTCTCTGCCTCTCGCTAACTTGGGATTCACTGAGCCTGGCACTAGAGCAATTAGTGATCCACAATACTGATTTTAACAGCCAACAAAAGATTCTTTATCTTCAAACACATGTTGGAATTTTCGGGTTACATTATTAATATATCCACTATCTTTTCCAATATGTAAAGACAAGGTTAGTTAATTCCTTTAAATCATAGTAGCCATGTTGGTAAAAAAATTAGAAGTGAGATTAAAAAATAAAAATCATTCAACTGAAAATATTCAGTAAAACCAAGGAAAAAATGTAATATGCACCCTTGTTCTACCTTTTTTTTTTTTGACGGTTTTAAGAGAAGAAGACAGAAATGCAAAAGGTGTTTCTCTGTGTAATAAAGAGCAGAATTGAAGTAACTTGCAGCAATTAAATAACTCAGAAATATAGCAATATTCAGAAATACATATAGCAGAAATTTCCAGATTTGATTTCTGAACTGAAAATACAAATTTCCACAAATGTAGGAGCAACCCAAGCCATCAAATAATATTACATATCTATTTGAAACATACCCAAAAAAATTGATTGACTTTGATAATTTTCTGTACTTGCAACCAGCTCCTGCAAGCTCCCAAAAATGGATGCCACACCTCTAGGACTGAGAATAAATGCTCACAAATGATGGAAAACTGTCCTCCCACCCTAGGTGCCCTCAACATAGCAATAAATTGCCCAAAACCCTAGGCGTCTAGCTCTCAAAGTCACATGCCCCTATCAAGATGGTACAAACAGCTATGGAGATGGTACGGCCAGCCTTTATAGGTCAAAAACAGCTATCAATCTCTCCCAACCCTCCTCCAATCTGTCACTATAAATCAGATGTGCAATGTCCTCCAAACTCAAATAGAAACTCCACAAATATGCCCAGCTGTGATCTCTATAATAAAGTAACCAAGAAATCCTTGAGATTGTATCTTTCAACAATGTGGACGATGTTGCTTGTAAGGGATTTCGTCCTCACAAACTTCGAAGAAAAACCAGCTTCTCCAGCAAAGAAGAAAACCAAATATCAAGTCAAGCATAAACAAGAATGATCTCCAAAGTTTTTGTATACATCTCTAAAACCCCACACCCCATTTAGCATTAAATGCACTTTTATTTAAATTTTAAATGTCCCCTTATTTCTCCAAGTGAGGTGTCCAACTTTAGGGAATACTTAATTAAATTTATAATGAGTTCTTATGTCTCCCAAAAGTACCCCTTCATAAAGTCACTTTATAATATTAAATAACAATAAAGTTAAATATTTAATTTAACTTTATAAAGTATCGTTATTTAAATTAAAATACTAAACTATATTAAATATTTGGATACTGACATAGCTAAAAATAGAAATGTTGACAACTGACCTTGCCGATGCCCAAAACTAACTTACTAAATAGTAAGTACAGAAGAAATCATCCAAAACCACCCTAGAAAGTGGTGTTCCACACATCATAACCTCCAGAGCTCAAATAATCACCCGATAGTGCCAACTTGTTGTATTCAACTGTCTCCAAGAATTCCCTGACCCTAACTCATTAGCCTATGGGAAAACGTTGAATAGGCCAACTATCCACCATATTGAACTGATTAGGAAGGGGACATTATAAAAAAATGACCTTTTACTTTTCAAGGAAATATCCCAAAACATGGAGTCTATAAATAACATCCTCCATATAATTTTTTTAATTTAAGGCAACAACAGTAAAAAAATTGAACTTGACTAAGGTTATAGAGAGAGTAGACCAATATTGATCCACTCTCCAAAAAAAACTGGTAATTTATTCCTCTAGCTTTTTCTTTTTTTAAAATGTCATTTTTCCAAAGGTTTTTGCTATTATGCTTTAAAAATTAAGTTCCTCAATCAATATAGCCAACAAACAAACAAATTTTAAAAATGAAGGCCTATTTCCAAGGCACAGTACACATACCATGTGAAATTTCTAAAAGTGACCAAAGAATTGTGGTCAATAATGGAAAATTGAACATATTTTCATTGATAAGACTTGTCAAACCATTGTCATGTGATTGTAATGTCCCCTTTTGGGTCCTAAGCTTTCCAGTGACCAATAGCCTATTTTCGAAGTCCTGTAGGCTACTCGGAGACGTTTTTAGGATTTCCAAGATTCTCGGAGGTTTCTCGTCAACTTTTTGAGAGGTTGTTGCAGGAATTTGCTAGAAGGTTTTCTGGGTCTTCCTGGGTTTTCTTGTTAGTTTTAGGATCAGAAAAATGCAAAACATAAGACAATGAACACAACAAGATACCTTGGGAAAGGGAAAACCCTCCTACTCGAGGGAGAAAAACCCAGCAAATATATCTCTTATATATTCAAGGAATAATAGCAGAAATATGCTTACAACTCAGGCACAACACAATGCCGAATTTGATACAATGAATAATAGCACCTCTCCTAGATGCGAAAATACAAAATGAATATATTTCTCCTTGAAATATATATGCTGTAACAATATGATGATCTGCTGCTCAAGATGATGATCTACTGCTCAAGTGCGACCTTCTTCTAGGTGTGAATGAATGAATGAACTTGATGATCAAATGAGATGATCATCACCTTGTATTTATACAAAACAATGTGACTCTTCATGAGGTCGGCCTTGTTGTGACCTTTTCACACATCGCCCCATTCAAATGGGGACCCCCAATTTTTGCTCCTTTCTGGTCTTTTGGCTTTGGTTTTTTGGGTTGTTTTGTCTCTCTCTCTGATCTTTCTGTCCTTCCGGGGGTGTCTCCATATTTGACCTAATTTGGAATTTTGGTTGTCTGCGAAATTAGGGTTTTGTTCTTCAGGCTAGATTGAGATCAAATCAAGTTGGTAGGTTGACATTTGAGCTTAACATTGCAATCAAAAGGCTCAAGACAGGATCCCACTGAAATCTTACTAAAATCTGACAACTTACTATTTTTAGTAAGTACCTAATATGGAGGCCTTTTCCTCAGGATTTTGGGATTCTAACTACTTCAGCACATTTAGGGTACTTCAGGGTGCCTGTACGATAAATTTGAACAGATTTAGACAACTGGCTATTTTTAATAGTTCGACCTTCAGAGGCCATTTTCAGGGTTCAAACATGTGATTTTCCAATGCATGTCTGGAGATTACTTATGGGTTTTTTAAAACCTTCATGATGGTATAACATGCAAATCGAGATGGTGACTTTCAACGGTACAGCCTTCAGAGGCTATTTTTAGGGTTTGCATGCAGAGATTTTTGATGCATGTCCAGATATTCCGTGTGGGTTTTGCGAGAGCTTCGCAATGGTATGACATGCAAACGAAATGAGTCAGTTTTCAAGGACTTACTATTTTAGCCAGTGCCAGCATGACGGCCAGTATTCTGGGTTTTTCTGGGTTTTTTGAGATCCCACAGGCATTGTGACATGTAAACTCATCCGACATCAAATTGACCACTTTCCGGACAGTTACTATAAATAGCAGTTTCACTCCGGCAGCCACCTGACACTTCAGTATCACGAACAAAGCGACATGCAAAAGAAACGAGGTCAAACAGAGACCATTCAAGGCACATGCATATCAAATTAGGGTTTCCAGCTTCGATGCCTAAAAGGAGGGGTAAAAAGCCAGAATTTTGAAAAACGAGGGTATCCAACTGCGATCAGCATCCTTCAAGCAGTCTACTGGTGAAATTTGGGCGCAATCCAAGCACTTACTATTTATAGTAAGTCACCTCCAGAACAGGGCTATAAATAGCAAGTCAGCATGAGGGGCAGGTGCGAATAGGTTCACCAAGCGATGAGGACCATGTGGTGAAAAATTCAAGTCAAACGGAGCAGTGGAAGTCAGAAAGTCAAGGGCTTACTATAAATAGCAGGTGGCTATAAATAGCAAGTTGGCATGTAGGACAAGCGAAGACAAGTTCACCAAGCAAAGGAGGTCACATGGTGAAAATTTCATGACAGACGGGGCTGTGGAGGTCAAAATAGCAGAGACTTACTAAAAATAGAATGTGAAGACAGGCTGAAGAGATCAAAATGTTCCAAGTATAAAATCAAACTTCACCTTCAAATGACGCCCTAACATGGAAGCTTGGCATGCAAAATGCGCCCATGAAGCAATGAAAAGTCTAAGGCGTTGAAAACATAAGTGCTAGAGGTGAAATGTGCCCAAAAGTAGATGGCAAGCTAGAAAGTTTCTAAGGCACTCAAATGGAAGCACACCCATGAAAATGCGCCCTCAAGAGAAATAGAAGCTTGCACATGTAAATGCGCCCTCAAGGAAGGTGATGATATAAAAAAGTTTCTAAGAATGAAATGAAAGCCCACCCCCTTGAATGCGCCCTTGAGGTGAAAGCCACTCAAAAATATTTCTAAGTGTTGAAAATCCAAGCAAGGGGTCCCAAATGCGCCCAAGGTAAGCATCAGTCTTAGAAAAATTTCTAAGTCTTGAAGAATGGAAGTGCATGGGTCAAAATGCGCCCAAGGCAATGTGAGGGCTTTAAAAAGTTTCTAAGTCAAAAACAAAAGTAGGCACCTTAAAATGCGCCCAAGGCAATGTGAGGGCTTTAAAAAGTTTCTAAGTCAAAAACAAAAGTAGGCACCTTAAAATGCGCCCTTGAAGGAGGTATGAAGTAAAAAATTCTCTAAGTATAAAAGATGGAAGGAGCTACCCTTATATGCGCCCAAGGAAGATGATGGAGGCTTAAAAGTTTCTAAGGCAACAAATAAAAGCACCACCTTCAAAATGCGCCCACCTTGCATAAAGTCACTTCAAAATATTCTAAGGCGTGGGAAAAGGAAGCAAGCAGCCCCATATGCGCCCAGCCTAGAAGAGTTGGAGAGGGAATAAAATAAAAATGTCTAAGTGTGAGAAATTCCTCCTCACACTTCTAAATGCGCCCTCAAGAAGGAAGAGACTTAGAATTTTTTCTAAGTCATAAAAATTGCAGCTACATACTCTAATGCGCCCAGCTTGTGTGGTGGATTTAAATAAATTGTCCGGGGCAAGAAATGAAAGCATAATGTCTCAAATGCGCCCTCAAGTGGAAGTTAGATATGTTGAAGGCGCCCAAGATGAATTAAGGGGTTGGCGAAATTGTCTAAGTGCTAAGATGAAAGTAGCACATGTAAAATGCGCCCAAGGAGATAGAGCCTTGAAATTCTTCTAGGGCGTGGGAAAGTAAAAGATACAAGAGATGAAAGGCGCCCCACAAACATGAAGCTCTACATCTCATTTGCGCCCTTGGAAGTCTAAGTGTTGAAACTTGAAGCCCATGATGTAAAATGCGCCCCAGATAGAAGCAGCTCACATAGGAATGCGCCTATCTCCAGCAAGGAAAGAAATCGCCTAAGTCAAAGTAGAGCCCTCACATGAATATGCGCCCAAGGTTGCTGAAAGGATAAATTTATTTCTAAGATTGAAAATGGAAGTTGCTGCATGGATATGCGCCCAGCAAGGAAAGAAGTATTGGAAAAATATTCTAAGTGTTTGAAATATCCTCCTCACAAGCTAAAATGCGCCCAGGCATGAAGGGGTCAAAGAAAGGAGATTGCTAAGTGTTGAAGACAAAGGGGGACCCTCTAAAATGCACCCTCCAGCAAAGGTAAAGTATAAAAATGCCTAAGGCATTGAAAAATAAAAATGCAAGATGCCAAATGCGCCCAAGGGGTAATGAAGGCTCTAAGGCATGAGAAATTTGCCTAAGTCAAAATGAAAGTGGACCCTCCAAATGCGCCTAGCTCGCAAGTCATAAAGGAAGCAAGGATGTTAAGGAAAAAATATCTAAGGCGTGGAAATGCTTGGAGAGTGAAGGTGAGATGAAGAACGCCCAAGGTGATATGCACCCAGATACAAGAAGGAAATTCTTCAGGAAAGCAAGAAAGACGCCAAGGCAAGAAATTGAAGACTGCAAGTATGAAGTGCGCCCAAGATTGAAAATGGATAAACCTTAGCAATTTTTATTATTTTTTCAAAAATAATAAAAATTAAACTTACCCCTTCGTTTGGATACACATGAAAATGATAATTTCTGAGCGGAAATTTCTTCTGGGTGTTGGACATTTCCCATTGGGAGATGATTTAAATCTTTTCTACACCTTGCTCGTGCTTTTTCGACAGATATTTTTGCCTGGCAACCGTTTAATGGATTTCCTAGGTGAAATAAAAAATAAAATCTCTAAGGCAAATACGAGAAAAGTTTCTACAAAAAAATGCTTTGGCTTGTGATGTCAAAGTGAGCGCCTGGATTACAGTGGATGAAATTCATAAAGCAGGTAAAATTGTCTAAGGGAAAATAAAGCAACAGAGGGTCAAATACATTACAGGGAAGAAATTTGTCTAAGGCATGGAGGAATTTGAAAATGAATTGAAGCTCGAACATCAAGCATTCAAATGCATCTCCAGACAAGGTGGTGGATACGCCCATGATGAAAGTTTTCTAGAAAAGTGATGAATTCTACCACATCCGGAGATCAATCGGTCAGAACATGGGAATTGGGTAAGTAAAGTGAATTTATATCATAAGTGTTCTGATGCTCTTCTTTTTGTTTTGCAGGAGGAAGATGTTGGAAGAAATGGCTAAGTGTCGCGACAAAGTAAAGATGAAGAAAGTTGGTGAAAAAGTTCCCAAGGAAAAGCGAAATGGCAGTGAGGATTTGGCTAAGGCGTTAAGGACGTGATGCAAAAGAGGATAAATGCGCCCAAGGCAGTGGACTAGAGAAATATGAAAGTTGCAAGGAAGAAGTGCGTCCTGGAATTAAAGCAACAAGAGGGCCGAACGGGAGGAATTCCTTGCTCATCACTTTCATATCGACCACGTACTTGCCTCTCCTCCTAACGCAACAAAATTGGCAGAGAAGAACAGTGGGAACGCGTTTCTAGACGAGAATCTTCTAGAAGAAGATAGTGGGCATTAATTGCTCGTAATGGGGAGTGGAGAATCTTTGTGCATTTATTGCCCCACTCCTCTCAATGGCAGTTTTTAGGGCAAAAACCCTGATTAGGGCATATGTGGCTCAATCTAAACCCTTCATTGTATTTCAATCTAAGTCGTCCGTTGGACTGGACCAACTATAAAAAGGGTATCCCCTCTCATTTGTAAATTATTAGAAGTAGAGGTTAGATCAAAGAGTAGAGAAGATAGAAGTTAGAATAAAAGTAGCATAGCATAGATTGCATAGTCTAGATTGAGGAGGAAATGAAGTTTTCCCATTGAGGACTTTGTAAGAAGTTGTTGTGAACACTCTCATAATATAAAGATTTATCATTGTTTGGTGGTTCTATCTTCTATTGTGAGTAGCTAGCAAGGCTTGTTCGTCTTTCCAATTCAAATAGATAGAGTAGAGTAGACTTTATTTTATGCGAGTAGTTGTTAATTGTGGAGTGTGGCGTTGTGATTTGAGCATATCTTCTTTCATCCATACCACTAGCGGGCTTGCTGATGGTAAATTCGCCTTGTGTGGTCAACTGGAATATCAGTGCCTAACTTCGGTTGTGATTCGTGTGTTCACTTGCATCGTTGTGACGGAGTGCACATGTTGAATCACAATTTGAACATCTTACTCATCCTTTGAAGATTGCACCAACTTTGTCAGAGTTGTCCGAAGGGAGACGAAGCAAAGTCCGGTTTGAAGATTGTTTAAGTCGATCCTCGTCCTCCACCCTTTAGGAGTAGATGGTAGTATCTCTAATCCTTATATCCTTTTACATTCAGCATTATCCGGTTAGTTTAAGAACCCAAGCTTCATTGACAGATCTCCCAAAATTTGAAAATCCTTTCTTCGAAGTTGAACGATTACGTAAGTCCCCTTGGAATACCCAGCATATTCACATCAACCAACTGAGTCTATTCACAATAAAAGGAACCTTGGAGTTGAACGCATGAACTTTCACGCAATCTTAGCATGCGGAATACTTTGATCAAGAGGGAATAGAGTGACCGTTGGACATTTTATCTGTGTTGGTGTTGTCATAAAAAACACGTCAACAGGCCTCATTAAGAAATAGCAATAATTAAATAGGTCGGCCAAGAATAAATAATAAATATTATTTCTTTAGTAAAGTGAAGCACCCCTTCACTTAAATTCTATCTATGATAAATTAAATAGCCAAAGGCTATTATTTAATTTATTCCTCTTTTATTTAATATAGCCGCTGGAAGTAAGAGACCCGACGTTGTAACATCAACACTCCCTCTCAGCTAGGGAGGATTACTTCCAAATACACAAGGTCATGGAATCTCTCAACATGACACTCATAATGGCTACACCCATATGTGAGAAGAGAACACATCACAGAGTCACTCAACGTGATATCGTCCAGCATGGTTACTCCCATGTATGGAAAGTACAAGTGCACATGTGCCCATCACAGAGTCACTCGACGTGATGTCGTCATCTCATCATGATGTCCACCATGGCTACTGCTAGAGGGTGAATAAACACAAGTACAGGAAAATCATCACAGACTCTCTCACGTGATGTTGTCATGGAGTCACTCAATATGACATCCACTATGGCTACTCCCAAAGGGTGGAACCAAGGGCTTTCACCTCAAATTTCTCTCACAGAGAAAGATGCATTATCAAGGGCTTACACCTCAAATTTCTCTATCACAGAGAAAGATGCACTAACAAGGGCTTACACCTCAAATTTCTTTATCACAAAGAAAAATGCATTAAAGAAAATCACAGAAGATCAATGATGTTGAGTCTCCCTCTCAACTAGGGCTTCATTCTCCACAACTCCGAGCTTGTCTCGGAAGTACACAAACTTTACTCTGGAGAGAGGCTTGGTGAGAATATCAGCCGTCTATATCTCAACTGGATAGCTTTCCTCAATACCATATCTCTGATATAGTGGTATTTGATCTCAACATGTTTTGTCCTGTCATGAAACACTGGATTGACAGAAAGCTTCACACAGCTTTGATTATCAGAATGAATGACAGTCGGCTCCAATGATTGTCCAAACAATCCTGCAAGGAGCTTTCGAAGCCACACTGCTTCTCGAGTTGCCACACAAGCTGCAATATACTCTGCCTCTGTGGTGCTTAGTGCCACTGAAGACTGCTTCCTGCTACACCAGGAAATCATAGCAGATCCCAAATTAAAGCAACAACCAGAGGTACTCTTCCGATCAGCTACACACCCTGCCCAATCAGAATCAGAATATCCTTGAAGATCTACATTGGAAGTATATCTTAAGCCATACCCAACTGTGCCACGCAAGTATCTCAGGATATGCTTTGCTGCAACTAAGTGTATTTGCCTTGGTTCACACATGAACTGACTAAGTGCACTCACTGCATCACAAATATCTGGTCTAGTATTGACTAGATACATCAATGATCCAATCAATTGCCTGTACACAGTAGGATCCACCAGATCTGAACTAGCTGCAGCCTCTTTAAACCTCTGAAAATTGGTTTCCAAAGGTGTAGACATGAATTTGCAATCCATCATACGAAATCTCTTCAAGATGTCTATCGTATACTTCCCTTGACTTAGAATGATCTCATTAGGCCTCTACCATACTTCTAAACCAAGGAAGTAATGCATGTATCTAAGATCCTTCATCTCAAATTCAGAAGCTAACTCCTTCTAGCTTTTGATAATGAGATGTTCTTCTCCAGTAAGAAATAGATCATCAACATAAAGAACCGAGATTAATGCCTCACCATTAACTACCTTGAAGTACAAGTTTGAATCAGCATCATTCTTGGAGAAGCCCAAGCTCATCAGGTATCAATCAATTCTCTCATACCAAACACGAGGAGCATGCTTAAGGCCATACAAAACCTTCAAGATGATGTAACTCCCTCTGAAGCTCCAAGTACTTGCATCAACCTTCTGACCTCCTCGTCCAAGATTGCCTGCAACGCTAGCCTTAGAGAAACGGTTTCCAACGCACACCTATGTAGAGAATTTAGGATTGTCCTCTTCGACCTCATCCCAGATCACTCTAATCTGAATAGGTTTGCAGAGCCACCAATGTCAAATCCAGATTGACTGTCTTGTGCAATTCTGATCTCAACTGCTGAAGAGGTCTTTCAAGGAATTAGCACTTGGCCTTGCAGCACTGCAACCTTCACTTCTTCTCAATGAGTCACAGAACTCCCTCTGAATGTTAATTCCTCCTCTTTGAAGAACCTAATCGCAATGACAACCTGAATAGGTTCTTTCTCTTCGAAAGATATCTCCAACCACCAACACAGTCCTATGGCTACAAGCTATGACTCCAAGCTTGATCATTTCTTCAGTCGGCATGACTTCCTCACAAGATGCCTTGAGCTCTTCCTTTCTGCACAATCTCTCATTACCCTCTTGCTCCTTGATCCATCTTGGAAGCATAAAGAGGGAGAGATTACTAATAGTTTAAACTACCCTGAAGAAATATCAATGCTAGAAGTATACAAGATTCACTATCCCAATGTTATAGTATGAATTAATGACTACATAAAAATTCATGAACATTATTAAAAACATGAAATACTTATCTTTCAATCAGAGATGCCTTTCAGATTTCAATCTCCATAACTTTCCCTTCGATGTAGTAATGGCTTCTTTTTACGCACAGCCAGCACCGAATGACAGCATACACTCAGTAATTATATTGAATCTTCCATAGATCAATTCAATGTTCAACATAGATATCCTCGATATAATGATAGAGCCAGTGTATGCTGAAGTGGTCTCGATAATAACACATGGCAACTTCTGGAAGTTGACGGCTTGAAGAAATTATGCCAGTCACACACATCCACCAAATTTCCTCCTATAATCCCATTCTCCAGCTTGCTTGATGGCGACGCTTACACACCCCTCATGAATCGAGCATGATGGACTTGCCCAATTGTGTTGACGTCTCCTCCAAATAATTATCGAGCTCTTTCCAGAAATGATATCGACTTGCAATATATTTTCCCACTCTATCGAATTTGTCTTTTCTAGATAATATTATGCTGCTCCAAGCAGCTCCCACACCAACTCTTGTCTCTGACTTGGCTGCAAAATATTCCTTGTCTCTACTCGACTCACAAGACAAAATCGTCCTTGATAATATAGTCCATCTTTAATCTGGAAATTAATTTCCCAAAGTGCCATGATTTCCCCAATCGATTCCACAGATGAATTCGTTAGGAAATAGAATGGGCCACAAATTTTTTCTTCTCTTTAATTTGGCTTTACTTGCCAAATCGACCTCAATCTTAGAATTATCTGGTGGCTACTCCAAGAATTGGCTCCTGATGCCTTAGCATTCATGAACTCACATAGATCGCACTCCTTGAAACATGTGCCTATATAATGAATGCCACACAGCCTCAACTTCTCAATTGATCTTCAAGATTACTAACACTACTGCTTACACAAATTTGATCAGGTCTGACTTAAACCCGCTCTGATACCATGTTAGTTTTAGGATCAGAAATGAATGCAATCAGAAAAATGCAACACATAAGACAATGAACACAACAAGATACCTTGGGAAAACCCTCCTACTCGAGGGAGAAAAACCCAGCAAATATATCTCTTATATATTCAAGGAATAATAGCAGAAATCTGCTTACAACTCAGGCACAGCACAATGCCGAATTTGATACAATGAATAATAGCACCTCTCCTAGATGCGAAGATACAAAATGAATATATTTCTCCTTGAAATATATATGTTGTAACAATATGATGATCTGCTGCTCAAGTGCGACCTTCTTCTAGGTGTGAATGAATGAATGAACTTGATGATCAAATGAGATGATCATCACCTTGTATTTATACAAAACAATGTGACTCTTCATGAGGTCGGCCTCATTAAGAAATAGCAATAATTAAATAGGTCGGCCAAGAATAAATAATAAATATCATTTCTTTAATAAAGTGAAGTGCCCCTTCACTTAAATTCGATCTATGATAAATTAAATAGCCAAAGGCTATTATTTAATTTATTCCTCTTTTATTTAATATAGCCGCTGGAAGTAAGAGACTCGACGCTATAACATCAACATTTCTGAGATCCTTGGTGGGCAGTCACTGCTATTTTGAGCAGTGTCTATTTTTAGTAGTTACTATTTTTAGTAAGTCATAGCTACATCTCAGAATGTGTTTATTTTGAGTTTGGACACACTATTTTTAGCAATATGCTATTTTTAGTAATTGCTATTTCAGGCAGTGGTCTTGGCAACAATTCAGTGCAGGGTTACTATTTCTGGCAGTGGTGGCAGTTGTAGTTGGCATCTTTGATATTTTTAGCAGTTGGCTTCTCCACCATCTTTGAAGTCTGAAAAAGAAAAGGTTTGCAACTTGAGTTAATTTTATAATGTTAAAGTCACTTTTTGAGCCTCACGCCTAGGATGAATAACTTAAGTTGTTTTAAAAGGAGGACTTGAGTTTGGACGCCAAGATGGAGACTTAAATTGTTTCTAAGAGCAAATTTTATGCATAACTAAGGTGGATGCCAAAAGTGAAGTTAAGTTATTTTAATATAGTATTTTATTCCCCAAGTGTGGCATCCCATTCTAGAGGGAAAAAGCATTCAAACTTCTAGGTCTCGGAGTCTATACATACACCCTCATTTGCTCTAATTTGGTTAAACTAATTTGTGATAACGAAGTGCTACTGAAATGCAAAGAGATCTCCTTGGGCTTTGAGGACGAAATCCCTCTAAGTTGACTTCAATTTTGAGATTGCAAGATATCTCCTTGCTGAATAGTGTTGTAGGTCCATTTCAGGGGTTGCAATTGAGCTCATACGGGTGATGGCTTCCTTGTTTCTTTCAGTTTTGGGTTGCTATGTCTTCTAGCTTTGCTTTGTTGTGTTAACTCTTCTTGCAACATTTTGAAGGTATTTTTGGAGTAATTTCTGGAGTTTTCAATTTGTTGGTCTTTGTTTTCCCTAGCCTAGCCATACCACCTTTTCACTCATGTTGACCGAAAGACTGGAGATCATTTTGTGAGTATTTGTTCATTGCATTTCTAGTGCTTGGGCGCCACTTAGCTCAATTTTTGGTGATTTTAGGGTGAGAGTTGGATTTTGGGAGTGGGTCAACCTACCTAGGGAGGTTGTACCATCTTGTTGGAGGAGTTTTGATTGGGTTTGCTATTGAGCAATCCTTTTGGGGGTTGCTTGATAGCTCACATTGGACGCCCAGGCCGGTTTTGTCATTTACAAGTGATTTGGGGTGATTCTACTAAGTACAAGAGAAGTTATGCTCATTAGATGATTGTTGGTTGGAGTTTTAGGCTTATTGTTCATGCATATCAAACTGTTGTCCAATGTATCAGACCTATGGTAGTGACTCATTTGACCTTCCATTGACCTCCTAAGGATGTTCATTGAGGTATACTTGTGATATTTTGTGGGGGTGTACTTTAGCAATGGTCCTGGCAGCAGTTCAGAGTAGGGTTTCCAATTTTGCCAGTGGTGGCAGTTTCAATTGTTGGGTTGTCATTTTTGGCAGTTCAATGCTTTCACCAGTCTTGGAGTTCGAAAAGGGAAATATTGCAACTTAAGTTATAAAGTTATAAAGACAAAAAAGGCCCCTTGGACCCCCACACCTAGCATTGGCAACTTAAGTTGTTTTTAAAAGATGTTTTAGATTATTCTAAGATGGACACCTAGGTTGGAGAGATTAAGTGAAATTAAAGTGAAATGTCATTTTCCAAAGTTGGTGTCCCATTTGGAGGGAATAGATTTTTGCAATTTGGAGTCCTAACTCTTATGTATACCCCCCTCTTGCTCTCATTTGGATTATGTAATCTTATGATAATGAAGTGCTGCCGAATTGTGGAGAGAATCCTTGGGCTTTGAGGGCGAAAACCCTCAAGGTTGGCTTCAATTTCGGAAGTGCAAGACACTCCCTAGCTAAATATTGGAGTGGCTTCGCGACAAGAGTCACCATTGGAGATATGCGTGAAGCTTTCAATTAATTTCATCATGTTTTTCTTTGATGTTTTCTAGTGGTTGCATTTTTGGTGTGTGATGATTTTGCAGAGTTGTGGAAGCATTTTTTGAGAAATTTCAGACTTCTTGTTGTTGTTGGTTCATATTTTCCTACCCTAGCCGTATCACCTATTTGCTCACGTTGTTCAGAGGGTTGGAGAACTTTTTGTGGGTGTTGGATCATTGGCTTTCTAGGCCGTGAGCACCCCTTTGCACAAATTTGCAAATTTTTATGAGGAGAACCTGATTTTTTCTAGCTGGTCACCCCCCTAGTTAGGCTGTACAGTTTGGCATGGTGGTGTTTTGATGTTGTTGTTGCTGTCCTTTCACTTCGAGGTTGCAAACTTGTCTACATATTGGCATGTAATGTCCCCATTTTCATGAGCATCAAAGTTCGAAGGATTAGCCTATCTTTTGACCCTAGTAGGCTAGTATGGTGGTTAGAGGGTCCTGTTTGGCAGTTATATGAATGTTTTCTTTTCCAAAGTTCAGCTTGGTTCAAAATAGGCCTTCGTTTGGTGATTCAAGACTCGGTTTCACACACTTGCTATTTATAGTAAGTCATCAAGTCATGGGAGTCCAATGTTACTATTTATAGTAAGGCACCTGGACGTATCATGGATGCAGTGTCAATCTCCGGTTTCAATTGGTATGGTGAATCAATGATTATTAAAGGAGATATTATCATTGAAGTGACTTTAATGATAATTAAATACGATAAAAGCATATTATAAAGTTTATAATTGCACTTTATGTCTAATGGGGCCATGAGACATAAAAAGGTTCATTAATGATTAATTAAAAGGGACGCTCATTTATGAGGATTTATTCTAAAGTTATAAAATGCATATGAAATATATTAAATATCATTTTTAATGATTTAAAAGAGACTTCTAGAAGGGATCGACCTACTTGGGAAAAATTATATAATGGCTCATCAATAGCACAAAAGGATTCATTCAGGATTTTTGACATTTAGCTTTTGAAGAGTTTTGATGTGGAGAAGAAGAAATCTAGGGTTTCTGCAATTTCTGCATATTCTGGCATTGAAGAGCGTAGCTTCTTCATTGTATCAGCTACCTGAAGGTGTGAAAGACCATCTGAAGGTTGCTTAGGGGATTGGCTTCATCCAGGAGTCAACATTGTGCATCATTGAGGAGACTACATCAAATTTCTCAAGGGTTTTAAAGGATAAACATTTGCAGATCAGAAGTGATATTCAGGTATGATCAATCTTATTGTAAATTCAAAGCAATAAAAAATCAAAGTTGATCATTTGATAATTTAGCTTTCAGCATTTCCCTTTTGCATTTGCTTTGCAATTATATGCATTTCTTGGTAAATATTTCGAAAACTTCAAAACACAAAAAAATCAGATCAGCAGTTGCAAAGAATTTTATATTTGGGAGAACAAAGGTTCCTACAGTGGTATCAAAGCGGTTTCCTGCCATCCTATTTTGGTTTTCAAAAGGAATTCTTCAAAATTTCAGGGTTTGAGTTTTTCTGAGCATCTGGTTTATTTCTGATTGTTGATGAAAGAAGATTGCTAATTAAAATATCAATTAATTTTGGAGCCGCTAATGCCTAAATAAGACTGCAGGAAAAGACGATTTGATATAAGCCACCAGATATTAATAATCGTGGGAGTCTTGCAAGAGTAATATTTGTGGGAATCTAAGTAAAAAGATTTCTAAATTTGCCAAGTGTATATGATGATTTTTTTAGCAGCTGCATAGGAGCACAGGTGTTGCACATGCATCATTCCCCAATAACAGAGGCATTTGAAGGGTATTCAATAAATAGTAATTGCTTGCTTTATTTTGCTTGTGAATATGTTGTGTCTTGGCATCTAATAGCCTAGGGTGAAGCATGTCCCGTCTATGAGACCTGCAGTCATGTGAACTACCAATAATACAGAAGAATGTGTTAGCAAAACAAGATGGTTGAGTTTGCATATACTATTGTGTCCACATAGCCTACTGAGTTGGGGTACATCACTTGAGGACCATTCATATGCATTGCAAGAGAACTTTGTGTTGGAACTTCATTGGGCATGGATTGAATGGGCTAACAAAGATTATTTGAGGGTCACAAGCCACTTTCTCCATGAGCAAAGTGGAATTTGTCTCCAAATTGGCAGCCTTCAAGAGTGTTGAAACAGTTGCACAGTCGACTTTAATAACAATTAATGCTACATCAGTCATTTGCATCTCATAAATGGGTAGCAACAACAATGCTCAAATAAAATGGCAATAGTGCAAGTGATATACAGAAGCCTGGTCAGTAGAACCTCATTTTACTGCATATTTTTTCTTATAAAAATGTGCTCATGCCAAATCAGAACATTATAGGTGATTAATTATATTTTATTAGGTACACAGATTGTGGTGATGTGTTTAGATCAAGTGACAAAGTAGTGATGAATGAGGACCTCGATTTTAGAGTTTTAGAGTTCAAGTCTTTTAGTTAGACAATTGCTTTTTCAAAATAGTATGAACTTTTCTTTATGGTGGGTGAAAAGATTAAATTATTTATGAGAGATAAGGAAGTTTATTGTAATTCATTGTAAAAGGTGTATTTTTAGTATACAACAACTCTTCAAATTTGCAATTTTGTGATGTCAAGTCTATTGATTTTATCACTACTACTGATGGGAATTTTTGAGATTCTAATGTTGCTTCTGGCAAAAAGAGTAGAAAAATCAAAGAGAAGGTTAGAGGATATAGGAGATTGGAGGAATTTCACTATCAAGTTAGCCTCTTGCTTTGAGATGTTAGGTTGTTTGAGAATCACCACCACATTGGTGTTCCTTCTCGGAGAAAGGATACCTTGGTAGTATTTGTGGATAGTGTAACCTCCAAAATAGGTGTGGTTAGTGTATTTGCATTTAATTGTTTTGTCGATAGTGTAATTACTAAAATAGGTGTGATTATGTGTATCTACATTGATTTTGTTCCTATTGTATACAAAAGGAGGGATTTGGTTCCCATGGCATTGGAGAAGGAATATTGACACTCTCAAAGGAGTGGATTCTCAAACAATTGTTCTCTCATTTTGCAGGCATTGGAGGAGGGATTTTGACAAGCTCATGCAAAAACATAGTCATTTGGTAATCATATTCATGCACAATCCCCCATTGAGACACTTATATAGTGTGCATAATTGTAAATTTGTTCATAGCTTAGGTTTTAGGTTTAGTTAGATCTCAAGGAGCTTCCTCTTATAATTTGAAGAACTAATATAATAAAATGAATCTGCATGGCAGCAAATAAATCTAAAATTGCAAATAATATAACTTCAACTTATCCTGTTTGCCCAAATCAAACAAGTGATGTGTATCTCATCATTCAATGAACTCTTATTCCTCCCCATCTTCCAGTCCATGTCCAATGCTTATGTAAGACTCCAACTCCATACCACTGCCAAGGCTATGCTGGCCCCACGGGATATTGTGGGAATTATTTGTTACGATTATTTTTGTGTTTGTGTGCTAAAACACCTTCAAAATACACAATATCATTATTTGAATGGGAGCAGGAATTGTCAAGATAATATAACTTTTCTCTAAAATACAAAAGCCTGGTAAAAGACTTGTGTGTTTACTCTTCATCTCCATCCACCTATATGACTCAACTTATGAGGTAAACGAGTTATCAGCCTGTTATCAACCAAAGCTACAAGCTATGACTAAATATTGAAACATTATAACTAATACAGTTATCAGTTAAAAGAAAACATGAAACATAAGACCACACTTATACAACTGAATTTGAAGAGTTCCTAGGAAATTTATGTGGATTTAACAGAGCACCCTCCTTTCTTGCAGCTCACATCCATAGTCAAAAGTTCTGTACACAGAGCCAAATGCAGTTGAAAATTTAAAAAAGCATTAACACTAACCTGAGCACAGTATCTGGGTCAGCAACAACACTCCCATCAATGGTGATCTGTGCCAAAGGACTGAGCACATGAGACTGTTTGATTATGTTGTTTGTTCATTCTCTTTTCTACAAAAGACCATGTATATGATCTGGAATATTATTCGTCAGAAACTCACCTGGCCATTGTCAATACGCTGCAGCCAACTGCTCCCATGTTAGCATGTTTTACACAAATACTCATTACATTCTAAAGAATCTCCTTACAGACAACAATTAGTGAAGATTGATTAAAATTCATATCTTGCTACTAATTTAAAAAAGGAAGAAACAATACCATTTAAGACTTTGACAAATAACATGTACAGTTACAAAATTAAAAAAGTGTGAAGGAAATCCAATCTCATTTATTTTACCCATCAATATGCATAACCGAATTTATAGTGAAAAAGATTTCAAAAATGTCAGAGAATGTAAACCTTTGAAACAATGAAAATTTTCAGAAACAAACCATGTCCTAGACTAATGGTCCTGTTCCAATGGTTTACATTCTTCAATAACTTCAGGATCAGCTATTTTCCATTGATATAAGCTTTCATTAAAAGGTGTCATAACTGAATTTCTAGTTAATAAAACCCCAGATAAATTTAATCCAATTTTTTCAGACTCTAAAATCCATAAATTCCTTGACATATTGAAGTGAAAAATTCAAAAATCCCTTATGGATTGGTAACAGACTACCAAAGTCAAACCTGAAATTTGCAAGAGGCAAATCAATTGGAACAGTTTGTAGGGCTTAAATCCTTCCTCTATTAAAAATTAAAAGGTAAGACCAGGTTCGGTATGGCTGGTTATGGCCATATATATATACTCATTACTTTTATTTTTTTACTCATAATTCCATAGGACATCCTACGGCCTATTGCAGGACATTGATATCTAAATTACATTAACTCATATATTTATTAGTTTTATTATTTTATTATTTTCTATAATAAATAAAATTTTATTCGACACTCAAAATTTAACATGCAAATCTCCAATTGAGCATGTGGAAAGTTTTGCTCTTTGTGATGTGGGTGCTCAATTCATCAGCATAGCATTAGCATTACCTGAACGAGAAATTGACAAAATATTGATGTATGATTGAATGCTTGATTGACTTGACTGATGATGTCCTATATAAATAACACTTAAATTAGAATTTTATTTTTAAAAACTTCTATCAATAGAAAGGGAAGGATAACACATAATCTTTGACAAAACTCATGCCTGAATAAAATAATAACAGTTCTATGTGATTTCATGTCCTGCAGTTGATTGTTGTTATGTGGCAACAAAGTAAAGAGTTAATGTTGGTGATTGCATGGAAAAACATGCAACACTAGAATACCTCACATACAAATCAATCCTTGCAATCGTAAATAATTTTTAACATCAATCTCGAGAAAAGGGTAAACAAGTGACAACCAAAATAAAGATTGACATTCTCCCTCGACCAATCTGTCAAATTCCACATGAAGAGGGGCATCTTTAACACTAAAACACACGACACCAGGTCAGCATGGATGACAGTAGGCCAACTATGGGACACATTCAAGGCTCCCCTATTTTTATACCCAACCATAAATTACAAAAGCATTAAGAAAACAGTCCGACAATGTAGTTAATAGTATGATAGCAGCAAGATACGATGTTTTCTAACCCAACGTGTGTAATGTCCCCATTTTCGGTGTCCTTATTTGGGCTAGTTTGGTTTTGACTCACTTACTACTAAGTTACCGGTTCGGGTTTGGGTACAAGAACCCGATACGTGGGTACGTGAAAAAAAAATTTAGGGGTTTGGGTACGTATGGGTACGTGTGTGTATATATATATATATACAAAAAAATAAGAGAAATATTAAATATACAAAATTGTAAAACTAAATCATCTCATAGTATGATACTTGATCATTGATCAATGCCAAATGCCAAAGATAAATATTAAATGCCAATTGATAATTGAAAAATATTCAAATAGGAGGAAAAAAAAAAAAATTTAAAATGTTTTTTTATTAAGTTTGGGCCGTGGGTTCTCTCGGGTTCCCCCGGGTTTATGGTGTGTGCACAGAGGGTGCGCGCCCAGCACTGTGGGTTCGCCCGGGTGCGCGGGTGTGCGCACCCTAGTGAACCCAGAGTGTTGGGTGCGCACCCTGTGGGCACCCAGCACGTACCCACAGACGAACCCGAACCGGGTGCATACTCGAACCGGGTTCGGGGCCTACGTGTACGAACCCTGCAACATAGACTTACTATTTTTAGTAAGTACTATATTCTGTAACTAGTCCTAGCAGCAATGCAATGTAGAGTTTCTTGTTTGGGCAGTGTGTGGCAGTTGTCAGGTGAGCTCTAATGTTTTATGCCAATTTGTTGTTTGAGAGTGCTTACTATTTTTAGCAGTTGCTATTTATAGTAAGTCTATTTTCGGTAACTGGTCTTGGCAGTAGTGCAATGCAGAGTTACCATTCTTGGTAGAGGGTGAGTTTTCTCCATTGTCTGATTTATTAATGGTTAATTTGTCACTAAAAGTATTAAAGTTGTTTTTAATAAAAAAGGAATTATAGCTTGGGTTATAAAAAAAGACCCCAAAATTAAACAAATTAAACATTTAAATGTTCAATATTTCCCTAAGGAAACTTGGACGCCAAAATGAAGAGGAGAAAAAAGGTGAATTAAATGTTCTAAAAATTAAATTATTGCAAAAGTAAAATGGGCATCCCTTTTGGAGGAAGATGGAAAGCCAACAGTCATCTTCAATTCTATAAAAGAAGGCCTTTGCTCTCTCATTTCGGATCTTTGGAAAATTATAACAAAATGTTGTTGGATTGAATTCAAAACTTGGCTAAGGGGAAGCTTAGCAATTCTACTCC
The DNA here is from genome assembly GCA_007115665.2 of Sequoiadendron giganteum. Lineage (NCBI taxonomy): Eukaryota > Viridiplantae > Streptophyta > Pinopsida > Cupressales > Cupressaceae > Sequoiadendron > Sequoiadendron giganteum. The sequence goes on along the minus strand of CM021109.1, from coordinate 289,799,814 downwards.
ATTCTTCGGGCCTAAAACTATGGTTCCCTAAATGGTGGATTGAGAGTGTGCTTCATCCAGAAGTACATTTTTAGCATTATTGTTGAGTTTGTGGTGAGATTTTCCAGTTTTTGTGTTTGCTAGTTATATCACGGCTGAAGGAGATTTCCATACACAGCTCTTTGTATGATTTTAATTTGCTTATGGGTATTGGATCCTTTGTTTTCTATGCTTGTGGCGCCCCCTTTGGTGCATTGCAGTTTTTTTTATGGAGTCTTCAATTTACTAGAGAGGTCGCCCCTCATCTAGGGCCGTACCATCTCTTTGCTGGATATTGGAAGTTGTGCCTTCAATTTATGGCTAGTTTGTATTGTATATCTCATGTGTGTTGGTCGCCTAGTATTGGAGATATTGTATTTTCAGTTGTATGGGATTTGTTGAAGTTTGGAGGGGAAAATGGGCATTTGGTGATGATTATTGCTTGCTGGTTTGTACTGTGGTTTGTTGGAATTTTATATTAGACCTTGCTCCTTCCAAGTTAGGCTAAAATTCTTGGGCGTTTATGCTTCTAGTTCAAGTGCAATTCTATTTGACAGTGATAGAAGCATTTTGGAAAAAAAATTGAGCAACTAATGAAGTTTTAGTTGTTTGTCCGATTATTTCAGTTTGTTGGTCTTGTATATCAGACCTGGTTGTTGACATTTCATGCTATATTTCTTGGTCATTCAATTCATAGTTGTAAATAGAAATATGGTATAATCATTGCAGGTGTTGGGAACTGATTCTATTGAGAAAACATTGTAAATAAACACCTTGTTACTTGCAGATACTTAGCATTGTAACACTGAAACAGTAGTATTGTTCAGTCATTTATATTTGTGCATTTATTTGTGTTTTAATTCACACATTGTAACCCCTGGATGGTTTACCACCAGTGTAAAAGAATAAACATTTGTATTTCTCTATCTCACCCACTGTTTAAGTGGCGAATCCCCACTGTTGAGTGGATGCCTGCTGAAAAACGGATGAATTGTTCTTCATTGTATATTTTTCCCCCCACTGTATAAGTGGTAGCGTGGAATCTTCATGGTCGGATCACCGCCTACTCTCATTTCCAGCATTGTAATTCAATACAGTTGTTGCTAAATATCCCTTCCCATATGCTATCACCTCGCCTTTCAAAGGATCTTGGTGAACATTCTTGGCAAAGGTTACATTCAATTTGATTATCTTTGGGAAGCTAACGCTAACATTTGGCGTAGTGTTGGTTTGTGTTGTGAAAACATTGAGAAAAAATTAAGGGGCACATTTCAGTGGTATCATGTTACATCCTAAATTGTGAGGTTACTATTTACTATTACTATATAGGGTAAATATGAATGTAATGTGAAATCTGGAGATGCTTGTACCTTGTTATCAATATGTATGTTATCTCATTTGACGTTGTTTCATTTGATGTTATCTCAATTGATGTTATTCACGGTTATTGAAGTATTGTTATTCTAACTTTAAAGGTGTTTATATATATATGTTGCTTATTGTTGTGAACAAAGGACTACTAAGGTATGTGCTAGTGGTTGCAGGAAAACGTTCAATCTCCAGGGGGAGGGGAAGTATCACTCGGGAGAGGAGCTTGGTCGGTTAACTGGTAATGTGAACTATCTGAGCATACACATACATCACTGTAAAGTGAGTAAACTGAGTCAGTTATGCTAGTTCTAGATAAGTCATTTGTAGCTCGTATATTGGCATTAGGAGCCGTGTCTACTTCTATACGCTTTATGAGTGATGTTTATCTGTCTCGTTGTATTACGATCATTGTGATGGTAATGTGAATGAATGTAAGTGAATAGGGAGTGGACATATGTATAGTATGTACACGTATCCATAAGTATACACATATTGATACAAGCGTACATTGGCAGATGGATATGGTCATATGATTGCATCAATATGGTACACTTACACATACGTGTACATAGAGGAATATACTAGTATATATATGTATATATGCACACATCCTATAATATGTGGATGTTAATAGTATTATTATTATTACCTTGGAATTTACATATACATAGATATATATATTGAAAGTATGCTGACTGCCTCACAATATATATATTCAAGGAATAAATATGTATATGTATATATATTTATATATGTAAATATATATATATTTAATATTATATAAATATATATATGTTATAGTTTTACTAAAACACATGTATATATATAAATATATTTAAATATATATATACATATGATAAAGTAAATAATAACTATAATATATATATAAATTAATATATTGAATGAACTTGGAAATCGATATATTGCATAGTTAAGTCTATTGTGAAGACTTTATCTCAAATTTGGAAACCAAATGATTAAGTTGATTAAAGATATATCGATCATTTGAATTAAATCATTATAGTTTGAACTTTGGAAGAAATGTGAATTTACCTTATGCGCCTATCAAACTATAGTTTAAATGAAATATTTGGAAAAATCTGAAACACGCCATTGGAGGTAATCGTGCGCCTGGTAAACTCGTGCACTAGAGGTTTAAACAGGAATGGCGTATGAAATCTTGAGCGGGTCAAAATTGGAATTCATGGATGGTTTATGTAGCCTAGAAAAGAGGCAATGTGTACAGAAATTGCATGAGACTTTGTCTCAGCTGTATGATTCACTCGCCATATTACGAATTTGGTGCCACCTCTGTAACATTATTCCTGTAGGTGTTGATCCAAGAATTCCACCATGTGCAATGGAATCATTCTTCATTTTGCTGTCCCAATTTGGAGGTCGACTCACCATTAAAATGCTGAGTATTTGAGCTTTGTTTGCTGACACCTTCAAGTTTGAAACAATCAAACACACAGAGGTGTCAATTCTCATGCCAATTCTATAGGATTCTTTGAGTGGAAGTTCTCTATAAATAGGAGTTCAAATAGGAGTTCAATTTCCCTCATTCGTGTTATTATTCATCTTCATTTCTTCACTTAAGAATTCATTTCTATCTCTGTCGCCATTACTCTGTTTTCTGAGTTTAGCATTGTGAAAGCCATTTCTGCGTTTAGCATTGTGGAAGCAATTTCTGAGTTGAGTTTAATATTCTGAGAGCACTTTCTGAGTTAATTACCTAAGACTAAGAATTATTTCCTGTATGTGAATACTGAGATTCATTGAGCAATTCAATTTCTGCATTCTTCATATTTGAGAGGGCAGATTCTACCCAAGGAATCTGTCATTTACTTGAGAGAATGTCTGAGAGGAAAGTGGGGAAATCAACATTCATTGAAGAGCTGGAATAAGGTCTGGAATAGCAGCTCTATCATCTTGTTTGGGAAAAGCGTAATCAGGCATGAGATATTCTTCTACTATCTATTCTAGTTATTCATTTAACACTTCCTGATTGATATTATCTGTCTATGAATAGGAAAAGAGTTATTTCCTGAATGTTTTCTATTGTTTGTGCATAGATAGGGAATTGCCTTATGAACTATACTTTTGTTGTGTATAGAAAGTGAGTTGTTCTATGAACTGTATATCTGTTGCACCTAGGAAGATAAATGTTTAAGAGATTAGAGATGCATACTTGTTGTGTTTGCATTAACTGTATGATCTCCATATAAGGAGAGTATTGTTTGTAATAGTAGCTATATACTAGGACCGAGATGAGGACAGGAGTCAAGTAAATTCTACCAGCTTAAGTTATTAGGTTAACTAAGATAAACTTGAGTTACTCTTCAGATAAAGATTTCCAGTATAGGAGGGATTATGTGAATTACTTGATTATGTTGATTCATTTTTAGTAGTTTAGTATGTTGTAGGTAAGTCTGGGATGACTTATTATCCAGTGAAGGACAAAACCTATGCGTAGTGTAAGATAGCCCTAAGTCAAATGGGCCCCGAGTAGTGTATATGATAGATGACTTCATTCGAAGTATTGAATGAGAACTCTTTGATCAAAGTAGTGAAATGTACGACATCCACTTAGACTATGTGATGCTTGAGACTACATTGTCAATTCATCGTGATCCTTATACTAGTTTGAGATTGTGAAATAGAAAGGTTCTAGTTGTGTAGGACACAGCACTATGCTCAGTTGGTTTACAATATCGATTACCCAACCAATCTTTTCGTCGAAGAGAGGGCCATCTATTGAATATAGATGTGTGGGGGACCGCATTATAAGTCTGTGGTTGGTGGAAAAGCGCCCAAGTGATGTTTCTCCTCCTCATCAGGCTACTGGAGCACCAAGATTTGAAAAGCGGATTCCTAGATCTTCTTACTACTATTTGTTCTAAAGCTCATTGGAGCTATGTTAGTTAAGGTACATTTTCTCGTTACTTGTACTTGTGAAGTTATTGTAATGACATGGAATCTTTATTGTAATTTTATTATGATATCTTGTTCATATATTATCGATAAAGGAAAGAAAAATTATATTGCAATAACTTGTTAGCACATTTATTTACTCTTTTGATGTAAATTTGAAAAAAAATATTTTATCGAAAGATCGGATCGTTACATATCAGAGCAAAAGATTTTGCCATCCTGTTGATCAATGCTTCATTGTTTGGGCAGAATTGAGTTCAGTTTAGAAGTTTGTTAGATTAAGGCATGGCTGATGAAGAAGAGATGAAGTTGGCAGAGACGCTTTATATGGCTGGAAAGAGTCTTGACAAAGAATTTTAGTCAAGGGAGAATGAAGAGAACAATCTTCACTTGTTGGAACAATGTTTGAGACAGGTGACGGAATCACCTTTCAAGATGATACAATTGGCATTAGCACCTACAATGACTTTTGAATCGGCCCTATTGGTTGGGGCATCTAGATGAAGAAACCAAGCTGTTAATTTCTTCCTGCTTCATGGAGATGATAAGAATTGTGATTCCCCAGATGCCCTATGATGTTGAAACCATGAAGATCATATTAAATATGATAGTGGAGAGTTTTCAAGATTTGGATGAAACTGAAAGTAGTTCGTTTCCAAGAAGAGTTGTTGTTTTAGAGACATTTTCTGAAATTAGAGCTTGCATCCTATTGATAGACTTGGAGATGGAAAATCAGATTTATCGTTTGTTTAACTATCTCTTCACCTCGACTTGGAGTGAGCAAGAAAAGGGGGTGTTTGCAGCTGTCATGAATGCTCTAATTCTTACCATCAAAGAAGCTGATAATCTTCCAAAAAGTGTCCAATCTCTTCTCATGGATGCTTATGAACGCAAAAAACAGATTTCTCCCACTGCAAATATGTTAGTCAATGAAATTTTCAGTCAAAGTGAAGAAAAGTTGAAACCACTTTTGATGAAGACTATTGAGAACAAAAAGGAAATTTCTAAAGCTGAAGAAGAGAATGAAAGTTGGAATCCCTTTGAATTCATAGCAACAGTTCAAGGGTTATCTACGGATTTGCTCTTGTCCATGCATTCAACAGAAGAAAGCCATATGCCCACAGCAGTTCTTGAAACACATGAAAAATCCAGGCATTCCATAGAAGAATGTAATGTGACTAAAGAAGCCCCAAGTGCAGATCCAAATGAAGGAGTAGTTTAGTTAGAAGAAAATATTTGTTCAACTAATGAGTTGCTACTTCACAATTCCGAAGAATGTTGGTTTGAAAGTCAAGCTAAAGAGGAGGAAGAGAAAGAGGAAGTTGTAGTCTCTTCCCATTACAAAGTTGATTTGACCAACTCCTTTGAATCATGTGTAGAAGACAACATGGAAGGTGAAGCTTCAAGTAGTAATAAGGCAGATTTCTCTTCTCTTGAAGCCAAGTTAAGGCAGAGAGCTAAGGAATTGGAAGGCACTATGGATGGGATGATAAAGTGTGTCCATCACATGCATGACAAGTTGGGAAGTATAGCTCAAATAATTTTTGAAATCTTTATCCATCAAAGTTGTACTACATCATCTCAGCCAGCATATGAAGATTGCAGTTCAAGTTCACAAACTTCTGAAAATGGAATTCAAGTTTCGTCATAGCTTGATGAATTGCATCAACATGTTGAAAATTTGATTTATGTTGTGCCTAGAGGAGAAGATGTATGTTACATTTCCATTGTTGATATGAAGTTCATTAAGTTTGCCTTGGAGGAAATCAAATCAAGTCTTTTGCACATCATTCGTGTTAAAGACAAAGTGGCAAAAATTGCCGACAAGGCATTGGAGTGGAACGAACTTACCAAAGCCAAGTTGCAAAAAGTGCACGAGACTTTAATTGAAGCAGAGAATCAAATTTTTGTTGTTCAATATTCATGGGAGCAAGAAAACAAAAGAAGAGCAGAGGAGCTTCAGGTAATTCTTGATGAGCTTGATCTCATACAAGAAACATATGATTTGGAATGTTGTCCTCAGAAACCAAAGCATTCAAATTCTCATCAACAAGTTTTTCAAGCTTTTAATAATCTCTTGTATGAAGAAGGTGCTAGTAAGGTTTATATAAATTCTCTTTTTGAAAATGATGAAGGAATTGCTTCAGAGATTACTGAAGGAGGAAATTTGAGTTTGTCTTCCAGCATTGGAGAGTTGATACGCGAGTTGCATGAAGTTGAATCTATTGCTGCTTCTAGTGCACCCATTCAGCAAGAAATGGTAACTCTTGGAAAACAAAGAAATGAAGACATTCTTATTGTTCATCAACAAAGAGATGATTGGCATATTGATGAAGGTTTTATTCATTTTTTGATGAGGATGCTTGTGAGGCTCTTGTCTGATTTTAGTACATCTTCAACATCTCTTAGGGTGATTGATTTCAGAATTGTATTTGATGAAGGATTCATGGAATCTTTCCGGCAAATCATGACACAAGATTCTGGATTGAATTTCTTCAACAAACATAGGTTGGTTGATTACTACTCAGAGTTTCAAGAAGCGTCAATTCAGATGGAACGAGCAAATCAAAGGATTCGTGTGAGAGCAGTTCTCCATCTGAGAAGTGGTTCTTCCTTGTTGTTGGTTTGGGATTCCTGGCATTAATTGGAAAGGAGGTAATTCTAAAGTGGATAGACCAGCACATTATTTTCAGAATGTAGTTGTGCTTATTTGCTCTTGTGTTGGGAAATGTCTTCAATTGAAAATTAGTATTTCGGATTCCAAGTACATTCATATGAAGATTGGTATGCATAAAAAAAAGATTGGTTGGAAAGATAAGTGTCTAAATTTCAGTTTTATGATTGCTGCTTTTTTTTTTGCCATGGGTTCATTACTTTTGATCATAAATTGGTGTTCTGGGTAGGAAATATGATCCGAAGTTAGTTTGTGGTGGCATGGGAACCCTTGTTGAAGGTGCCACCAGCTTGGTTCATGAGCAGTCATGTCAATTTTGATGAAAAATTCTTAAGTTGTAGCTGCTGCTCACCTTCTTAGATGCTGATTTTTCAAAAATCAAATCTCAAGATGATTATTTCTGACCCGTTTGGTAGCCGGTTATTTCATTTTCAGGCCTCTCCATCTCCTATTTGGATTGAATTTCTGCCTCAAATGAGTAAGGGAATGATTCAGTATGGTCAAAGTTCTGGTATGGGTTGTTCATTGATGATTGACAATGGATTTTTTGGTACCAACTCATACATTACTTTTTGGGACAACGAGTTATTAGTGGATTTGATTTGTCAAATTGAGGCTCTTGAAGTGAAATATGTGAGGATTTCTTGGAGTTTCTTCAGTAATTGTATATCCTTTTGGATTGAGATGGAGTGTGGAGCTTGGTTCTTTGCTTGGCATTGGTTTGGTGGCTTGTTTGAGAACATTTTTGTTGCTGATCAGAATTATGACCGCAAGGTTTGGAGGTCCGGACCCGGGCACTGACATGTTTGGTGCATTGTTTTTTGTGGACCGAGACTTGTTGCTCCACTTTGGGTATTTCGATGTTTTAATCAAAATAGTGCAACGGATTAGAGGAACAATGTTTCTAAGGATGATTTGGAATCCTGGTATCACTTGGGTTTGCTATTCAACAAATGAAGATGATGAAGCCAATGTTGACCTTCTGGAATGTCTTCCCATGATGTTTCAATTTAATTTTAATCTGGGGAATTCTTGTGTTGGTATCCAGCAGTGCAGTGCTTACATCAGTCGGTGCCATCTTTCTCCTAGGTTGATTTGGGACACAGGGATAGTATTCAGTTTCAGCTTGGTTCAGCATGGTTTTTGGGAAGGCATTAGAATTGCTTGAGGACAAGCAATTTTGGGAAGGGCAGACTGTAATGTCCCCATTTTAGCTATACACCCTTCAGTGACTGACAGCCTATTTCCGAAAGCCCGTAGGCTTGTCAAAGGTAAAATTAGGGTTTCCTATTTTATAGGAGTTCTGAAGCATTTTTGAAGGTTTGCATGTATGAGTTTCTAATGCATGTCTAGTGGAGTTTTATGGGTTTTTGGAGAGCTTCAGAATGGTGTGACATGCATCTCCATCTGGCAACTTTTTCCAAAACATGTTATTTTTAGCCAGCACATTGGAGTTTTGAGATTTGGATTGCGGATTCTTTTTGGGTTTTCAAAGAGCTTCGCAGTGGTATGACATGCAAAGGCATTGGACAACTTTTCAGAATTTACTATTTTTAGTAAGTTCTATTTCTAGCAGTGCCACATGGGGCAGTAGCATCAACAGTCAACTCAGTTTCCATTTCGAGTAGTGCAATTTGGAGCATAATTGGCTTTCAGCATTTTGAGGCTCATTTTGGTGAAATGATTTATTTTAAGTCATTAATATTTTAAAATTCATTTTAGGCCCCATGGCCTAGATTAATGACTTAATGTTGTTTAAAAAGGGGGCCTATTAGAATTGGCTATGGCTGCCAAGATCTTGAGACCAAATGGAAAACACAAGAAGAGAGAATTGAATGTGAAAAAAATAAACTGTATTCTTATCAATTGATTCAATGATATGAAGTGATGTTTACAATGAGAGAGACCCCTTGGTTATATAGCCAAGGTGAGATACAAGATATCATAAGATTATGACAAGTGTCTTAATCATATGACATGAGACAACTAATCACACTTACCTAAATTCACATGTAGTAGTTGTCAAAAGATAAAATAACAACTAATGACAACTAACACCTTCTAGAAAGATTTCTTCCTATGACCTAAGTAAACTTAACTAACATGTAAATAAGTCCCCTAGTAATGAATTAACTAGGTACAAGACATTATTTACACCAACACCCCCCCTTAAGTGCAACTTAGGGAGTAGCAGATTATTATGCAAATGACACAAAGATGGGTCCCGGCTACTAGGCCATGTTAGGTACCCATGTACAAATGCAAAGAAATCTCTCACAAACGGAGAAAAGGAGAAAACTCAGTGGGACAAAACTCCTCCCCTAAAGAGAGATGAAATCAGTGTTCCACGAGGTTTCGGGGACGGGGACGGCAGGGGATGCGTTTTAGGGATGGGGGACAAGGGGTCTAAGTTTGGGGGCGGCGAGGGGACGGCGGCGGAGGGGTGGCAGGGTGCTAAAATACTTATAGTACTTGAAAAAATAGTTAAAAAAATATGTATAGGTATAAGAATTATACATCTTGGAGACAACTAGGAGTCTCCTAGACGTGTTGAGGACACCCCAACATCCTTGAAGTCCTAGCAACGTCTTGGAGACAATGAAACTGGTGGTGGGATGGTGGCGTTGGTGGTGGTCTGATGGGGGGAAGTCCCCCCCAAGTCCCCAAGTCTCTGAGATGTCCCCGTCCAGGAAACGCGGGGTTTTTTGGGGGGGACGCATCCCCGTGGAACACTGGATGAAATACAAAAAAGAAATGCTCTCAATGATGCATGAGAAGGTAAAAACCCAATGTGAGGAAAAAGACCCCCCCATAAGACAGAAGTAGAAGAGAGACAAGGCAGCCCCCCCTCAATGTTGAGTCTCCTGCAATAATGGTAGAAGCTTGACATTGAATGTTGAAGATGATCCAATCTCGCCGAACAACGTTCCTCCCCTTAGGAAGAAACAAAACCAAGGATGTATGCAAGATGTCAAGAATATGGATGATGTGTGATGTCTCTGAAGCATGCTCAAGTGTCTCCATGTCGATGTCGAAAGCTGACACACTCCAAACAGGCGTTCTAGACCACACTGTTGAAGAGGACAATCCAGAATCTAGTAGAGATGAATATAGAACATGATCCAAAGACAATGATATCCCCTCTAAAGATAAAGAAGCCTCCTCCAAATGCTGTCCAAAAGTATCCACACTCACACCAAACTGCAAAGAATGATCATGTAGAGAATGAACAAGAGGGTCAGAGTGTTCCCTCACAACAACTGAAGAAGGAGCATCTTCATCAAAGAGAAGATGAATGCTATCAATGATGTCCTCCAAATCTGCAAGATGAGACTCCACAAACAAGCCTGTAATACCTATCAAGAAGCCATCCAAAGTAATACCTATCAAGAAGCCATCCAAAGTAGACAAACCTGAAAGACAATGAGGTATGTCCTATTGCACTGAATCACAAGGAACCAAAACTATGGAATCACAAGCATCCTCAGGTACAACAGTGGATGGAGGAGATAGAATGCATGACTCAAGAACTAGATCTGATGTGAGAACTCCCAAGTTCAAGTAGCCAAATGTCTCCTCAAAATCATGGTTAATATGATCAACAGTCGAAGGAACAATGTCACCATCAGAAGCAAAATTTGCAAAAGTATACAACCGAGATGAATGATCAACCACCCCAGTAGCAATGATCTCTCTACTCTCCAAGTCTCGAATGATGACTGAATCAGGTATGAACTCCACAGTTCTCTCATCTCCACCATGTGTAATCTGATATATGGAAAGAAGATTGTTTGTCAAATGAGGAACACACAAAACATCCCAGAAAGTGTTGTCCTGTTGTGACCTTTTCACACATCACCCCATTCAAGATGGGGACCCCGTCTTCCCAGTTCAGTTGAGGATCCCTACTCTTCAGTTCATTCAAGAGTATCTCGAGGGAGAGGATCGAATTCAAGTCAGATTGTCCCAATTGATGCACTTGGAGGAGAAAAGAGATGAAGCTCTGGAAAATTTGGCCAAGCATCAAGGAGTTGTGAAGAGATGGTTTGACAAGCAGGCCAAGATCAAGGCCTTCAAGATTTCAGATTTAGTTTTATGTTGGGACAAGGCCCACGAGAAAAAAGGTGATCACGACAAGTTTGACAAACTATGGTTGGGCCCATATCAGATTTCTGAGATCCTAGGAGATAATGCATTCAGATTGAAAACGCTAACAGGGGAGGATATCCCATTGCCAGTCAATGGGCGGTTCCTCAAGCATTATTTCCAAGCATAGGTCCCCTCCTAGGTCCTACTTTGTACATAGTTAGATTAGGTTGTTTTTCCCGCTTTCCTTTTGGGTTTTGGTTTTTGGTTTGTTGCCCTTTGGGTTTTTGGTTTTGGTGTTTCTTCCCTTGAGTTGTCCGCTCAAGTGGTTTTGATTTGGGTTTGGAATGGACATGGATTTTGGGTTTCGCGGAGGGGGTGATGATGTCTTTCATTTCACAGTTTGGTCTACTGCCATTGGGTTTTTATGGATTTGTGCAAATGATAGAATGCCAAGGTTGTTTTCCTCTTATCATCATCCGGTTTCGTATAAACTCGACTCGGAAGGTCAATCAGTTATTGTGTCTTAACACATGAGTCTGAGATCATAATGTCCTATCTGTTCAACAAGCTACTTTGAGTCATTTTGATTTCTTGGGAGAGGTTACGGCAAGTAACAATTTCACATCTTGCTTCAACGCCACTGCAATTCTCAAACCCATTGGTAGCTTCAATGCTTGCCAACCAATTATGGAATTGACAGAAAATCAAGAAAGAGAAAAGAGTAAAATGTGCTTAAAGATAAAATATCAAAAAAAGAAAAGAGCAATGAAAGAAATATCATACTTTGAATATTGGTTTGGGAATATACGGATAACTCCACCTGGGCTATAGACGCCTGACCGGCAGTGGAGCAATATTCATGAGAATTGTAGCGACAACCTCGTCGGGGCTATGGACGCCTAACTGGCAACGAGGCAATGTCCAGGATGCTTTTGAAGTTAAGATACTAATACAGCTTGCAGCAGTCAATCTCGAGGGTCAAGATGGTTTAGAGACGACATAAACACATATGTTCAGAAGATCTCGGATGAAGGTGTTTTGATCCAATATTGGATACTTCTCCCCTTTTTTTGAGTAAGTATCCTTTCTGTATGATGGTTAGAGGGGATTGGCCAAGGTTTAATCTTTAAAGTGTTTTTCAACACTTTCCCGTGCAATCGCCAAATGTTGTGACCTTTTCACACATCACCCCATTCAAGATGGGGACCCCCTAATTTTTGCTCCGTTCTAGTCTTTTAGCTTTGGTTTTGCGTCTCTCTCTCTCTCTGATCGTTCTATCCTTCCGGGGGTGTCCCGTCGTTTGACCCAAGTTGGAAATTTTAGCTAAGTCTGTGAAATTAGGGTTTTCATTCTCCAGGCTTGTTTGAGGATAAATAAGGTTATCAAAATGAAATCTAAGCATAGCAGTACAATCAAAAGGCTCAAGGCAAAGTCCCACTAAATTTTCACTAAGTTCTGACAACTTACTATTTTTAGTAAGTACTCAATCTGGGACCTATTTTATCAGGATTTTGGAATTTTGACTGCTTCAGCACATCCAGGTAACTTCAAGGTGCTTGCACGTAAAATTTGAATGGATTCTGACAACTTGCTATTTTTAGCAGTTCCGGCTTCAAGAGCCATTTTCAGGGTTTGCACGTATGCTTTTCAAATGCATGTCTGGAGAATGTATCCGGGTTTTTCAAGACTTCCGCGGTGATGTGACATGCAAGCAAAATGGATCAAGTTTCAAGGACTTACTATTTTTAGCCAGTGCCCGCATGTTGACCAATTTTCTGGGTTTTTTGAGATCCCTCGGGCACTATAACATGCAAACTCATCCGATAGTCGGTTAGTCACTTTTCAAGCACTTACTATTTTTAGCAGGTACACTCTAGGCAGCTCCCCGCACTCCAATTTCACAGGCAGAACAACATGCAACAGGAACCAGGTCAGGCAAAGATCGTTTGAGGCACATGCAAGTCAAATTCGGGTTTCCACCTTTATGCCTAAAAATAGGGGTGAGATTCGAGAAGTCGTCAAATAAAGTGCACCATCATGATCAACATCTTTCAGACTGCCTACTGGCAAAATTTGAGCACAATCCGAGTACTTACTATTTTTAGTAAGTCACCTCATGGCTAAAAATAGCATGTATGTGCCGAGGGTAGGTGTGAACAGGTCACTTAAAACATCAAGATCATGTGGATCAAATTTCAAGTCAAACGGAGCTGTGGAGGTCGGTCAATTTTAGGGTTTGCTAAAAATAGCAGGATGGCTAAAAATAGCATACCAGCGTGGACAACAGGTATAAACAAGCTAGCAAGGTCACGAGAGGCCTAATCACGCCCGCTCCAGTTCAAAACAAGTGAAAGGGCGTGGAAAGGCACACTTCTCCAAATTTACTAAGAATAGAGTGGCAAGAGATAGCTGAAAGGCGTTGAAAATTTCTAAGTGCAAACTGGAAGGAGGATATTAAAATACGCCCAAGAGTGGAGGATGCTTGATGAAATTTGCTAAGTATTGAAAAATTTCCCCTTATACCTCCAGATGCACCCAGCTTACAAGTCAATGGACAAGGCCTTGAAATTTGCTAAGTGTGGGAATTTCCTTCACACCCCTCTAAATGCGCCCATGAGAAAGGTTGAGGTGGTGGCATGGCAAAAATATTCTAAGGCGTGAGATTTCCCTCACACACCCTCAAATGCGCCCTCATATGGAAGTAGCATGTGTCACATGCGCCCAAGGTTGAAAATGGAAGTTGACTAGGGGAAATGCGCCCTCAAGTATTGAAATTCCCCCTCATAGGGTGAAATGCGCTCAAAGGTTCCCCTAGCACACATGAAATGCACCCAGAAGGTTGAGAAGGTATAAGGCGTGGGAATTTCCCTCATCACATGCTAAATGCGCCCCAAAGTTCCTTCACCACTAGTGAAATGCGCCCACGGTTGCTACAAGGAAGGCATGGGTTAAAAGTTTCTAAGTATGGGAGATTTTCTCCTCATACCCTCAAATGCGCCCAAGGCAAGAAGCTTGGTGAAATGCGCCTAAGGTTGAACAAATTCCTCCCCACCATGTCAAATGCGCCCAAGGCAAGAAGCCTGGTGAAATGTGCCTAAGGTTGAACAAATTCCTCCCCACCATGTCAAATGCGCCCAAAGGAGTTGGGACTTAAAGGAGAAAATTGCTAAGTGTAAGACAAGATTGCTAAGGCGTGGAAAGGCAAAAGGTTGAAAATGGAAGTTGACTAGGGGAAATGCGCCCTCAAGTATTGAAATTCCCCCTCATAGGGTGAAATGCGCTCAAAGGTTCCCCTAGCACACATGAAATGCGCCCACAAGGTTGAGAAGGTATAAGGCGTGGGAATTTCCCTCATCACATGAAATGCGCCCGCAAGGTTGAGAAGGTATAAAGCGTGGGAATTTCCCTCATCACATGCTAAATGCGCCCCAAAGTTCCTTCACCACTAGTGAAATGCGCCCAAGGTGGCTACAAGGAAGGCGTGGGTTAAAAGTTTCTAAGTATGGGAGATTTTCTCCTCATACCCTCAAATGTGCCCAAGGCAAGAAGCCTGATGAAATGCACCTAAGGTTGAACAAATTCCTCCCCACCATGTCAAATGCGCCCAAAGGAGTTGGGACTTAAAGGAGAAAATTGCTAAGTGTAAGACAAGATTGCTAAGGCGTGGAAAGGCAAAGGGGTGAAAATGGAAGTTGATACATGAAAATGCACCCCTCATGGGTAAGTTAATTAAATTTAAAAAAAATCTCTAAGGCATTACAAGGTGAAATTAAAATACGCCTAAAGGAGATGATGAGGTTAAAATTTTCCAAGTGCTAGATGAAACGCGCCCAGGAACAGGAAGGAAATTCTCCAGGAAGGCAAGAAAAATGCCAGGATTTGAAAAGTGAAGACTGCAGGTGTGGAATGCGTCCAAAATAAAAATGAATAAACCTTACCAAATTTTATTATTTTTCAAAAATCATAAAAATTAAACGTACCCCTTCATCCGGATACACATGAAAACGATGAGTTCTGAGGGGAAATTTCTTCTGGGTATTGGACATTTCCCATTGGGAGATGATTTAAACTTGTTCCACACCTTGCTTGCGTTGTTTTGACAGAGATTTTTGCCTACCACCCGTTTAATGAATTTCCTAGGCGAAATTAAAATTTCTCTAAGGCAAATACGAGAAATGTTTTTACAAAACATGCTTTGGCTTGTGAATTGAGCTGGATGACTGGAATAATTTTGTAGAGTAAAATCAAATTCCTTAGCCAGATGAAATGAAGTTGTTTATGAGGGATATTTGATTTAATGCAAGCATGATGAAGCACGCCTGTGCAGGGGTGATGATATTTTCTAGATGACAAATATTTCGATGCTTCAAGTGACAAGTGTTGCGACTGGCAGAGGAGGGAAAACGAAAATTCGAATGTTTGCTAAGATTAGCCTCTTCCAGAATTCGACCTGGCTATAAGAATTCTAAGTCTTTTCATATTCCTCACCGGTTGCTGAATGCAAAATATTCTCAAAGGCTGAAAGTACGAATTTGAGAAGAGGAGTTTGAGTTGCTGAATGCAAAGTAAATTCCAAAGGCTGAGAGTGTGAATTTGAGAAGAGAAGACTTGAGTTGCTGAAGGTGCAAATTTGAGGTGAACGATTTGAGTTGCTGAAAGGGTGAATTCAAAAGGAGAAACTTCTCAAGTGCTGAAGGTGCGAATTTCAGAAGAGGAGAAATTTCTAAGTTGCTGCAAGCAAATCATTCTAAGTGTTGGGTTGTGTTGCTGCAAGTAGAAACTTCTAAGTGTTGAAGTGAGAAAGGCGTTGAGATTTGAGTTGAAAATTTCGAAGTGTTGCAGCCTTTTTTATTTTGAAAATCAATTGGCACCCTCGAAATGTTATTATTTTCTAAAATCTTGTTTTCTAATGATTGCCTCTTATTTCTGCAGGATGGCTGAAACAAGTAGAAGAGTTGTAGGAAGAGGAAATCATGCTAAGTCCAGAAGGGCAAGCACATCAAGGCAGGCTGTAATAAAGAAGTTGAGCAAATCCTTCCTGCCAGAGTCAAAGTTTTCTTCAAAACTGGGCAAGTTAAGCGACACAAATCTTGGCTCCTTCAACTTGGAGACTTTCAGAAGGCGGATAATGGGAACTGGAAGTCATCATCCATCAGTCACTTCACACAACATTGTCAGAAGTGGACTTTACGCGGCTGTTGGTTTTCCACCAGCATTCCGGTGCCCGGAGCTGATTATGGAATGTGCTAATTGCTACAACTCGGAGTAGAGGACTATCCTCTCACCTAATGGCAAGTTGTTGGCCAACTCATGCCTGAAGCAATTGGGGAGGCATTTGGAATTCCAGCGTATGAAAAGATGATTTACAAAACAAGGGAAAAGACCGAGAAAATGTATTCATCCACATTTGATCGATGTGCTGACTTGATAAACTCTAAGTGGATGAACATGCCTAAACCAACTCGAACAAAGCTGCCGAAGCAAATAATTTCAGAGGACTTGAGGCGGGAATTTTGTGACTTGATCATGATGCTTAGTAGAGTTGGAGGGTGCCCCCAAGCGTTCATCTTTGAACCTTGGATGTTTTACTATATCAACCTCGTGCTGGAAGGCAAAGAGCACGTGGACTGGGCATTCATGATCAGTGATAATCTACATGAGCAACTCCGAAGTCTAAGGAGAATGAAAACCTTTTACATGAGCTCTTACATCGTTTACATGCTGGTCCGGATGACAAAATATAGGGGGATTTCATATAAGGAGCCGATTGGGTGTGGCTCTCATCAATTCAAAATTCATGAGGCTTGTCCGCAGTTACATTTGACAAGCACCTCCAACTACAAGAGGGTCAATGATGCCTTCACAATGCATATAACAAGAACCTTGCAGCAAAGGACTGATCACAAAATATCAAAAGAGGCACAAGAGTTGATTGAAAAATTCGGGTGTTGGTTCATCCAGTTTCTGAAGTTTACTTACATCAAGCTGCAAGGGTTTTCCTCTTACCCATACAGATTGCCCCGGTATCCCACAAACAGGATTGTGATGCTGGAAATATCTAGGCAACTCATTGCCTATGATAAGATTCAGAAGAAAAAAAAGAAGGGTGGACTTGGATTCCCTATCACCATGGGGAATTCAGATGAAATTTGTCCATCACTGCAGGCAGCTCGGGAAGCAAAGAACGAGCTTCAATTCTTCCACCTTTCCTACAATACCAGCAGACAACATTATGACCCCTAGAGGAATATCAGATGGATATTGTCCGAGGAATTCAGGCATAAGGCGCAGATTGAGGACTTTCAGGCGAGTGCGGTGGATGAGGTTGAAGTTAGGAAGAGGATGTTTTCGAGGATACCACTGGACATGATCAGGGAATGCGAGATTGTCCCAGTGCCCGATCAGGTTGAAGAGGATATAAACGTGATACAGGCTGATTATGAAACAGTAAGGGACACGCCACTCCCACTTCCAGACTGGTCAGAGCCAGAGACTACAGATTTGGATACGCTCTGTATTCCAATCTTGACATTTACACGGAGTTGGGTGGAGAGGCGTGTAAACCGGCTAAAGGGCAGATCAATTCCCCTTAAGTACAATTCAATGGGAGATCATAGATCACCAGCTGCTAGGCAAGGCAGGCAGGTTGCTCAAGCTCCAAAGCCACGAGGAAAGGAGCCAATTCGGCCTGAACCTCAAAGAGTTGAAGAATCCTCACATACACCCTCAAGGGCACATTCTCCGAGCATGTAGGAAGTTTCACTGTTTTCCGATCAAAGAGAAAGATTGAATGAAGAATAGGTATTGCGAGAAGCAAATCAGCCACCTCGTAGAGAATCAGTTGGCCAAAGTATCAACATGCCTAGAGAGGAAAACCAGCAGGAGACAGAGGAAGGAACGACCACTAATACTCAATTTCAGCATGAGATTGAGACAGCTCTTGAGGATGATGCTACTTCGGATCAAGAGGCCCAAAACTCAGGAGATACCGAGCCTATAGAGATTGATGGGCCTCGTCAGGATGAGGGCATGGAAGAAGTTCATGAGGTAGAAGCCAGAGATGAGCAGCCCTTCATTATTTCTTACTTGCAGTAGGAGGTGCCAGAATGGCTAAGGGACAGAATGAGACATGATCTTGTTGAAGAAGTTGATCCAGCAGTTGAGATGGAGGAATTTTTGAGTAGGATCAGTGCACCTCCAACGAAGAAGAAGGCCAGAAAGTTTTCTAAAATTTCAACAGATGAGGATGGCTCTCGAACGTTGCACGTGGTTGTACCTAGGATGGAATGTGATCGGGATGAAGCCGTTCCGGAGAATTATGTAATCACTACTATGGAACTTGGCCGCCCTACTGGAGCACAGGTGATCGAGGAGTGCGATAGTTCATATCAGGCACTCAAGGACATGTTGCTCCATACCGAGAGCAAATACAAATGATTGAAGGTGGAGCATAAAACGTTGATTGGCTATATACATCACTTGTCCCGTCCTTGTGGGCAAAAAAATCCGGCAATTGAGCTCCTAGCTGAATTTCCTAGAGAGTCAATCAATGGTCTAGAGGATTTGAAAAGAATGGCACAAGAAGTGGATAAGTGGGTTGCCAATGTTCGTGTTGAGACAAATAAGTTTATGGAGGATCTTGCACATGCCTATCGGCAAGCCTTCGACATTATGGCAAGAATGGAGGCAGTGAATCAGGCTTGGGGTGAGGCTCGTATCTATCAGGCCAGGGTTGTTCTTCACTTGGAGGCTTTGATGCACACGCCTTTGCAGAGTTTGGTTGGGGGAGGCTTGATTCAGGAAAGTGATAGATACAACTTCACCGCCTGGTATTCTTCAGTAGTCATGGGTCGGGGATTCTATGATGCAGCACAGGTGGACTCGGTTAGGGTAAGAAAGGCCATGACAAATACTTTTGATGGAGTCCTCAACACGCTAGAGGCTATCTTTGCCAGGAGGCTGAATTCTGAGGAAATAACTGCAAACGACTTGAAGAGTAGATTGACACCCTTCTTTTCTGAGGTGAAGGTCTTTGTTCAGGATGATTTTGAGAACACCTCCACCTTCTCCAACATTGTCCAGAATACCCAGGATGCTCTGGTTGCCTGGAAGAAATCTTGTGCCCGACACGGGCAAACAGTTACAGTGTTGGAATTTCAGTTGGATCATATTCCGCCCATTTCAGATCAGGAAGTTGAGGCTGTGTTGACCAGGTTCGTTGATTTTGCAGCCAAGGAAAAAGAGAAAGGAAACGCCCTTCTGGATGATGATCTTCTGGAAGGGGATGATGTGCATTGATTGCTGGTAGTGGTTCCTGCAAAGGAGTGGAGAATCTTCGGTGCATTCATTACTCCACTCCTCTCAGTGGCGGTTTTTAAAGCAAAGACCCTAATCAGGGCATATGTGGCTCGATCTAAGCCCTTCATTGTATTTGGATCTAAGTTGTCCACTGGACTGGGCTTGCTATAAAAGGGGCATCCCCCCTCATTTGTATAATAGTTAGACACTAGAGCAGAGATAGAGTTGAGCTAGAGAACAGAGGAGGCATTTAGTGAGTAGTTAGCATTTAGTGAGTAGTTAGAAGTTAGCTTAGATTGAAGAGGAAAGAAAACTTTCCCTTTGAAAGTTTTGTAAACGGTTGTTGTGAACACTTCTCATAATATAAAGAGTTTCATTGCTTGGTGATTTCTTCTTTTGTTATGAGCAGCTAGCAAGGCCCTTTCATCTTTCCAATTCAAAGTAGATAGAGTAAAGTAGATTTTATTTCATGCAAGTAGTTGTTAGTTGTGGAATACATGGTTTGGCCTAAGCAAGTCTTCATTCATCCATACCACTAGCGGGCTTGCTGACTGTGAGTTCGCCCTGCGTAGTCAACTGGAATATTTGGCACTTAACTTCGATCGTGATTTACATGTTCATATGCATCGTTGTGATGGTATGTGCATGTTGTGTCATGGTTTGAATATCTTTCCCATCCTTTGAAGATTGCACCAATTTTGTAGAAGTTGTCTGAAGGGAGGCGAAGCAAAGTCTAGTTCGAAGCTTGTTGAAGTTGATCCTCGTATCCCGCCTTTTAGCAGTAGTCAATAGAGTCTCTATCCTTATCCCCCTTTAATTTCAACATTTTTCGGTTAGTCTAGGAATCAGAGCATCACCGTCAAATCATTCGCATCTTAACTGCTTCAAAGTTGAACAATTGTGTAAGTCCCCTTGAAATACCCAGCATTATCACATCAAACCAACTGAGGCTATCCCCTTGCATAAGGAACCTTGGAGTTGAACGCATGATCTTTCACGCAATCTTAGCATGCGGGACACTTTCCTCAAAAGAGGATAGAGTACCCGTTGGAAACTTTATTCTATGTTGGTGCGGTCATAAAACACCCATCAACAGATCCCTTCCCAATTACACTCATATATGTATTATTTCCCATCAAGATAGGAGACATAGTACAAGGCTGAAATGAAGAGAATATAGACTGCGAAGATGCCATATGATGAGATGCTCCCGAATCTAGAAGCCATCTCCCGGATCCTAGACTTGAAAAAGCACAAAGAGCTTGTCCTTTATATCCTGATGTAGATGCTTGACCTTTGTCCTTTTTAGACTGTTTTGAAGAAGAAGGAGAAGAAGGTGATTCAGACATTCTAGAAGGCAAATCAATGTGATTCTTTTTGAGAAGATTTTTAAACTCATCAATATCCTTCTTATAACAATAATGTTCTTCATGTCCATCCTTCTTGCAATATGCACAAAAAGGCTCTCTTTCTTCGATGATTCTCCTTCTGAAGATTATGATTCTTTATGTGGCTTGATATTTTCCTTCTTTTGCTTCTTATCAGGATTCCCTTATTTTTTTTGTACCTTTGACTCACTAGACACCAATGCATGTGGCTTGGAAGACTTGATTAGACCCATGTTCATTAACTTAGCTTCCTCTTGGATTAGGAGATTTGCAAAGTCATGAAACTTAGGATCAACATATGATGCTCCCATAGAAATTCAATGGGTATGAAAGCCAAAAACAAACACTGAATACTCAGGACCAAGCTTGGATAACACATTCAGAATCAATTGTAAATCCTCTTTATCAATGCTGCATTCTTTCAATTGTATTCTTAATTGCTTGATTTTGGAGATGTAGTATTGGATGTGGTCAAAACTTTTAGGATCAAGATTCATCAAATCATTATCAATCTGATATCCCCTAATCTTATCGGTTTCACCATACAAATTTTCAAAAGTCTCCCAAGCTTCTTTAGGAGTTTTGCATGATTCAAAATGAAATTGTAAATCAAATGAGACTAATGAACATATGCATCCAAGTGTTTTCTCATGATCAATCTCCCATTTTGCCAATTCTTTAGCATCACTAGGTTTTTGAATGGTGTCCTTTAAATGACCTATTAAACCTTTCATCATGAGATAGTTCCATACTGATTTTCTCCATGTAGCATAATTATGTGAAGCTAGGAGTTCAATTTGAGATTTCCCCATCACAAGAACACAAACCAAGCAAAAGAATGCAATCAACCACTGCAAGAGTACCCCCCCAAACTACTCAATCATGAAACCCCCCAAGCAATATCTGATTTGGCACTTTATATTTAGTGTGTTTACAGTTGCCACTTGCCAAAACAACGAAGTGGACTTTTGATCTTAGTACATGCAGATGCCAAAATAGGCCACATAATCAAGTACAATTTTTGGTACAAAATGAGATCAATCTGATCATACCACTGAAAATTACACGAAAAATCATGCACTTTCAAAAAAAACTGCACCCAAAAATGTTACCGTAGGAGCAAGATATGAGCCCCCAAAGTTCCCAAAATGAGGACGAAGCAGCAACACCTGTGAGAATCTGCAATTTCTGGAAAAGCTAGAAACCAAAACCAAAAATGGATTGCACCACCAGGAAGAGCACGAAAAATTAGCCCAAATCAAAAAAAATTGCTTGAAAAAAAGAGCCAAAATGATCGAGTTATGAAGCTTTGAAGTTCAACTTCAAAAATGAAAATGCAATTGGAGAGGGGGGCCAAAAAAAAAATTTTAATGCTGACATGTCGCTGACGTCAACAATTCGCTAGGTTAAATTTGACGGCCTCCTGCAAGTCAAAAATGAATATTCCCCTCCTAAGAATATACCCGCGGAATATGCTCCCGACCGTCCGATTAAATTTGATGGCTTTGTCCTTGTCACGCGGAATATTCCTCGTTGCCCAGAATATGCTTGCAACGGAATATTCTTGTTGCAGGTCGGTATTCCTTTAGCCCGATTTCTTCCTTGTCGGTCCATTGATTTTGGTCGCTGCTTTTTGAAAAGGGTGCCGGATTTCTTGATTTTTTCGGCTATCGCCAATGGTTTTTATTTACCTGGTTGGTTTGTTTGGCCGTCGGATTATATGGAGGGCCCGCGGGTACAGTAGTGGCCCATTTCGGGCGTGCCACTTGGCATGCAGAGGACGGCTGCGATACCCTACCAATCTGCAGAGTACGACCTGCTACGCAAGGCTGAAAAGACTTTTTTTCTTTTCTTCTTTTTTTTTTTATTTGATTTTTTTAATAAAAATTTCAAAAGAAACTTTACAAGAAAATTAATCAGAAGTTTTTTTAATTTTTCCAAATAATAAAATATTTATTTTTCAAAATCGTACCGTCGATGCAATAATGACGACCTGGGGTCGTACGACTCCCTGGGCAAAAAAAAATTGCCTCACCGGACAACTACTCCAAACTGGATGAATTGGCAATCGATCTTAGGGTTTTTGGCCCTTCTGGACGCGATGGCAGGGTCGGATTTGACCCAAAATGCTTCAAAAATGCAACTACCTTTTGAATCTGGCAACCACTCTTCAGCTTCAAACCCTCATAGATTTGGCCTCATGTATCCAATTTGGACAAAACAAAAGGCAAAATCTACTTTCTCAAACCTTCCGGATGCAATGGTGAGCTTAGATTTGCACCAGCAAGCTCCGATATGAACCTGCAATAAAGAGCCAAAAATGGAACCTCCCCAAATCTAGTATCTCTTTTCAAAAAAAGACTCTCTGATGGCACCCAACCCACTCTGATACCATGTAAGAATTAGCTATCGCTGCCAAGATCTTGAGACCAAATGGAAAGCACAAGAAAAGAGAATTGAATGTGACAAGAATAAACTATATTCTCATCAATTGATTCAATGATATGAAGTGATGTTTACAATGAGAGATACCCCTTGGTTATATAGCCAAGGTGAGATACAAGATGTCATAGGATTATGACAAGTGTCTTAATCATATATGACATTAGACAACTAATCACACTTACCTCGGTTCACATGTAGTAGTTGTCAAAAGATAAGATAACAACTAATGACAACTAACACCTTCTAGAAAGATTCCTTCCTATGACCTAAGTAAACTTAACTAACATGTAAATAAGTCCCTTAGTAATGAATTAACTAGGTACAAGACATTATTTACACCAACAGGGCCATTAAGGAAAGACGCCTCATGAAGGAATTAAACAAATTAAACATTTAAATGTTTAATATTTCCCTAAGAAAACTTGGACTCCAAAATGAAGAGAAAAAAGGTGAATTAAATGTTCTAAAAATTAAATTATTGCAAAAGTAAAATGGGCGTCCCTTTTGGAGGAAGATGGACAGCCAACAATCATCTTCAATTCTATAAAATAAGACATTTGCTCTCTCATTTCGGATCTTTGGAAAATTATAACAAAATGCTGCTAGATTGAATTCAAAACCCAGCTAAGGAGAAGCTTTGCAATTTTACTCCAATGTAGTTAATAGTATGATAGCAGCAAGATACGATGTTTTCTAACCCAACATGTGTAATGTCCCCATTTTCGGTGTCCTTATTTGGGCTAGTTTGGTTTTGACTCACTTACTATTTTTAGTAAGTACTATATTTTGTAACTAGTCCTAGCAGCAATGCAGTGTAAAGTTTCTTGTTTGGGCAGTGTGTGGCAGTTGTCAGGTGAGCTCTAATGTTTTATGCCAATTTGTTGTTTGGGAGTGCTTACTATTTTTAGCAATTGCTATTTATAGTAAGTCTATTTTCAGTAACTGGTCTTGGCGGTAGTGCAATGCAGAGTTACCATTCTTGGTAGGGGGTGAGTTTTCTCCATAGTCTGATTTATTATTGGTTAATTTGTCACTAAAAGTATTAAAGTTGTTTTTAATAAAAAGGGAATATAGCTTGGGTTATAAAAAAAGACCCCAAAATTAAACAAATTAAACATTTAAATGTTTAATATTTCCCTAAGGAAACTTGGACGCCAAAATGAAGAGGAGAAAAAAGGTGAATTAAATGTTTTAAAAATTAAATTATTGCAAAAGTAAAATGGGCGTCCCTTTTGGAGGAAGATGAAAAGCCAACAATCATCTTCAATTCTATAAAAGGTCTTTGCTCTCTCATTTCGATCTTTGGAAAATTATAACAAAATGTTATTGGATTGAATTCAGAACCCGGCTAGAGGGAAGTTAGCAATTCTACTCCATTCTTCGGGCCTGAAACTATGGTTCCCTAGATGGTGGATTGAGAGTGTGCTTCATCTAGAAGTACATTTTGAGCATTATTGTTGAGTTTGTGGTGAGATTTTCCAGTTTTTGTGTTTGCTGGTTATATCATGGTTGAAGGAGATTTTCATATACAGCTCTTTGTATAATTTTAATTTGCTTATGGGTATTGACTCCTTTCTTTTCTACGCTTGTGGCGCCTCCTTTGGTGCATTTGCAGTTTTTTTATGGAGTCTTCAATTTACTAGAGAGGTCGCAGCTCCTCTAGGGTCGTACCATCTCTTTGCTGGATATTGGAAGTTGTGCCTTCAATTTATGGTTAGTTTGTATTGTATATCTCATGTGTGTTGGTCGCCTAGCATTGGAGATATTGTATGGGAATTGTTGAAGTTTGGAGGGGAAAATGGGAATTTGGTGATGATTATTGCTTGCTGGTTTGTACTGTGGTTTGTTGGAATTTTATATCAGACCTTGCTCCTTCCAAGTTAGGCTAAAATTCTTAGGCATTTATGCTTCTAGTTCAAGTGCAATTCTATTTGACGGTGATAGAAGCATTTTGGAAAAAGATTTGAGCAATTAGTGAAGTTTTAGTTGTTGGTCTGATTATTTCAGTTTGTTGGTCTTGTATATCAAACTTGGTTGTTGACATTTCATGCTATATTTCTTGGTCATTTGATTCATAGTTGTAAACAGAAATATGGTATAATCATTGCAAGTGTTGGGAGCAGATTCTATTGAGAAAACATTGTAAATAAACACCTTGTTACTTGCAGATACTTAGCACTGTAAGGCTAAAACAGTAGTACTGTTCAGTCATTTATATTTTTGCATTTACTTGTGTTTAAATCACACATTGTAACCCCTAGATGGTTTACCACCAGTGTGGAAGAATAAAAATTTGTATCTCTCTATCTCACCCACTGTTTAAGTGGCGAATCCCCATTGTTGAGTGGATGTCTGCTGAAAAGCGGATGAATTGTTCTTCATTGTAATATCTTTCCCCCCACTGCATAAGTGGTAGCGTGGAATCTTACATGGTCGGATCACCACCTACTCTCATTTCCAGCATTGTAATTCAATACAGTTGTTGCTAACTATCCCTTCCCATATGCTATCACCTCGCTTTTCAAAGGATCTTGGTGAACATTCTTGGCGAAGGTTACATTTAGTTTGATTATCTTTGGGAAGCTAACGCTAACATTTGGCGTAGTGCTGGTTTGTGTTGTGAAAACATTGAGAAAAAATTAAGAGGCACATTTCAGATGTAGGACATGGGCAACCACCAAGGAGAGACAACAGAAGTGCATATGAGTTACAAAACGACCCTCCCCAAGACTATATGGGAGATAACAGACGGTCCAATTACAAAGGAGGAAGAGGATGCAGAAGAAACAACCGCCAAAGAAGTGATGCCACATGTTACAACTGTGGAGAAGTAGGTCATTATGCTACAAAATGTTGGGCAGAGAAGAGAAGAAAATGCCCTTTTTGCGGAGATGATTCACATGATATATTCAAATGTGATAAAGCATAGCAGTATTATAAGAATACAATGCATTCAAGAAGTGATGATTTACAAGACAATAAAGGATCTAGATGATTAAAAGATGTGATGTCCCCATCACAAAGGGGCATCTGAGATAAGTGTACGCTTAATGTATTTATATCTTTAGATATACCATAACATGTTAAAAAAATACACATATCAATATAGAGATAAAATATAATATTATTATATAAAATGTATAGAACAATTAAATAATAATATTGTAATTATAATATAATATAAACAAGTTAATAATTTAAGTATTATAAACATTATTAAAAATATACATATATAATTAATATAAAATATAAAAATCAAATAATATTGTAACTATTAAATATAAAACAAATGTGTACCACATCAATATAAAAATATATAAATATGAAATAACAAATATAATAATAATATATAAGCAAACTATTGTTAATACATTATAGTATTAAATAACTTAATATCAAAAATAATAATAATAAATAAATATTATAATCATTACACATCAAAGATTGTAATACATTAGAATAAAATAATAATAAAATATTAGCAAATTGGTTTTATTATTATACTTTAATGTTAAAATATGTTCAATAAAACATCAAAATAAAATAATAAAATAGGTATATAATTTGAAATATCATAATTATTAGTAATAATATATTATTTTCAAAAATAGATATTATTGTGATAATAAGCCTTTAAAGGCAGCAATTAAATCTAACAAAGAGATATATTTTGTGAAAAGTCACCTCTTTCACCAAACAATACATTCCCCCCATGAGTCACCTACCTTGAATGGTATAAATAGAAGGAAGGAAAATAAGGAAGAGAAAAAGACAAGGATAAATACGATCTGCAATTCAGAATAACAGCAACAATGATTGTTATGCATTGGAATATAGAGTCATTTAATATATATATATTATTTAATAGGCATACAAGTATATATGCATAGATATAGATAAACTTTATAATGAATAATATGCAATGAATAAAGAATATATATATGAATAAGAAAAGAATAATTATATAAACATATATATATGAATACAAATGGATATAAGTAAGAGAATAATTATATATATATATATATATATATGTATGTGCGTGTGTGTGTGTATGAAGTATATATATATATATAGATACAGGATTATGCAATAATGATACTTATAAGTAATGATGACTCTTTAAGATAAACATATGTATATTTATGAATTGTCCTCATCCTATGATCAATTCAGTATAAGGTTGAAGGAGGCAAATAAGGAAACATGGGGAGATATAACAACTCTGGTTTCAATCCAAAATCACTTCGTTAAAGGAAACATTTATTTGAAAAAATGAAACCCTAAACCTAATCAACAAGTGAATTCTAGGTCAAACTGGGTAAGGGACATTACAAAAGAGTACCGCAAGGAGTCAAAAGTTGTCAGATAATAGATAACTGGTCATCCAATGCCTCAAATGAAGATTATTCCGAAGAAGAACGACCACCACAAATAAACAAAAAGAAGAAAGTCAAAATAAAGAATAAAGCCACAGCATTAACTAAGCAAGGAACAGATACCAGAAGACATAGAAGGGAGATTGAAGAGATTACTAAAGAATCAAAACTGGAAGAAGAGGAGTGTGAAGAGCCCAACTGGATCCAACTCAAACCCTGTAGTTTTTGCTTATCTTTTTGTGCTTTTTATTGATTTTAGAGAAATTCTAGACAGAAGTAGAAGGGGCGTCCAGCATAAAAATGCAAATTAAACAGAAATGCAAGAATTTCTTAAGCAACTGGTATACTAATTAAGATCTGGCAATACATACAATGAGATTACATACAAGAAACGTACCCGGAAACCTCACGAATAATTAAATAAGAAAGTACAATGCTTGCCAGCTAAGAAATGTCGGAAATGACAAAATTGCACGCCAGAGCCAAAGATCTGCTTTCTCCCTCATGGTAGTTGGTGAAATGGAGCTAAGTAGGGTGGACGCCAATGATGCAACCCAGAAACTGGCAAGAAAGGATGCGTTTTAGCCTTTGGCTCCAAACACGCCTTCCCAGGAGATCATGCCTTGCACAGAGAAAGTACGGCCCCTGCAAGAGAATGCTACGGCTTTGTCGAAAGCTGGAAAATTATTGAAGATGGCACCTCTGATGAAAAAACCCTCTCCCTTATTGCAAAACAGGTAAATGTTGAACAGAAACTCAGATGCAAGCATAGAAGAACTTCTAGATGAAGCTCCCAAAATGGCAATCATTCAACTAGTGTCTCACAGTCTCACAATCACAGATTCAGTGAAGAATTTTCGCTCTTCAATGAAGGTTTTCCTAAAACCCTTGTCCTCAGACAAAATCATAGAGAAGAAAAAGTTGCAATGTCAAATGATAATAAAATGATTAGGTCGACTTGCAACCCTTTGCTTATATCTCCTCAAAGGCACAATTCCCAAGGAAGTATGGCTTTTGCCATTTAAAATACATTTAATTTCAATAGTTTGGTGCACTTTTTGCCTTTAAGTGATTTAAATATCACTTTATAAAGTATTTAAGTGGCGTTTAACTTTATAAAGTCAATTTGACTTTATAATAAATCATTAAGTTAAATGATCGACTTAACCACAAAAATAAGCGTAACTCCCTCCAAACTTAGTATTTATCCGTGCCGTCAAAAGCTGGCGAACACTGTGCTACAGATGCCTGCACTGAATCCACAACTGGAATGAAGGAGTGGGAATGATAATACCCACCAAAAACAACCACTGACCCCCTAACCAAATCCTGTTAGCCTACGAGGGTCCAAGAAATAAGCTAACTCAACTGCTCCTGATACTGACTAGAGTGGGGACATTACAGTCCGCCCTCCCCGAATTTGCTTGTCCTCAAGCAAACTCAAAGTTGGATGTTGTAGAATACTATCACTCTCCCAAGTAGCATCCTCTGTCGGCAAATCTTTCCACTTAACCAGATATTCCCCGATAACCCGTCCCCGTAGAGGACGCTCTCTCAACTCCAGAATGACCTCAGGTACTAAAATCAGCCTCCCCTCATCATCCAAGGGTGGTAGGTCTGCAGAAGGAACTATGTGTTGTTCTAACGCCTTTTTGAGGCATGATACATGAAACACATTACGTACCCTACTGTTCGCTGGTAAATCTAACTCATAAGCTACCTCGCCAACTCGCTTGACAATGGTAAATGGCTTGTAGTAGCGTGGCTTGAGTTTCTCTGAGCCCCTCTTCCTAAGAGTGGACTGCCTGTAGGGTTGTAGCATGAGGTACACCAAATCACCAACCTCAAACGATCGCTCAACCCTCCTCTGATCAGCATACTACTTTTGTTGATTCTGAGCTCTCTGAATATTCTCTCGTAGAGCTCTCATTATATCTTGGTTCTCCTGTAACAGATCACCGGCACTCGGTACTCTGCAGTCGCTCAATAGCAAATCAATGAAACTCGGAGCATCATAGGCATATAATGCTCAGAAAGGTGACATCAAGATAGACATGTGGTGAGTGGAATTGTAGTAGTACTCACAAAGATGTAACCACTTCACCCAAGCCTTCTGCTGCCCTGAAATATAATTCCGTAGGTATCCCTTCACCCATTTGTTGGCGATCTCAAACTGCCCATCTGTCTGGGGGTGGTAGCTAGTACTCAGCGTGAGTTCGGTACCACAAAGTCTGAATAACTCCTACCAAAAATTACTCATGAACCTACTGTCTCTATCGATGACAATGCTCTGAGGTAACCCATGTAACCTGAATACCTCCCGAAAGAACAAATCCACCACCTGTAAAGTTGAGTAAGTAGTAGTGATCGGGAAGAAATGTGCATACTTCGTCAATCGATCAAATACCACAAAAATGTTGTCTCTACCCTGAGCTTTCAGCAAGCCCGTAATGAAGTCCATCGACAAGCATTCCCACTTCCTCTCAGGAATAGGAAGCGATTGTAGTAACCCAACAAGGTAAGTATGCTCATGCTTGTTCTGTTGACAAACAAAGCACTCCCTAACATACTAAAGAACATCTAATTTGAGACCCTTCCACGTGAATCTCTCCCATACCTGCTTGTAGGTCTTAAAGTACCCGGGATGACCAGCCATGGGTGAATAGAGTCTTCAAAACCTTGTTCTTCACCTCAGAACCTGGGACTAAAAATATTCTCCCTTTGTAAATGATAAGATCATTCACAAGAGAGTACCTACTATCCTATATAGTCCCATCAACAATGCCAAAAGCCCAAGGATTCTTGGCATACTCTGCTATAATCATGTGACTCCAATCCTCTGAAATCACTGCAATGGAACTCAACTGTGGAGGGCGAGACAAGGCATCAGCAACTACATTTTGTGTCCCTTTGACATAGGAGATGTCAAAATCATATGACTGAAATTTGCTAACCCGCTTCTATTGTCTCTCATTCAGATCTCGCTGCCCAAGGAAATGCTTCAAGCTGTTATGATCCGTCTTGACATAAAATTTGCTTCCAACAAGATATTGCCTGAATTTGGCCATAGCGTGCATGATAGCTAACATCTCTTTTGTCGTAAATACTAAAGCTACTCTCAGGACCCCTTCGCTTCCTACTCTCAAAAGCTACCGGATGAGGGTCCTGCATGATTACTACACCAATACCTTCTCCACTAGCATCACAATGAAGCTCAAAAGGTTTGGTGAAGTCTGGCAACGCCAAAACTGGGCATGTCGTCATCAAATGTTTGAACTTCTCAAAACACTCCTGTGCTTGAGGTGTCCAAACAAATGCTCCCTTCTTTGTCAAATCCGTAAGTGGTGTTGCATGTCTCGAAAATCCACTAACAAACCAACGGTAGAAAGCACATAATCCCACAAATCCCCTGAGCTGTGTCAAGGTCTCAGGCATAGGCCAATCAACAATGGCACGAACCTTATCAAGATCCATGCTAACACCCTCTCCACTAATGATGTGACCCAAATAAAACAACTCGGCCATGCCCAATGCACATTTGGACTCCTTGGCATACAAGGACTCCCTGTCAAGTATGCTCAGCACAGTATCTAGGTGAGCCAGGTGCTCCTCCCAAGATTTGTCGTAGACCAATATGTCATTGAAGAACACCAGAACAAATCTCCTTAACTGAGACTGAAAGACTTTGTTCATCATGGACTGAAAGGTAGTTGGAGCATTGGTTAAACCAAAAGGCATAACCAAAAAGGCGTAATGTCCACAATGACATCTAAAAGTGGTCTTCTCAATGTCCTCCTCTCAGACTCTGATCTGATGGTACCCTGTCCTCAAATCTATCTTCGAAAAGTAGCAAGCCCCATGAAGCTCGTCTATCAACTCATCAATACGCGGAATGGGATACCTGTTCTTGATAGTTTTCTTGTTCAACATCCTGTAATTGATACACATCCTAAGTGTACCATCCTTCTTCTTCACCAATACAACTGAAGAAGCAAATGGAGACTTACTCGGCCTGATGTGTCCAATAGCGAGCAACTCTTTGATGGTATTATCTATCTCATCTTTCAATCGCTTCGGGTGTCGGAAGAAGTAATCATAATGGGCTTAGTGCCCTCCTCTAACTCGATAATGTGCTCAATGCCCCTGTCAGGAGGTCTACCATGAGGTATATCACTGAATACCTTTGAGTGTTTGGTTCTAAGATCCTGAACATCGAGATGATAAGGAGTTTTATGCTACTCTTCATAAGAAGGCATCAACTTGCACTCTACTGCCCACTCTACCATTTCATTTCAAATTAACCTCTCCATTCTTCTAAGTGTAATTACTTTCAAGCTACTGTCCTGGATGGCTTTTAGTACGTGATTTGTTCTATCAACCTTAAATTTCATCTCCATCTCTCGAAGGTTGAGAGTAAACTCATTGATTGCATGAAGCCACTTCATGCCAAGAACCACATCGGTGTCACCCATGGTAACCACATAGAAATCTGCCTTAAATTCATAATTATTGAGCTTCATGGGCAGATCTAGAATCATCCTCTCACACTTGAGAGTATAACCATCAGCAACCTTCACTTTGATACCTTCAAACTACTGAGTTTGAATTCCTCTTTTCTCAACCAAACGTGTATCTATAAAATTATGTGTTGCACATGTGTCAAGTAGAGAGATGACTCTTTGGCCAGCCAAGAGTCCACACAAACGAAAAGAACCTTCCCTTTGCATACTTGACATGTGAGCTTCCTGTAGCTCATTTTCCACTTCCTTTTCCACTGTATTCTCTAAGTTTTCTTCTTCTAAACCATTTTCATCAATTTGTTGGTCAGAAAAATCAGACATTAAATCTTCCTCATAAAACCACTCCAACTGTCTATTTTGTCCTTTTGGTTTAAGAGGACAATCATGGTTTATGTCATAGGTCCATTTGCAATAAAAGCAAAGCTTTCTCCTTCATAAATCGTTGATTGTTTCACGATCTAAAGGTGCTGCAAACTTTTTCTTTTGATCAAAATTATCTGTTTTCTTAAAATCAGGTTTGCTGTTCCTATTTGATGAGGATGGATTTGTGTTGAACTTACTTCGTGGAGTAGTAAGTTCCATGCTACGATTTTTCCTCATAGCCTCCTGTAAAGTAGGGGGATCAAAAGCTTTGACCCAGCCTTTCATTGGCTCAAAAAGCCCTTCAACAAAGAGAATAACCAGCCTTCTCTCTGAAATCCCTGTAACCATAAACGAGATCTTCTAAAATTCACTAATATAGGACTCCAAGCTACCTAACTATTTAAGCTGTGCTAAGTCTCTGAAATACAGTTCGGGGTCTTTTTTGTCAAATCTTTCCACCAATCTATCTGTGAACTCCTAATAAGTAGTTATCCGGTCATGTTGTATGGTAATCATACCGTGGTGCCACCAATCATGGGCTACACCATCCAAATGTAATGTTGAGAACCTTATGGCATCACCCTCCGCCATTGGACGTAAAGTCAGAAAAGTGTCAAGCTTGCTAATCCAAGCTCTAGTTGTGACTCTACCACTGCCATCAAAGGTAGGAAGAGTGAGTTTATTTGTTCCCTGCCTCAGATCATTGTTCCTGTTATCTTTGGGCCTCCTATCAACTCAGTTCCTGCCATGTTCTCTCTTTTGGCTCATAAATCTATCAAAGTTAAGGTGATCCTTAACTCTTTGGGGTAAAGCCTCCCCATTCATCATGTAATGTCATGATATTGTCTGTGAAGACCACTTCACCTTCTCCCTCCTCCATGATGCCATCATCTGGATCACACCTGGCAAAGTTAGGTCGTGTGGGTCTCTCATAGGTGCATGTAGGAGTAACTCTCGACCATGGATTTCCATGCACACTGCCATCTTCCTCCTATTCCTGTGCTCTCTTGTGAACAGTCAAGTGTTACACTGTTGTGCTCAGTTGCTGCGGTACATTTGCCACATGTTCCTATCCTGCTACTAGGCCTCTCAGAATATCTTTGGCCTCCCTGTCTTCCATTTGAGCACAAGTTGGAGGTTCTTCAATCTCCTCTCTGTCACCCATTTCCTCGAACTGATTGTCAAAGCCAAAGTCCCCAAACGGATTTCTCTTACTACCAGGCCTCCTACGTGAATAATACCTGTTATATCTGCCTTGATAAGGACGCATATGAATTTTGACCCCTTCAGGCTGGCAGGATTACAGCTCTGATACCACTGTGAAGAGCCCAACTGGCTCCAGCTCAAACCCTGTAGTTTTTGCTTATCTTTTTGTATTTTTTATTGATTTTAAAGAAATTCTAGACAGAAGTAGAAGGGGTGTCTAACATAAAAATGCAAATTAAACAGAAATGCAAGAATTTCTTGAGCAACTGGTATACTAATTAAGATCTGGCAATACATACAATGAGATTACATACAAGAAACATACCCGGAAACCTCCGGAATAATTAAATAAGAAAGTACAGTGCTTGCCAACCAAGAAATGTCGAAAATGACAAAATTGCACGCCAGAGCCAAAGATCTGTTTTCTCCCTCACGATAGCTAGTGAAATGGAGCTGAGTAGGGTGGACGCCAATGATGCAACCCAGAAACTGGCAGGAAAGGAGGCGTTTTAGCCTCTGGCTCCAAACACGCCTTCCCAAGAGATCACGACTTGCACAAAGAAAGTACGGCCCCTGCAAGAGAATGGTACGGCTTTGCTAAAAGCTGGAAAATTATTGAAGATGGCACCTCTGATGAAGAAACCCTCTCCCTTATTGCAAAACAGGTAAATGCTGAACAGAAACTCAGATGCAAGCACAGAAGAACTTCTTGATGAAGCTCCCACAATGGCAATCATTCAACTGGTGTCTCACAGTCTCACAATCACAGATTCAGTGAAGAATTTTTGCTCTTCAATGAAGGTTTTCCTGAAACCCTTGTCCTCAGACAAAATCATAGAGAAGAAAAAGTTGCAATGTCAAATGATGATAAGATGATTAGGTCGACTTGCAACCCTTTGCTTATATCTCCTCAAAGGCACGATTCCCAAGGAAGTACGGCTTTTGCCATTTAAAATACATTTAATTTCAATAGTTTGTTTTGCCTTTAAGTGATTTAAATATCACTTTATAAAGTATTTCATCATTTATAAAGTATTTAAGTGGCGTTCAACTTTATAAAGTCAATTTGACTTTATAATAAATCATTAAGTTAAATGATTAACTTAACCACAAAAATAAGCGTAACTCCCTCCAAACTCAGTATTTCTCCGTGCCGTCAGAAGCTGGCGAACATTGTGCTACAGATGCCTGCACTGAATCCACAACTGGAATGAAGGAGTGGGAATGATAATACCCACCAAAAACAGCCACTGACCCCCTAACCAAATTTGTTAGCCTACGAGGGTCTAAGAAATAAGCTAACTCAACTGCTCCTGATACTGACTAGAGTGGGGACATTACAAGGAGTATGACTACTTTCGGCCAAGTAAGAAACAACATGATAAAATAGTGGAAAAAGCAAAGCAACAAATTGTGCAATAGTAGAAGGATGAGATAGCATGCTTTTTAAAAGAAGTGATGATGTTGAAGACTTTAGCATCATTAGCTCAGCAAAAAGACCTTTTAGTAAAATTGAAACAATTAGGAAAATATTGGAATAAACAAAAACAACAGCAAGTACATCAGATTGCAAGTAGATACAATCGGTGACATCTACCCAACTATTACAACTTCCATTAGTAGGGTCACAGGTGGACCTTGGGAGCATATCCTCCTTGCACAAATTTCAGTTGGGTCATATCCTGCACCAAACAACAAGGGAAGAGATCTTGAAACATCATGTGGAGAGCTCCGACCAACTAGAGGAGCTAGTAAAGGAGATACAAGGAAAATTCCCTAACATCCAAGGAGACTCAACATAGCCTTCGGCAACAAAATTGAAAATTTTGATAGGAGTAAACAAGGATACACAATTACAGAAGAAAACACTAAGGCAGTAGATACAAGCAGAAATTTAGAAGACGAACAGATGAGGAAAGGAAGAAGTGCACTACCGCACACTCTGCTTTGGAATCACAGATCAGTACCCTAAAGAACACAAAAGGGGATTTGAACGCCTTATACCAATTTTGTTTACAATGGCCAACAGTGACAGCAACAACCAAGACTCGGATGGACCAGCTGAAAGTACAAATTCTCCAAAGAGCCATACCTTATGAGGAATTGCAAGATACAAATGGACAGTCTAGAGTGCAAATAGAAGCACTACATGCACAGTTCCAACAACTACAAGACCAAAGAGATGGGATTTGGCACAAATTCCACCAACTTCGAGAGGTTGTTAGCTTAAGGATAGCACATATCATTGAAGTCCTCCAGGAAGCACAATAGTTAACACAAAGATACAAATTCCTCAAACACTTCCAAGGGCAGAGAAGCTCCTCTTACAGATCCAACTGCAGACTCAACAGCTACATCTAGCCAAGACCCAATGGGATACCACTTTTGCCAGCCTAACGGAAATCTACAAGGATATCCTTCCAGCTCAATAGCATTGACTTGAGAACAAGTCAACATTTTGAAAGGGTGGATGACGTTAGCCGAAAAGTAGAAAAATGAAGATACTGTTGGGTAGATCATACCACATCTTGTCACAAAGAGCTTGCGGAGCCTAAGATTGTAAAGATACCGTCTAGACTAGGGGTTGAATAGATGGGTCACGTCCCATCCTCTAGATATATGTATAAAAAAAGATATGAATGATAGTATGTAAGTGAATATAAGGAAGGGAAACCAAAGGACTATATGTAAGAATTGTATATGAGATTGTATATGTATAAAGCTTATGTGCAAGAAAGGAAAGAGATAGGCAAAGTATAGGGGAAGATATATTAATGTACCCTTTTGATACAATTAATAAAATGATTACCAGAATTCTATCTATATGTTGTTACTTGTAATTCTGCAATTGGATAAGTATCTAGTTAATCCTATGTCTAAATCAAGTGGTATTTACCTTTATACGACTAAGTTTGGGGTATAAAATACAACACTCAAAAAGTACTTGGGACTCAAAACTTCGATCTGTGTTCCCCTAGATTCCTTGCTAACACACATATAAAGGGGACACTTGTTGCATGATGGCAATTTTAGATTGTGATCCATATGAACAAGTTTAAGGGCTAGTATAAAATGGACAAGGATAAAGGTGAATGTGAAATTAAAGATTGGGATAAAATGGGGAAAGGATGGAATTAATTAAATAAATAATAAATATTTATTTAATTGTTGGCTTAGGATAGGATAAAATTAGGTGTGGTTGGGTCAGGTCAGATTTTAGATGTCTACACCTACAAATATGTAAACTCATTTTAAGGGGTCGGAAAATATTTTAAAAATTATATAATACAATTTCGCTGCTCCATTTTTAATTATTCTTCCATTTTTACAATTTTCCAATCTCTAACATGTTATCTCTTACCTTGTACACATAATTCATGGATTTGATGAATTTGAAAGTTATAGCATAGAATATATTTTCAGCACCTTTGGCTCTGGAAGTCATTTCTTCAACCTACACTACGAGTCAGATGGTCGGGGTTGTGACTTTTGTGATTCATCCTTTCCTTTGAAGATTACACCATCGTATCGGCTCTAGTATTTCAGGCCATTCCAAGAGAGGTTTGAAGTCAAATCCATCCATCCAACGAATGGTGTATGCATTTCATGAATGACAAGCTTAAGCTTCCTTACCCTCCTTTGCTCACCCTTATTTTAACAATTTTTCATCTCACTATTAGGATAGTTGTAATTAGCTGTAATTTTGGTTTTATTTTCTGAATTTTAGTATTAAGGTTTGTAAATTGGTAAAGTGATGAATATACCCTTATAAAAGATAGAAAAATCTATGTGTTTGTTTAACTTTCATGCCTTATAATTCTGATTTTGAAAATTAATATGCTATAACAAAGTTTTAGTTTACCTTTTCTTTCAAGTTAATGTTGACACTAACCATGTTAAAATCTGAAATCAGCAGGATGAAAATTGAAATACACTTATGGAAACAAATCTAAACATGATTAAAAGTGATTGAGGCTGCACACACTCAGTTTTATCACATTAAACCTGAGTTACCGGTTCGCCCGGGGGGGAGGGGCGGTCCCGGTCCCAGTCCAATCCTACCTAGGTTTGGGGTCCAGGTCCAATCCCCTATGAGTTCGGATCTAGAGTTGCCCCATATAGAGATGCTTAAGTGGCTCAAGGATACAAGTCAGGACTTTGCAGACTCTTTATTGATCATGACCAACATGATGCAATGAGGGTTGAATTCATGGGTTTTGCATGCTCCAGTGATTGTGGTCTTGATGCTCTTTGAGACAAGTACATGGTCGATGCTCATAGTTGGTGGTACTTCCATGGCCAAGCATACACGTACCTACAACCTCTTGCAATCAAAATTTTATCCCAAGTAGGTTTTATGGTCAAAATCTTTTATCTTTTAAGTTTTATAATTTTATTTATATTTATATTTTTTAATTTAATTAATTAAATTTTGTAACTCTCAACCATCTAATTTGGTCTTAATAGGTTGCTAGTGCATCTTCATCTGAGAGGAATTGGAGCACATACTCCATCCACTCAATAAAGCGCAATAGACTACATTCAAAAAAGGCAAAGGACTTGGTGTATGTGCATTCAAACTTGCGACTCCTTACACACAAAGAGAGTGCCTACAAAGAAGGGGACACAAGGAAGTGGGATATCAAGCCAAAGCATCTTGACTTGGATGCTTCCACTACCCACTTTGTTGCACCTGATGTTGCCGATGACTATGAGCCAGCTAGTGAGCATGAGAGTGCTAGTGCCAATGCCAATGGCACTATTTGTGGTTCTTCTAATTTACCACTATATACATCATCTAATATGGATGGTGATGATGATATTTTTGGTGACCCATATGATATTTGATCAATGACCAATGATGCTGATTGTCGACACTTGACATAATCATTTTTTAACTTTAATCTATATCATGACATTCGAGTTTGACTAATATTTGACTATTAACATGGTGGTGTATTTTAATTTTGCTATGTTATTTGACTATTAATATGGTGGTGTATTTTGAACAAATGATATTGATGCAAATATGTATATATTTCTGATTTTTATATGTTTTTGTATCAACGAATCCAACCCCAAAAAAATATTTGCCCGAACCCACAAACCAAACCCTTGAACGTGAACCTGAACTGGTAACTTAGCATTAAACCATTAGATTTTGTTTGTGACTCTTAGTTTTCTGCCGGAGCCCCTTGAACAGGATAGTAAAAATGCTCTCCTGCTTAGTTGTTTCAAGCAATTTTGCAATTTGTGAACCAAGTAGAAACTTGAGGTTAACACCTTCCGAGGCGGGGAATATCTGTTGTTTCAACGTGTTGGTGTGTCAAAACATGCACCAAAAAGACATAAACAAGGTTAATAATACTCTGATCACTGGGGGTGGTTTTGCTCAACTTATCGACACACAAGGTAAATTACTGTCACAAGCTGAGTTTAACAACATAACATTGAACTTCATGGTCCCATTTTCTAAGGAGTTCAAGGAGCTGCAGAGAAGACTTCTGCAGCATAGGACTTCACCATCATTTCTGCTGAGAGGGTAGAAAGGATCGCCATACCATCTTATCAGAGTCGATGGCAACAGAGATCCAGAAAATCAACGATGATCTAAAAGATGCTGATTTCAATCATCAATTTAGTGCAAATAGACTTGGATCCTCAGCAGTACAAAGTTACGGTGGAAAAAGCACCGTGATTTTATTTTCTCTTGCTTTATTATTATTCTAAGTCCCTTGCGATCTTTTCATTTCATCTTCTGGGAGTTATATAACTGATGGTGAGGCTTTACCCACCAAAAACTTATTTCTATGGCTCTTCCACTCAATAAATTGGGGTGGAAGATATTATTTTAAAACATCTAAAATAACTTCCATTTTTTTTTTATTGGATTGATAGAAGAAGGTCAAATTTTCATTAAAAAATAAATCTATGTTCACTATTGATGCTCAAATTCGATGAACATGTGCTTTGTTGTGTTGATTAAGTTTATATTAATGCATTATGTGTGTTGTAATTTACAATACATAGGTTTATACATGTCTGTAAAAGTTACATCACAGTAATATTAAGATTGTAGTTGTCATTTTAGCTTAGTTGTTTAAAGGGGGTAATCCTAGTATTAAATAAATTTGCATGTTGTGTAGGCTTTAATCTATTAACCCCGATTGAATTTATCATCTCTCTTACCTTTGTTTCTCTTCTCGTTTTTCTTAATGGAATCAAGAATCAATTGTTATGTGGTGGTGTAGAGGTGTTCTGATTGTTGCTGTTTTTTTTTTTGTTTGTTGTTGTTTTGGCCTTTTGTTTTCCTATGTTTGCAATAAGCCCTTGGCGGGTGTCTGGGAATTCACGCGTTGTTTACCTTGACAAGTCCCTAAAAGGAGAGGAACTATGTTCCCTTAACTGTGATGTACAGAAGACTCATCGACAATTCTTTTTAATGTAGAACAAGAGTTAAGCCCATCCAAAGAGCATAATACTAAACTAAAAACCATTACTTGGAATTTACTATCACAACCTCTTAACTGTAATTCTATAGACATGCATAACACAAAGATGTCCAATCAGACAGGGCAAACCCTCTTGTCCGATATGCCGGGGTGACAGTATTGGGCTTCTACAGTTCACAGGACAAGGGTGATTCCTCCTACAAGTGATTGTGATCCATGGATCACGAGGATCACCTGGCCTTCAGTAACCTGTGGTGGAGAAAATTTCCAGAGCCTAGCTCTAAAAATGATTGTTCTTATATTTTTGGGTCGCGTTTCAGCTGTGAACCTCTCACAAGATCAAAATAAAAAAAGTAAAAACAATGCCTTCATATTAACTCAGTCGTCCCATTGGACTTAACTCATTTGTCTGGCCATTTCACGCTACAAGCAAACATAAATGGGTAGAAAGCAGGTTCTGTTGATATGCAGTGCACCGTTAGTGATGAAAGGGTGGCTGCCTGTGTCTGCGCACAAACTTGAACAATATGAAAGATCACGGCCATATAATCCCAAATGTGTTGAAGCCTCTGCGCCCAAAATATTTTGGTATACTACTCTATGTAAGTTGGAAGGAAAGTATACTCTCCCACCATAGCCAGTACCCCCAAGCCCTGCTAAATTAAGATGAATTCATATGAAAGTATTTGTTACAAAACTTTATCATACAAAGGCATTAACTGCAGTGTACCAAGCAGCAACGTGTTTTCAATAGTCCTATATTTAAATACTCTAGTTCATTTAAACGCTATCCTTGAGCTATATTCCAAGTAATCAAGACAGAGGAAATCAAAGATTCAAATTCCATGGAGTGCATAGTACTCGAAAAATTGTTATTCAGAGTTATTTAGTTAATTAATTATGTAACTAAGTTTCATCGCAAAAATGGAGGTAAGAATCCCATAAACCATGACAAAGCGATTGAAATGAGGTAAACAGACGACATGTTGTATTTAAGTGGGGTCTAATGTGGCGTTTAAGTCCAGGACACTCCACCAAGGAGATTTACCAAATGAACAAATACAGAAGAGGGAAATAAAAGCTTAACATGTACCCTTTTCTAGGAGCCGAACTCTTGTACCGCGAAGAGTAGAAATTGATGAGAGTGGGCACTGGACAACAATGAATTACAATTACGGCATTAGTAAGCAAACAAAAATAAAATATCCAGAGCTACAAGTTAAAAAGAGCATACAGGAAGGAGCTTGTTTGACTGTGTCTGTGTAGAATAATCCTTGGTTGAACTCTGGCCAGGGGATTCCAAATGCCTTCATTTAGTTTAATTCTCGCTTCCCAGTAACCACATGCAAATTAAAAAAGGTGAATCAGGGAAATTCTCCACCAGTGAAAGGCTTCAGGTGGCTTAATGGTTGCAAATCGTGGATTTTTATCGTTGATTTTTATTCTTGAGAAGAGTTTATTTGTTGAGGAGGAACAATTGTTCTGGAAAGTATTTGGAAATTTAAGGACTATTTATTCTTTGAAAAAAAGTATGAGACACGTTGTAAAGAACATAAATTTATTGTTTAATAATGTAAATAAAATAAATGTATTTAATTTGTTAATAACTATTTTAGATAATAAAGTTAAGATTGATAATATATTGTTAAATTATATGTGATATTTAGTTTAAAATTTTGTGATGAAGAAGTATTTTGGTATATGTGAGAGGTTATGATTCATTAATGTTTTGAAATTTGATTCTTTATCATTAATTTGTATTGTTTTATCTATACTATATTGAGGGTCATTTTTTCAAGTGTGGAATGATCTTAGTGCATGGAAATAAATCTATAGCTCACGGACTTGATCTAATTGATTTATGCAATCTAAAACATGCTTGCCTCGATTTTTTAATGTCTAAAAATGTCTAAGGACATTATGGTGTTTACATACACATTTGGGGAATCTGCCAGATTGTGAAGGTTGAGTTCTCCTCAATTAGACCCCTAGCGAGCTAGATTTATGGTTGTAAGAAAAGATTCAAAGACAATAAGCAATCATACAAAAGGCCTAAGATGATGTTACAAACAAATAAATGTACAATAGATTCTATTTTAAGCTCTTAGATCTTGATGTTCTCCTCACACTCCAACATGAGATCCTAAATGATTTCAAAATGAATGAATGTTATTAAATACAACCAAACACACAAATGAATGTAAATGTGCATTAGGTCAACTCGCAATAACTAGTGAAATGGTCAAAAAGGTAAGATTTTGAATTTTTTTTAATATAAAAAGTTTGAGGATTAGATTTGTGACTGTAAAAGTGACCTACATCAAGTCTACACTCATGGATCTAATCTAAGGTGAAAAATAATGGATCTAGAGATTAGGAATGTAAATATAGGGATCAAGATATGTGAGGTCATCAGCCAAATCTATGCATAAATTTGTTGCTCATAAGTTAATTATTGCATTTACAACACTCTAATCAAAACAAGTCCAAACTATAAGCAAAAAAGGGCATGGTAAGCAATTTTCACCATAACATATTTGCTCCCACTTTGATGTGCATGTGAAGTACTAGGCATATGTGCAATTAAAGTAAAACAAGAAGTCAACATGTGAAATTAAATATTTTTCAAACACTCAAAAGGATGTTGATCTATGTTAAGTAATGAAACATTCTTCAATTCTTCTTATAATGAGTACTTTATTGATATATATCGAACTAAGAATACATGCAATGAGTAGCATTTGTCACACTCTTTGAGATATGCATTAATTACAACATGTTTAAAGAAACTATCTTCAAAAATTCTAAAAGTAAAAAGGATAAGGATACGAGATTACATCTACTATGGAAAGTGATAAAAGCTTTGACTATGTAGAAAATAGTTGCACTAAGCAGATAAGATGTCAGAGACTCTAATCATGCAAAAGAAATATTTGACTTTATGAATAGTTGGATAAATGTTTCACTTAAGCTAGGAATAACTATGAGCTCATTACTACACAACACAACTGAAACAATGAAAAATAGGTGCATCAATAGAAATGAAGGGGAATAGGGTTATGATGGACCTATCTTCCTCAATTTTTGAGATCCACACAATGAAAGGACTATCAACCTTGAGGTAAGTCAAGTCAAAGTGTGAATATGCAAATTTCCTTTTTTGCAAGGACGGGGGTCCTGATTAAACAACACTTTGGGAAGAAAGATTTTAAAAAAAAAACTAACTCCAAAATGCAACCTACAAATTGCATCTAATAGATTAAGCTCAATTTTGATGGAACCAAAAATCAAAATGAAGATTTGAGAAAGGGAAAATGATGTGTACCAGTCACCAAAAGTGATTTTTCAAAGCTAACTAAGGACTCATTCGCCCTATGGCGAATGGGTCCTGGCTAGGGCTCTGTAAAAATGGTTCATGGGTTCTCTTCTTTTGTGTCAGCTCCCAGATCCCCAATTTTCACAATCAAATAGTTGGAAATAAATCTTGTAGGTGAGTTTCTGTGAAATTGCAAGAATGATGACAGCAAATGCAACTTTGACAACATGTGAAAACATAAGTGGTAGGCATGAAGCATACAAGAACATAGTAATCAAATAAATCATATTAATCATACATTGAACATAGTAAAATATAGAATAATAAATAGGAGATATGTCCCCAAGGGGAAAAACAAGGAATAAAACACAATATAGAAGTTCAAATGAGAATAGAAAAATGCATAACAAACATCACATAGACAATATAGAAGGTAAGTTGAGAATAGGAGAAACACAAGAATCATGACACAAACAATATAGAAGGTGGAATGGGAATATAAAATTCATAAGAATCATGGCATAAATGAAATAGTCAAAGTGTAAGAACACATACAAAAGACAAATTAAAACCTAATACAAGTATACAGATAAATAAAACATGAAAATGATCAATATTTCTTGGAACATATTTAGAGAGATTATACTCTAAGAGGTCATTATTTTCCCAAAAGGAAGCATCATATTTGCATTCCTCAATTATATGAATTTATTCTTCAATTATATATGTTTCCATGCTCTT
Source organism: Sequoiadendron giganteum (assembly GCA_007115665.2). Lineage (NCBI taxonomy): Eukaryota > Viridiplantae > Streptophyta > Pinopsida > Cupressales > Cupressaceae > Sequoiadendron > Sequoiadendron giganteum. Next base: position 289,755,620 of record CM021109.1, on the reverse strand, counting down.
GATATGAATTGGTACTTTTGGTGAACACACTATCAACAAGTCGAATTTTAGAAGTCTCTTTCTTTGCCTATTTTTCTTGCTTCTTTGGAGGTTTTTTGATGAGAATTATTTTGGATTTTTCTACCACAACATTCTGATTTGGAACCCATGAACTGGTGCCTTGGCATAGAATACTGGTTCTTTTACGATACAGTATGATTATCCTTCCTAGATGGGGAAAGGGTTTAAGTATGCTTGATATGCTCATGTGATACCTTAGCTTTATGTTTTTATTTTCTTTGTTCTTATAATATATTTTGATACACATTATGAAGTTTTCTCACTTTCATAAAGAGGTTCATTGCTAGTTTGTGTTTGTAAGTATCAATGGTGAAATGACTCATCTTAATAAGAGGCTCGTAGTGCTATTTTATTCTTTATAATTCTACCCTCATGAACACATTTAAAAAATTAATGTACAAGGTAATTGATAACCCTCAAATGCTTGAGCTATGGTCTACCAAGCAAAATGGAAAATATTTCTAAAGAAGGAATAACATGACATAATACTTTTAATTCCTTGCAATCCACCTTAAGAGGTAAAATGACAAAGCCCGTTGTGTGAATCGATATTCTATTAGTCATCTTCAACAATATTCTTGAATGAGAATATTATTTGGCTTCAAGTGATCATTAAACAATAATTAGTAAATATATTGAATTATTTTTAGCATTTGTGAGAATATCACCAATAACCCTATCATGTATTTCACCTACCACATATAATGGATGATAATGGTTGTCATGTTCCCTTGATTTCCCCATTTAAAAATATTATCAATAGATTAGAATGAGAGGAAGAGTATGTATCTCTAGACTATATTATCACTAGTTCACCTTCTTTCTTATATAATTAAATAATTTGAATTATTTAATTATTTCCTAAAGTCATCTTCTCCTATTAATTAAATAATTCTTAATTATTTAATTAATTCACTCTATCTTTATTCTTCTTTTGATTAATTTAAATAAATGTCAATTTATTTAAATTGTGTCACTAATCTCCCTTTTTCCCTCTATAATTAAATAAATTCTTATTTATTTAATTATTCACTCCCATTTTCTTCTATAATTAAATATAATAATTTTTATTATCTAATTATTCATTAGCCATTTCCTTCTATAATTAAATAAATCCTATTTATTTAATTATTTATCATTTTCTTCCCTCCATAATTAATTTTTTTCGTGACCCAACCCAGTGTCCAAGGGGGCGAACTAAGGTGAGACTAGTCCCCTGTGGATAATTAAGTAATTATTTTAATTATTTATCATTTCTCTCCATCTTTTATTAAATAATTATTTTTAACTATTTAATATTTCACACTCTGCCTTTCTTCTATAATTAAATAATTATTTTTAATTATTTAATTATTCATTTTTCTTCTCCTAAATTAAATAATTGTTGTCATTATTTATTTTATTTCTTCTTATCCAAGCCCTAAATCTCAACTAATTTCTTGAGTTTTGTTCCATCATCCCCATCCTTATCTCTTTTCTTCTCAATTAATCTTGAATCCATCGATCATCATCCCTCATCACTTGATCCTCACCCTTTATTTGAATTGGGATTTCTATAAAATCAAACTTTTAATTCATTTTGAGGTTAACCACAGTCTTTGAAGTTTTGCTATCATATCGCTATCTCGAGATCTTGCTGTCAATTGTTAACATCAAGCTTATCCAGTACATTACATACTACAAATTTGAGAACAAATAAAGTAAAATAGAGAAGAGCAATGGAGGTGATTCAACTATGGCATAGGAATTGAGGTTGATTGCTTTATTATTATGATTTCTATTGTCATTTGTGCTTCATTGTTAGAGTAGGTTTCTTATGACTTGAATTAGGTAGTTTTGTGGTTGGTATCATTGATTCATATATTTCTCTTGAATTTTACCTGCTCTACATTTGGTGAACCCGACGTGAACTAATTGAATTTTGTGAAATTTTTGAGAATTTTTTGAGTTTTAGTTGTGTGATGCAATCGTCGTACATAGTGACATAATTGAGCCTTAATAAATTGTAATTTTTGTATGGTGTGACACATGTGAGGTCTACCACACCGCATCTATTACCCAGAACAACACATTTGACTGTTATCTTGTAAATATAAAATTTATTCAATCATTGTTATTTCAAATCATTTTTTTGGCTTGTAGTTATTTCTCTAACATTCTAACAGTTTGCTTACATCATTTTCATCATCAAATTTGTTGTTTTTATCAGATCTTTATGTTTTGATAGTCACAGGTTCATGTACTGTAATCGTGCCCTGAAACGTTGCAATAGTTGATTTTTGTTTCGCGGTCACCTTTCCTTGCATCACAATCATCATTCTATAGGCTATATTTGTTTCATCTTGTGATGCATCAAAATGTTCCATTTGAGCCTTTGTGCATCGCATCTGTTTGTCATAGCAAAAAGAGGGTATAAATCTAAGATTTGCATTTTATGCTTTTTGGATTCATCAAGGAAAGGCTTTTTTTTGTTACCGGTATCTAATTTCTACTTGTGGAAATCATTGGGAGAAGAACTTTTGAACTAAAATACTAATCCAATTTCTTGTAGGGTTCCATTATGTGTTTGTGATTTCTAAATTAGGAACATTTGGAATCGATGCTTAAAAAGAACAAGTGTCTTCTGTGTTTTGTGCAATTACATGCTTATGTTATTATCGAAGGTGTGTTTAGCTAAAGTATCCTCTCCCCTTACGCTACGTGTGATTCTTGGGTGATGAGAAATAGTGGCACAACATAGTCTTGATTATCCTCTCCCCTTATGTTATGTGTGATTATTGGGTGATGAGAAAGAGCATTGCACAAGCCAAGTCCATTTTTCTTTTTGAGTAGGGTGGGTCTGCCAATGGATTTTCACCCTTAGGAATGACCCCCAATGTATATACCTATAGTATGCTATATAAAAGTACAAAAACCAAAAGGTGAGCATAATCCATTTGAACCCTAAGGGGTGGCCTATACAATCTTAGTGATTCCATATGGGGGTTAGAGACTTCGGTCTTGCATCACTACTAGGCCATGGTGTTCTTTAGAGTTCACACGAGAGTAAGAACCATTGTTTTAGAAGCCTAAGACTCTTTTTGGTCATCTACTACTGTTGGTGCATCATGATAGCATTGTCACAAGAAGTTATGTACCATGTTCGGTGCTTAGTTAAGGTGTCAAGGTTCCTTGTTTGGATTTCATCCTTTCAAGGTGAGAGGTGTTAAGGTGGTACATGACCTTGGCATACTCTAGCTTCACCCACTCCTTGTACTCGGATTTAGCATCACTTGAAAGGGTGAGGTAAGCCCACTTTAGTAGATAAACCTATTACTACTGGCTAGGTTATGCTTGCTTATATTGTTTGTGAACCAAGGCCTAGTGAGTTTTGTGGAAGAAAACTTACAAAATACTTTCTTACTAAGAAGTCAAAGAGTCAAAAATATTCAAATCTATCTTTTGAGTGTTTGTTGTGTTTTATGATCAAATCTAGAAATTTCCTGAAATGGAAAACCATTTAGAAAGCATCAATTTGAGACCAAAAACTAGAACACTACAACTATTACACATAACACCACAATCATGAAATAGAACACCACAATTATTAGAAATAACGCCACATACGTCATAAACCCTAGGAAGCCAGAAACCAGTATTTGCTTCTGCACCACAATTGACTAATTATGCACCACATTTGTTTAGTCTTGCATCTTGGCATTGTGCACCACGTCTGTTATTTTAATTTTTGTGGGGGAATACCTATATATCCAACTTCCAGTTTCCTGTCAAATAGTGACTATACCATTAGACCTTAGACTTGTTCAGTCCAGTCAATCCACCCCTTACATTTTATTATTTGCCTTAGTTTTATCTTTCTATCCTAGTTTGCATCTGTCATCTTAGCTTGTCCATCCATTACCATCTTTGAGTCTTGAGATTAGGAGGCTTATCAAATCATTGATTAGACCATAGTCATATATTTGAGTATCTTGACCTTATCATATTTTATCTATATTATCCTTAGGTTGGACTTAGAACTCATGTGTCTAGTCTAGGTTCACCTTTTATCCAATCATCATCATCATCTTGGTTCTTATCCTCTTGAGATCTTGACATTTAGATTTATTACCTCGGTTTATCATATTTTACCTAGCATCCCCTTTTTAAGGTTCAAAGTTGCATATACAACACCCTTACTCTCATTACCACTTTTGCATTTCAAACATATTCATACCTTCATTATCACCTTGCACACCAAGCTTAGTCATAGTTGCATTACCATCTTGCATCCTTATATCCAAAAATCCAAAAAACATACTATAGTTTCATTGTCATCTTGTATCCTCATCCTTAGTTGCATCCATTCCAAAAGTCTCAAATCCATAAGTCACAAGTATTATATGGTCTTCACTAGGTCACAAAGGAAATCAAAAGACATGGATTCCACAAGTGACCCCAACTTTAATCCAACTAGCACCATGAACTTTGGGTCATCTTCAAATCAACCCCCAATGTCACAACCTCAAATTCCAAACCCATTTTCCAATCTTATGATACATGAGGTTGAACAACATCTAACCCTAAAAGAAATTGAAAGTGCTTCCAAAGATCCTAAGACATTGTGTATCATAGAAGAGCTTGTCAAAGTAGATCCTAATAAATGCTTTTTAGCACTTGCTCAAAATGGGGCCAAACTTCCTTTTGGTTTTGACACTTCCAAAATTGAAGAAGGGACAACACAAACTCAAACACAAGGTCATAACACATTTCCACCAAGTGATTCCACTTCACAACAAATTCACACTAGTATGCCACTTAAGGGAACTACATATAACACTAAAACTACAAACAGACCCCCTACTCCAACATTTGGGACCAAAAGAACAAATCCAACATCTCAACGAACAAATCTCTCATTTTTCAATCAATTTGCTACAAAATCTAACACTATGGGCATGGATTTTGGAAATCCTTTTGGCTCCCAAGGTGCCACACCATCAACCAACACTACCTACATGGGTCAAAACATCACAAATCCAAACCAACCAAACAAGACACAAAGAATTCATATTGCCACACCAAGAACACAACCCCAAATGACTAACACTACACCAAACATGTAAGCATGTATTTTGGGTCAACTTTGAACACCAATCCACCTCCACCTCAACATAAATCCAACCCAAATCCTAACTTCACACCACAATACCAAAAAATGAGTCAAAATCCACCTCAACACCACACCAATACCAATACCATGTTCACCTCCCACTTCCATCAAAGCAATCAAAATCCTTTGCAACAAAACATCAATCCAAATTAAACATTCATGTCACATTTCCAACAAACCAACCAAAACCCACTTCAACATCATGCTACACCTACACCCAATTTCCAAAACCAAAACCCATTTCTATCATATAACACATTCAACCCAAACACCAATCCATCCAGTTCAAATGTTGGCTATCAAAGTGCACCTCCATTTACAACAAACATGAGACATCCATACACCAATGTAGTTGCAAACACAATAGACACATCACTATCACCCATGGATACATTGACACAAAAAATGAAAGTATTACAATGACTTTCTCCACTATGCAAGTGAGTGGAACAAAGAAAACATACTCCATGGAAGAAATATGTCCTTATCCCTTTGATCAAAGCATATACATGCCACCTTTTCCTCAATATTTCAATGCTCCAAACTTCAAAAAATATAAGGGAAAGGGGGATCCAGTAGAACATGTGAGAGAATTTCATACTGCATGCATGGACATCACTTTTGAACATACGTGCTTAATGAGATTATTCCCAAGTAGCCTTTTGGGGCAAGCTCTAGAGTGGTTTGTACATCTACTTCCTCGGATAAGAACATGGAATGAACTTGCCAATAAGTTTGTTGTACACTTATCCTATAATATTGAATGTGACATCACTCTTACAAAATTAGCCATGACCAAACAAGAAGAGGGAGAAACATTCACATATTTTCTCCAAAGATGGAGAAGTATGGCTAGCAAAATTCATGTGATATCCCTAAGAAACAATTGGTACACACGCTAGTGGAGAATGTAAAAAAGGAACTAATGTATCAATCGCAAATCCATTGTTGCAATACTTTTGAAGAATTTTTCAAGAAATGTGTCTCCATTGAGAGGTCACTTGTTGCACAAGGATTAATAAAAATATTTAAAGAAAACCAAAACAATCCTAATGACAAAAACAAATTTTGGTCCCAAAACAGGAGTGTCACTAATGATGGGGTAGTTGATGCTAAATTGGTTGATAAATTTCACCCCACCATTCATCTTAAAGGTCCTTCCACATCAAACAATCAACCAACAATTTAAAACCAATCCATGAACATAGTCCAAAAAAATCAGCAACAACAAGGTCCCCCACGAACAAATACACCCCTAGGGGAATCCATTGAACCAGTTTTGAAAAAGCTATTGCAATCAAATGTCATTCAACTCCTAGAATGTAGAAACTATGAACCAAGACTTTTTAAATCAAATTGGTGGAATGATAATGATTTTTGTGAATACCATCACACAAAAGGACATAAGACATCTTCATGTTGGAAACTTAAGGACACTATCCAAGATCTCATTGACCAAGATGACATATCCATAGATAATTCACAAGGGAAGACAAATGTTGACCATACCATTTTCAAAAATCCCCTAAAAGACCATGGGTCGGGAAAAGCCTCTCATTTAGGGACCAATACAAGTAACCAAGCTAGTTATACCAGCATCTCATATGAGTACATCATTAATAACATCCAAGCTTTTGAAAATAATGTCTCTACCATCACCATTAAGAAAATTCCAAAATGTATCATCACAACTTGAAGATCTAAAGTGATCTTGCAAGGGGCATCCTCTAATCCACAACCAAAGACTCAATATAACCTCTTAGATCATCTAGGTAAGACTCTTGCATAGATATCCATCCTTGAGTTACTTCGTATATCTCTTGAGCACAAAGCCATTTTGGAAAAATCTTTGCAAGAGACTTCCTTCCCCACAGACCTAAATGTTAGTGAATTTCATGCCATGGTAGGGTATTTGGAAATCATTCATCACATTACATTTTCCAAACAAGATTTCCCTATGCAAAGACCAAACCATAATGATCCATTGCACCTTTAGGTATACATTAACAAACACAAAATCAAATGAGTCTTGGTAGATGGTGGTGCAGGTTTGAACATATGCACTTTAAAATTGGTTATAACATTGGGATAATTTGAATATTGTATAGACATATCTAAGAAAAACATCATAAGGGCTTATGATGATGTTGAGTGTTCCTCCAAAGGTGTAATTACACTTCCCATAACAGTTGGACCAGCTATTCAAAATACAACGTTTCAAGTTTTAGATCTAAAAATACCATATAATCTTCTCCTTGGTCATCGGTGGATTCATGTCATGAGGGTCATTCCTTCCACCTATCATCAATGCCTCAAATTTCTCTATAACGGCACTGAAATCACCATACTAGGAAACCCCGACCCCTTTCAATATTGTAGTAATCTGAAGGGAACCTTTGGACATTAAGTTCCTATCAATTGGGAAGCATCTCCCTTCACTAAGTCACATTACATTGATCCCTCTTCATTATTCACATCTACCACTTCTATTCCTAAAGGTGGAATCCAGATCTAGGACCAAGGACATGGAGAGTATAACATTTAGAGTTAATTTTGCATTGGCCAATTACCTACATCACCAAAATCTCATGGGAAACCTCATCCTATCCAAAAGGAACCTAAGATTTCATCCATAATCCTCCCACTACTTTCACTAAGTGGGGTGAGCTAAGGTAAGAGACTATAAGAGAGGATATCTCTACATGGATCTATAAGGATGAAGAAGACATTGAGCCCGCATATATATCCGTTGAGCAATATGGTAATGGTTTTGATATATTGAAATGAAAATGTTATGATGGGAATAATGGCCTTGGCTTACACAATAATGAAATGACAGAGCTTCTACTGCCTCCTAAGTTACCAAAGAACAAAGGGTTAGGGTATACACCATTAAAAGTGAGTCCTTGTACTAAGTTACCATCAGATAAAAATATTAACACTTCTAATGACATTGAGACATCTAAGGATTACCATATTGAAATTGACTCTAATGAATGGGAATGGGGTTCCAACAAATCCTCTAGAGACTATGACCTAGGAAAAACCTTTCATGAGCTTGAACAATCCCCCTCTTAAACCAAATATACCAATCGCCAATCTTGGATCTAGACCTTTTGGGACCCTGACGATACATTCGTATTTACCATATCCACCTTATCCTTGAGCTATAATAAAATCGATGGTGACTTACCTCTAGTTTACCCACAATTGATAGATTTGGATCATCAAGGACCTCCAATCTTAGACATATTCGAGAATGATGAAGCAATAGCCGAGTTTATGGGACTTCAAGATGGAATACCAAGTGGGGATTGTAAAGTTGGATTTATCATAGAACTTGAAAATTTAGCCTAGTTTGGGGAGTCTGCTCGACTCTCTAGTCACAAAAATGATAGAAATAAAAAGAACAGGTCTCTAGGTGAAAATTGAAAGGCACCTTTATACCATGAAAAAGTAAAAACAAAGGACGTATTCGAGGGTGAAAACCTCTCTGAGGCACCTAAGGATGGAGGGTTGGAAATTATCCCCATAAACCAAGAGAGATCGCCATTTCTTGTAGAAAAATTAGAAGAAATCAATATTGGTGTTGAGGACAATCCTAGAATTGTGCACTTTGCAGCATCTTTGACAACCATCAAAAAATTGGAGTTCACTAGTTTATTTTCAAAAAGATAAATCAATTTTGCTTGGTCATATGCTGATATGTCGATGTTGGATCCTGAGTTAGTTTTGCATCATTTACCACTATTTCCTAATGCAAAACCTATCCAAAAAAAGTTAAGAAAGATGCATCCCCAGATCACACTCTTAGTGAAAGTATAATTGAAGAAGTTGCTTGACGTCGGTCTCATTTGACCTATAGATTATGCAGTGGATTTCAAATCTTGTACCTGTAACATAACCAATTGGTGGAATCAAAGTTTTCATAGATTTTAGAGACTTGAATAAGGCTTGTTTTAAAGATGACTTCTTGTTTCCAAATATTGACATCATAGCAAACCTTACAGTGGGATATGAAATGCTTTCACTCATGGATGGTTTCTCAGGATATAATAAAATCAGAGTTTCCCTTGAAGATCAACATAAAATAAATTTCACTTGTCCTTGGGGTACATATATTGTTGGATTGTCATGCCTTTTGGTCTTAAGAATGTTGAAGCAACATATCAAAGGGCTATGACTATAATTTTTTATGACTACATGCACACACTCATGGAAGACTATGTTGATGAATTGCTAGCCAAATCATTATCAAGAGATGGTTATTTAGTAGTATTAGATAAGATTTTAAAAAAGTTGGAAGAGTACAAGTTTAGATTAGATCCAAAAAAAGTGTCTTTGTCATACAATCCGATAAGCTACTAGGATACATTATCTCTTGTAGAGGTATCAAAGTTGACCACACAAAAGTAAAAACTATCATGGATATGCCTCCACCAACAAATATAAATCAGCTATGAAATTTACAATCTATTCGAAGATTCATAGCTTAGTTGGCTGATAAATGTCAACCATTCCAACACTTTCTTCATAAGGGATTCTCGTTCATATGGATTGATCGTTTTCATGAGGCTTTTCAAAAATTCAAGGATTATTTGCTAACTCCTCCAATCCTTATGCCACATGTTGATGGAAGACACCTAATACTATACATATTGGCAACCTCATCAGCATTGGAAGTCTTGTTAGCACAAAATGATGAAGAAGGAAAAGTACGAGCCATTTATTATATTAGTTGTACACTTGTAGGGTATGAGCTTAACTATAGTCATACTAGATGAGCATGCCTTTCAATTGTCTTTACTGCTCAAAAGCTGACACTACATGTTAAATCAACACACAAAATTGGTAGCAAAGATATATCCCTTGGAATATCTACTTAGTAAAGAAGCTCTAATAGGCCAACAAGCAAAATGGGTAATGATCTTGAGTGAGTTTGATATAGAGTATGTTGATCGAAAAAGAAATGAAAGGACAACTAATAGCTGAACAACTTGAAAATGCTCCAAAAAAAGAAGATAATCCCTTAGTGTCTAATTTCCTGATGAATCCATCTTCACGGTAGAGATCTCTACTACATGGAAACTATACTTTGATGGGTCTTTTACAAATCATGGTTTTGGAGCTACTATCCTCTTTATCACACCTCAAGGGGACTCAATACCTAAGTCAATATAGAATAGCATTCCCTTGTACCAATAATATGGTTGAATATGAAGCATTGATCATGACACTTTGACCAACTATCAAATAGAAAATTAAGAACCTTCAAGTTTACGGTGACTCAAAATTGGTTATCTACCAGGTCAATGATGATTATGACACAAAGGATAAAAAGATCACACCCTACAAGAGAATGGTTGATAGTTTCAAGCAGTATTTCAATGTCATTATCTTTGAGAAGATTCCAAGAATCTAGAACAAAGTAGTTGATGCAATGGACACTATAGGATCTCTCTTGGGTATACCTAACAATGTGCCACAGTATGAGTTCCTGGTGGAACAGTTGTTGATCCCCTATTTGATATCCCCGAATCTGAGCCTGTGTGAAATTGTTGGTCATAATTCTCCTTGGTATAAAGACTTTTATAACCACCTATATGACCAAATTATCCCTCCTGGTGTGTCCTCTAACCAATGTAAGACCTTTATTTGACAAGCCTCTAAATATGTCATCACCGATCATACCCTTTACTGTCGTAGCCTATATAGCACCCTCCTTAGATGTCTCAACTCAAATAAAGCACAAATTAATTTACTTAAGGTACAAAATGGTATATGTGGAGCTCACTCTAGTGGTCCTACCTTAGCCAAGAAGCTCATGCAAATGGGATATTATTGGCCTACTATGGAATGTGACACATATCACTTTATTAAGAAATATCAACAATGCCAGATACATGGAGATCTTGTGCATACACTTGCTGCCCAAAAAAATCATCCAATTATGTCACCATGACCATTCTCTCAATGGGGAATTGATGTCATGGGAAATATTCACCCTACATCCGCCAATGATCATAAATTCATCCTTACAACAATTGAATGTTTTATGAAATAGATTGAAGCTATCCCGAAGACCTACATTACTAGAAATAAAATATCCAAGTTCATCCTTAATTATATCATATTCTGGTATGGCATCCCATAATTCATCATTACAGATAATGTTTTTCCTTTCAAAAATTAGGATATTTGTAAACTGTGTGATAAATTCCATATCCACCACCATTTTTCTACTCCACATTACCCCCAAGGAAATGGTCAAGTCGGGGCATCTAATAAAACTATCCTTAAAATCCTAAAGAAGATTGTCGATGACATTGGCCATGATTGACACATCCAACTTAATCTTTTGTTGTGGGCCTATCGAACCAGCATCTATACTCCCATAGGAGCTACTCCATATTCCCTCTTCTTTAGATCTGAAGCCATTCTTTCCATTGAGCTTAAGTTACCAACCTTGAGAGTATCTATGCATCGGTTCATTGACGATGAGTCTATAGTGTATCTCATTTGCATGAACTAGAGTTATTGGATGAGAGAAGAAAAAATTTCCAACCTACAAGCCTATCAAAATCGTCTTTGTCATAGTTATAATAAGAGAGTTTGAGTAAGACACTTTGACATTGGTGACTTGGTCTTAAAAGAAAATTCAGAGAATCAAATAGATTGAGAGAAGCCTAGAAAGTTTGAGCCTAACTAGTTGGGTCCTTACATCATAATCACAACATATGGATTTGGTGCTTATTAGCTCACTACTCCTAAAGGTGAACCGCTACCAAAGCCTATCAATAGCATGCACCTTCATAAGTACTATACCTAGTCTTCAGAGAATCCCGCAAAAATACAAAAAAAAAGGAAAAAAATTGTCACCCTAAAGAAAACTTGGCAAACAAGCATCTTGGTGACACCAAAAAAAAAATATAAATAAAAAATAATAAAGAGAAATAATTCATCCAATAGTGAAAACCACTTTGGTGGCATTCTAGATAAGTCCATGGTGAGAACCTGGAAAATAGGCACCATGTGTAGTCAGTTTTTGCTCCATTGTCTACTATCATTCTATTTGGTTTTCCATCCCCATCCATGACCCTTCATACATATCTCATTCCATAATAAAATCCAATCCAAAATAAATATTTTTCACCCTTCTAGGGATTTTTTTAGTGCCAAATCTTCACCAATTGGCGAATATTACATATCGGGCAAGTCAAAATCGACAAATAAATCACACCCAATAGAGTGGCCAAATTGCTCAAAATTTGTGAATTATCAGTCCAATGCATGGCCATTCACAATCAAGTTATTTTATGAGGCATATTTAAGTAATAAATTTTCCATAACAAACTACGCATTTCAAATGGACCGATTAATATTTTTATCTGGAATCTTGGAAGCATGTAATAAATTGCCTACATATTCGCCAATACTATTAAAACAACATTGTGTATTAGGACCCATGTCGCCAATTAAAATTTCCAAACAGTTGCTTATGAGGACCCATTTCACCAATTAAAATTCACAAGTAGTTTCTTATGAGGACCCATTTCGCCAATAACATTAAAAAATAATTATATTTGAGGACACATTTCACCAATTGCCATGACAACTCCATGCTAATCATAGGGCCATATCACCTTGAAAATTACAATGTATGTGTTCCATCGAGGTTTGATTCACCTAACAATTAAATGTATTTTTGTATAATCACATGGAGTTCACCAAATTTTTAATATACCATTTAAAAATCCTACAGAATTCACCAAGTATGGATTGATATAAATACAATCAAAACTATCATTTATTCTTACACATTTTGTTCAGTTCTGAACTTGTGAGCTCTCGATTAAGAAGTTGGACTTGGAACCTTGAATTTGATCATAGGCAAGTTACAAACTTACAAGTTAAAACCTAAACTTAAAGGTGAGTGATCATTTCTTCATAGTGTTATAATATTTCTTTATCTCTTTTCCATTCCTTCTTCAATCTTAAAGATGATATTGAGTGGGTAATGGGATCTATATTCTTTGTCCTTCTTAAACAAGAAGATATTTTTTTTCCAATTTTTATTTGAAGTGAGAGATCAAGATGTTGAGCAACAAGTGCAACAAGGGTAAGACTCCTTGGGGTGGTGAAGAGACTGGGAGGCCATCAAAATGCCCAAAACATAAAGTTACCATATAATCTTACTTTGGAATTGGCAATGCTTCTGATCCATCAAATCAAGATGGAGCTACATCATCAACTCTTCCACCAAATATTAATGAAGAAGACATTCATAATACCTCATCACCACTGGAAGGTGGGATTGTCATTGAGCTAAATGAGTCAAATAAGGATGGAAATACCACAGAAGATGTTCCAAGGGATACCTTGGTTAGCCAGAATGAGATAATTGACTTGGATGATGTTGGTAGCAAGAAAAGAAAAGGAAAATAAAAAATGGGGCGCGAGTGGGAAATGACAAGGAATTTTCAACTTGATTGGGTGTCAAAGTACCCATTCATTGAACCAGAGGAGAAAGAAAAAAAAGATGAACCTCCAACAAAATGCAAGTGTATGATTTGAGGTATGAAATGTAAAAGAGACAAGAAGTTGCAGCTAAATCTTGACACTATAGAAAAGAATATTGGTAAAGTTCATGAAAAAAATCATAGACAAAAAGGAACAATTTAATAGTACGATGGAAATTAAAGGAAGAAAGTCTTCATGCTAAGTATGTCATGGAATATGAAGAGCATAAGCAAAGAATGTCGAAGCTTTTTGCATGTGGAGGTACAATTGAGGCTCAATTTGAAAAAGTAATGGAAGGAGCACAACTAGAAAAAACTATTCAGATGAGTGTTGTTTTTCATATTTTGTCTAGAGGGCATCCTATGGTAGACTACCAAGAATATTTTAATTTATTATCTTTTTTTAGGTGTTCCTCACTTTCCTAGTGCACATTGGTCAGTAAATGTTGGATGGGAATGGGCATGCTATCTTGTTGCAGTGGAAAAGAAAGATTTAAAGGAGGAAGTTAAAGAGTCAAAATTCATTGGATTATCTAGGTGAAGTTACTACAATAGATAATACGTCTTGGGTCTGTATGCATGTATATACTATAAAAAAACAAGTCTTCCAAGCTCATCTTCTCTGTGTTCATAAAACAGAAATTTCAACATCACAAAATCTATTTGAACTACTCAATAAATCTTTGAATGAAATTGGAGGTATGGATGACTTGACAATTGCCAAAAAGTTGGTGTGTGTAGGAGTTGATGGAGCTACACTAATGCAAGGTCACAAGGCCTGTGTCTACAAAAAGTTACAAACTACTTATGCATCACACATGCTTGGAATTCATTACATGACCCACAAAATAAGTTCAACATTTAGAATTATAAGCAAGTATCCTATAATATCAAAAGTTCAAAATCTAGTCTGCAAGATCTACACATACTTCTACCGAAGTCCCAAACGTTTCACGGAATTTCAAAAAAATTCTAAGGGAATAACACCATGAAACAAGCTTCTCAAGGATGTTGATACCGGGTGGATCTCCTTGCATGAACTATTGCAACGAGTTCTTTTAGAATATCAATCCTTGATTGGAGTAATGTACAAGCATCACAACACAAAAGACAAAGCTCTTGACCTCTTACATAGGTTAAGCGATATAGAGACACTCTTGACTTTAGCAAGTCTTCTCCCCATGCTAGATGAAATGAACAATCTTGCGAAGAAAAGCCCAAGATAGAACTATGTATATCTATGTGTAGACATTGAAAATTGGTCTAGGCCCGTGACTACCATTTTTGACATAATTTTCTAATATCCATGGTCACGATTAAATAATGTTAATTATTTAATTATTTCCTATACACATTTTTTTTCTATTAATTAAATAACTAATTATTTAATTAATTCATTATGACATGTATTCAACCTTGATTAATTAAATTAATCTTATTTATTTAATTACGTCGCTAACTAATTAATTCTCTTTCTGAATTAAATAATTTATTATTTAATTTACCTTTTATCATATTTCGACTATAATTAAATATTCATTTCAAATTATTTAATTATTCAATTAACCTTTTCGATAGTCAATTAAAGAAATCATTAATTAAATCCTTAAATTTCGAATGTTGAATTAAATAAACATTTAATTCATAAAAATAGTTATTTTTGTCGCATTCTTCTATCGCCTACTTAACTAATTATTCACTCATCATCTGACTCAAGATCTATTTGAATCCATCAGTTATCTCCTGATTTGATATCTGATCGTCTCTGCGAAGAGACTCTTTGTCATAACTAGTTAGTTATCTAGTTAAGACTCAAATGCATGAACATATTTATTAATTAAATATCTTTATTTTTTTAATTAATTCATGTGTGCATTTGAACAAATCGTTGTCCAAATTCTATCTTTATCCTTTTCATTCAAACTCTTATTTTTCTCATTTTCAAATAATTTCAACTAAAGATTAAATTAGTTATTTAATCTTAATGTCTATTCTTAAATATTTTTGAATAGTCTCAACACCAGATTAAATTATTATTTAATTTAATCTTCATCCTGTAGACTTTTCCAACTCAAGTTCTAACTGACACAAATCTCAATCGCATGGCATTCATCAATCTCGATCGTTGATCTCTCTTTTCAATCTAAGTTGATCATTTGAAAACCAATTTCCTATATATTGACTTGACATTCATCATTATTCCTCCTCCCAAAATTGATATACTTTGGAAGCATAACTCGTAATCTTTGATATTTTGCTATAAACACATACATACCATAGCTATACTTGCATACTTATTGAAAATCTGAGGGCAATTATACTACAGAAGGCAAAATGGAGAAGGACAACGAAGATAATTCGAAGAAGTGGATAGATATTTAGTGAGACTGTTTCATGTTATTGCTTTTGTTTATTTACTTTGTGCTTTGTTGTTTAATGTAGGTTAGATTAATGTTAACATGCTTTAACTAGTTTCTTTCCAGCAATTTTCCCTACGTTACAATTGGTGAACCCGATGTGAAGACATCCATCTTTGCAATCCGTAGACATTATTTTATTTTATTTTTGTAGGTATTGTACGGAAAGACACATCTGATTAACGAAATGACACAACTGTAATCGCGAACCACAACTGACAAATCCTGAGATGCATCTGACAAAACCGAATGCATCTGTGGCTTTCTGTGATGCAACTGATTGATGAAAACCGCAACACATCTACAACTTTAAACGACGCATCTGCCTGGTAACATTTCGAGTTTGAATTTTCCATTTTCTATTTTACGTTTTTTTTCTTTTCGATTTTATTTTAGCTAATCTTTGATTTGTAGTGTGTGTTTAGGAGGATAACATAGTGTTTGTAAGATGTAGCGTAGAAGACATAAAACATTGGAAACTTATTTTCTGCAAGATGAGCGATGAAGATAGACTTGAGAAAAACTACTAAATCATTTTTTTGTAGAACCTTGTGACGAAGACAGATCATTAAAACTACTGACAATTTGCATGCAGAACCTAGGTCAAAGGCTTTTAATTTAAAAACTTCTTGCTTGGTAGATTAGAAAATTTGTATTTTGGGCTTAAAATTAACTATTGTCTTTCATGTGTGTAATTGTTTAGATTAGAACACTAATTCGGTACATCGTAGTATCCTCTCCCCTTGCGCATTCGTGCGATCCTGGGTGTAAGAGAACCAATTAATGACTCTAGAAATTTGGGCTTGCGTTGGTGGTTAAGAGTAACCAGCGCGACTCAAAACCGATGACAGTATTTTTCATCGAGCCACTCCCAACCGGTACAAATTTTAATACTCGAGGAAAGATTAGTATTATGAGGATCCTAGTGGACAAGAATTTGATTCCCTAGTACCCTTGAGGTGCATTGAAACCTATAGAGCCCGAACTCTGTAGACTGGGATGATATTGCCTCTCGCATGGCTCTTCTGAATGGGTGTCCAAACTAAAAATCCAATTTGTTCATAGTTAAGCCAAAATACTTCTATTTACTGGTGCAACAGGTCAGACCTGTGAAGCCGTCTCATATCTATATGGTTCATTGTAGAGATGAAAAGTATATCATGAGGAGTTCATGGGTACTGTAGCTTGGCTGCCTCGAGAAGTGTGTTTCATGGAGGGGAGCCAATGGGGTCAAGCTACTAGTCATCCACCTTGAATATACGTAGTTGGGGAAACCCAATTGACAACTCAGTAAATATTGTCACTGCCAGCCTTAGGAATTGTACATGTCTTATGATTTTAACAGATTCATACACATCGAAACTGAAAACATATTGTCTTTTGTGATTGTATTCTTTATTTTCCAAAACATGGTCACGAAAATGGAGTCAGTTTATATTATCATTCACCAGAAAAATGCAACTGATAAGTGAGTTGCAACTGTCAAATTCAAAACCACATGTGTCATTACGAGTCGCAATTCTTGAACAGAAAACCACATGTGTGTGTCAACAAAGTTAGTTTTCACAGGGTTTAGATTATGAGTTGCATCTGATTAGAGAGTCGCATCTGAATAGTGAGTCGCATCTATTAGAAGTTAAACCACATCTATCTATGAAAGTCACAATTATCTATCAACAACTGAGACTAGATTTCATCAGTTAGCCACATCTATAACCTACAACGCATCTGAAAATTGAGCCACAATTGACTGTCAACAAAAATCTCAAAATTGCAATGACGGTCTGAAAGAAAACTGTCATTTTCACTCTGTTTCTTATGATCAACCTTGGACATAAACTGGAAAATTGCTCAAAAACCTTGCATTGTTTAGGTGTCATTTAAGTTTTAGTCATAGCCATCTTAGTTGCAAAACTTAGTTACCTCATAGGAGTTTGCATATCTTAGAATAAGACAACTTTCTGCATTATTGGATAAGTTCATGCTTCAATTATCATTATCATTGAACCTAGTCACTTTTGTCCTACTAGTGAATCCTTCCAGCTCATTAGTCTAGTTTGGAAATTCACCTTATCATTTTGTCCTTGTCCTACATTAGGTTCCTTGGTAAAGTTAGGTCATAGCTTTGGATTAGTGCATAGGTGGTAGGTAATATTCACTTAGAATCATTTACTGTCATAGTCAACTCAAAATTTTGCATATTGTCATCCTAGCATACGTCATCCTAGCATAAGTCATTTTAGAAATCCATAATTTTAGTGATATTCTTCATATTCAGAAAATACCAAAAACATAGACTAGATCATATCATTTTAGGCATAGTTTGCATCACCTCATCTTGAGCAAATTTTTCATGGTTGAAACAAGGTCTAGGAAGAAACAAAAAGAGATGGTAGACCCACAAGACTTCAACAATCTGTTCAAAAACCAACCATCAGGGACAAAGAGACCACACAAAACTTTGCTTGAAAAATATGTCACTAGAGACACACATGGAAAAATTTATTCTGAAGACATAGAAACTGTTGTTCAAGATCCTGAATTTGCATCCTTTATGGATGAGTTTTTGGCAAATGATCCTCAATGATATATGGCAAAGCTGTTAGTAGAAGGTGCCACACTACCACCAAGATTTTACGTACACACCTTGAAAGCAACATCTACTCAACCAACGCAAATAGTGACATCAACTGTTTCCATCCCTCAAATTACCGCAACAATACCAACATGCATGCCTACTCAAACATCCTCAATTGTAAACATGACCCCATTCAACATAACACAAGGTTTACAATTCACTGCGAGATCATCCTCATCAAACCCCTTTGGCACAAACACCACTGGTAAATGAGCCAAAGTTGGCATGAACACAACACGATCTATACCCCCTATCAGCACCGGTACTGCCATTCCACAAATAAGGGATACACAAACAGGACATATTCCTATACCAAATCAGAACATCCATACATGGCATATTCCTATACCAAATCAGAACATTTAGACATGATATATACCCTCACCAAATCACAATCCATCACAGAATATTGCATTCCAAAACACTTACATTGATCCAAACAACGCAACCAACATACAAGTAGATGTTCTCCAAAACCAAATACAAGCTCTCCAACAACAAATGGACACTATGTCTATGTCAGGAAAATGAACCATCTCAACACAAGATTTATGTCCATGTCCCTTTGACAAAGCGCTATACATGACACCCCTCCCACACATATACATTATACCTAATTTTCCTAAGTATAATGGGAAGAGGAATACTTTGGAACACATCAGAGAATTTTCTACAACATGCATGGACATCTCATATGACCCCACATACTTAATGAGACTCTTTCCATGAACCCTTGTCGGGATAGCATGGGAATGGTTCTCTAAACTACCATATGCAATAAGATCATGAAGCGAATTAGTTGAGAAGTTTGTCGAACACTTTGCCTTCAACATAGACAATGGAATCACAATAGCTACCTTGTGTCATACCATGCAAGAAGACGGAGAAAATTTCACCACCTTTTTTCAAAGATGGAGGTGTTTAGCTAGTCGCTGTCCTGTTGAGATACTAGAGAAACAAAATGTCATGATATTCCTTGAAAATCTTCACCCAAAATTAAGAAGTGACTTAAGAGTACATTTTGGTACTTCATTCCTAGACTTGGTGCAAAAAGGCATTATACTTGAGAAAGGCATTATTGACAAAGGAGACATTAAGGTACTAGGTAGGAACCCAGTTGTTCAACACCAAAATGCTCCCAACGATAGAAATAAATTAAGGTCTAGGAACAAAAATGTGACAAATGACAAAATTGTTGATGCTAAGACCCTACATACGAGACCTGTCATCACACTTAGAGGTTACAACTCCAATCAAGACATGACTAATAATCTAGATCAAACATCCAACTTTGTCCAAAATGCACAACAACAACAACCACAGAGGAGATTTACTAAATGTGAATTTACCCCTTTGGTGGAACCAATCGAGATAGTTTTCAAAGAATTGATTAAACATAATCTCATAAAACCTATGGAACCAAAACAGTATGATCTTGGAAAGTTTAAACCCTCATGGTGGGATGATAATTCCTATTGTGAGTACCATCAAATAAAGGGACATAACCTACAACAGTTTCAACAACTGAAAAAACATCATATAATATTTTGTTGAAGACATTACCATAGAAGTCAATGGGCAGAAACATACCAAAAATAGTGATCACAAGGTCTTCACAGATCCATTACATGACCATGGGAAAGGAAAGGCCTCTAGTTCGGGAACTAAGAATAATGCCTCTACCAATTATAACAGTTCTAAGTATGATTATAAACCAAGTACCATCATCAATCATATCCGATCTGCTGATGAAAATATCAATACCATTATCATAAAGAAGCGTCCTAAATGTGCGGTCAATACATGTAGAACTAAGATAACCCTTCCAGGTCCTTCTTTAGAGCCAACAACACAGTCTTCCAAGCTTAAGTATAATTTGCTTGATCAGTTGGGGAAGACCCCATCACAAATATCCATCTTGGAACTATTGACTATATCACCAGATCATCGAGCCATTCTTGACAAAGCCTTACAGAGCACAACAATCCCTACCAACATAGATGTCAATCATTTTGAATAAATGGTAGGATATTTAACCATTTCCCATCATGCCACATTCTCTCAACAATATTATTCAACTAAGAAGACCCATCATAACGACCCATTACACCTTGAAGTTCTTGTCCATCAAACCAAAGTCAGACGAGTCTTGGTAGACAAAGGAGCAGGATTGGACCTCTACACCTTGAAATTGGTTAAGGCATTAGGATTCTCAGAAGCATGCATAGATACCACTAAGAGTATAGTCATTAAGGC
Organism: Sequoiadendron giganteum; assembly: GCA_007115665.2. NCBI lineage: Eukaryota > Viridiplantae > Streptophyta > Pinopsida > Cupressales > Cupressaceae > Sequoiadendron > Sequoiadendron giganteum. Next base: position 289,734,578 of record CM021109.1, on the reverse strand, counting down.
ATATGACGATGAGGAAAGATCGTCTAAAGGAGTTGTCACACTCCCTATCAAGATTGGCCCTGCAATTATGGACACTAGCTTCGAAGTCTTGGATCTCACCCTTCCCTACAACCTTTTGTTGGGTAGACCTTCGATACATGCTATGAAAGCCATCCCTTTCACATATCATCAATCTCTTAAATTCTCTTACAATGGTACAAAGGTCACAATTGATGATGATCTAGATCCTTTCCAATATTGCACAAACTTACGTGAAATACCACAACGATAGGTGCTAGTTAATCAAGAGGCTTCATCCTCCACCTTATCTTTGTACATTGATCCATCAACTCTTAGCAAGTCCACTACATCATAACCACCATCATCCACTCCTAAGGTCGAGATCCAAGACAAGGGTTGTGGAGAATATCACATGAAATCATCCTATTGTGTCAGTCAATTGATTCCTCCTAAGTCATACGATTTACCCACAATAGATAGGAAACAACTAGTTGTCACAATACATGTCCCTCCTACAATGACATTCACAAAATGGGGAGAATTAAGTAAGGAAGCTATGGACCAAGAAGATGTCACCTCCTGGTTGTATAAAGAAGACAATGAAAACCCTCCACCGTCTATACAAATATCTAAGGATCAATATGGAAAAGGCTTCACAATTATGCAAAGCAAAGGATATGACAGGTATAGTGGTTTAGGGCTACATCAGAATGGAAGGACTGAACCAATCATTATCTCACAAAGACCAAAAGGACTAGGCCTAGGGTTTCAACCGATTAGAATTGGTTTTCCTGGTACTTCATTATCATCACAAGAGGAAGTAAGTACTTTTGAGGACATCGAGATATCTCATGAACCATTTGACCAATTCTACTGTGACTCCCTTGACTCAAACAAATATGAATGGGATTCCCTTTCCTCTACCATCATGATGGACCTAGACAAGCTATTTGGTGAACTTGATAAAATGCTACAACCCACACCAACTCCATCTAGCCCCCGTCCTAAAAATTCCTTTTCTAAAGAAGAATGGCTTAAACTTTATTATTGGGAAACCCTTGATCCTAAATCTTGGGCACCTGACGAACCATCTTCTAAAGACCTAGCCCTTATAGTGGTCCCACCCCAAAGTACACCTATCCATAAGAAAAAGAACAAAAAGGAGTTAGTCCAAAACTTTTGTGACCATGTTAACCACTCTATCTTCACCTTGTCAACCTCCACATTTGATAACTCTAATGATGACATGCACCTTGTATATCCGCAACTTATCGATTGGGATAAAAAAGGTACACCCATCTTAGACATATTCGAGAATGACGAAGTGATAACTAAGTTCATGGGACTTCGAGAAGGCATACCTAGAGGGGATCATAAAGCTGGCTTTACCATAGACTTGGATGACAAGGCATATTTTGGGGATTTTGTTCACATCTCTAGCCCCAAAAATGAAAATAAAAAGAAAAATAATGAAAATGATGAAAATAACAAGTCCCCAGGTGAAAACCGAAAGGCACCTTTGGACGAAGAAATAGTAAAAATAAAGGACGTATTCGAGGGCGAAAACCTCTCTAAGGCACCCAAGGATGAAGGTTTGAACATTCTCCTAGTTGGTTAGGACAAATCACCAATGTTAGTAAAAGAGTCTGTCGAGATCAACATAAACACAGAAGAAAACCCTCGGGTAATATACTTTGTAGCTTCTTTGATAGAGACAGAGCAACCAGAGTTTCAAGAATTCTTTACAAAAACACAGATAAACTTTGCATGGTCATATGCCAACATGCCTAGGCTGGATCCAGACCTTATATTTCATCATCTACCATTACAACCAGGTATTAAGCCCATCAAACATAAGTTAAGAAAAATGCATCCACAAATTGCTCTACTAGTCAAAGCTGAACTTAAGAAGCTATTGGATGTCGGATTCATCAAAACCATAGAATATGTAGAGTGGATATCAAATCTTGTGCCCTGGGGGCATTCACATTTGTACAGACTTCAGAGATATCAACAAGGCATGTCCTAAGGATGATTTCCCTTTGCCAAACATTGAAATGATAGTAGATCTTATAACATGATATGAGATGCTATCCCTCATGGATGGTTTCTCTGGGTATAATAAAATTAAAATCGCAGTTGAGGACCAACATAAGACAACTTTCACATGTCCATGGGAAACATATTGCTGGAATGTTATGCCTTTTGGGCTCAAAAATGCAAGAGCTACATATCAATGTGCAATGACGACTATTTTCCATGACCTTGTGCATACTCTCATGGAAGATTATGTTGATGATCTCATAGCCAAATCATTAACAAGAGCAGATCATTTGAAGGTTCTAGATAAGATATTCCAAAGACTAGAAAATTACAAAGTAAGGCTCAATCCAAAAAATGTGTCTTTGGCGTTAAGTCAGGAAAACTTCTAAGATATATCATTTCTAGAAGAGGCATTGAAGTGGACCCTGCAAAAGTAAGAGCTATAATGGACATGCCTCCACTAGCCAGCATTGGTCAGCTAAGAACACTACAAGGGATATTATAATCTATCAGATGCTTCATAGTACAATTAGTAGACAAGATACATCCATTCCAACATTTTCTCAAGAAAGGGGTATTGTTTGTATGGACACCCAAAAGCCAAGAATCTTTCCAAAAGAACAAGGATTATCTACTTACCCCACCTGTGTTAATGTCACCTACAAATGAAAAACCTTTGATACTTTATATTTTAGTAACTCAGTCGGCACTAGGAGCCTTACTCGCACAAAATGATGATCAAGGTCATGAAAGGGTAGTATACTACATCGGTCATACTTTGGTGGGATATGAACTAAACTGCAGTAACATAGAACGTGCCTGTCTTGCAGTGGTCTTTGCTACTGAAAAAATTAGGCACTATATGCTAAACCGCCAAACCATGTTGGTCGCTAAGATAGATCCTCTGAAATATCTCCTAAGTAAAGCAACATTAACAGGCCGATTGGCTAAATGGGTAATGATACTTAGTGAATATGGCATTCAGTATGTGGAATGAAAAGCTATAAAAGGGTAGGTTATTGTAGATCAGTTAGCAGATGCTCTAATTAAGGCCGACCATCCTTTAGTGGTAGACTTTCTTGATGATTTCATCTTCAAAGTTGACACTAGAACCACATGGAAATTATACTTTGACAAGTCACATACTAATCATGGTTCAGGAACAGGCATACTATTTGTTACACCTCAAGGCAATACTATTCCCAATTCATTTAGAATTTATTTCCCTTGGACCAACAACATAGCAGAATATGAAGCCCTTGTGACAGGACTAAGAATGATAGCCCAATGGAAGATCAAGAGTTTACATGTTTATGGAGATTCTCAGCTAGTAGTCCGACAAGTCAATGATGAATATGAAACTAAAGATGAGAAAGTTGCCCCCTATAAGCGCATGGCTGAAAATTTTAATTAGTACTTTGATAACATCACCTTTCAACAAATACCTTGCATTCAGAATAGGGCAGGAGATGCTATGGCGATCGTTGGTTCCTTATTGGATATTCCTAGCAACGTGCCTAAATTTGAGTTTTTGGTTGAACAAATTTTGGTCCCTGTCTATGATGTCCCTGATTATGTGATGGTGTGTACAAATGTTGGTCCTACTTCCTTGTGGTACAAGGAAATATATGACTAGCTCCATGCCCAAACCCTACCCTTAGACCTATCAAATAACCAACATCAGAAATTTATCTATAAGTTTGCCAAATATTCCATCATCGGAGATACCCTTTATAGACGTGCCTTAGATAATACCTTATTGAGATGTCTTGATGCTAAAGAAGCACAAGCAACCTTATGTGCAACACATGAAGGTGTATGTGGATCCCATTCTAGCAGTCCTACCTTAGCTAAGAAGATTATGAGATTAGGCTATTATTGGCCTACAATGGAAAAGGAGTCATATTTCTTCGTCAAGAAATGTTGACAATGTCAAGTACACGAAGACTTGATACACGCACCAGCATAGGAGCTCTGACTGATAACTTCACCATGGAATTTTTCCCAGTGGGGACTTGAACTCATAGGTAAGATACACCCTCCATCATCCAATGGCCATAAGTTCATCATAACCACCATCAAATACTTCACCAAATGGATTGAGGCTATTCCTATGACCTATATTACCGACACACAAATTTCCAAGTTTATCCTAAACTACATAATCTGTCGATATGGTGTTCCTCAATCCATCATCATGGATAATGGTCATCTATTCAAAAACCAAGAAGTCTACCATCTTTGTGAATAATTCCATATCCAATATCATTTTTCCAGTCCATATTATCCACAAGGTAATGACCAAGCAAAGGCGTTTAATAAAACAATCATCAAAATCCTCAAAAAGATTGTCAATGATGTTGGTTGTGACTGGCATTTACAACTAAATCCAGCCTTATGAGCTTACCTCACAAGCATTCGTACTCCCACTGGTGCCACTCCATACTCCCTTGTATTCAGTTATGAAGCAGTCTTACCTTTTGAGGTTGAAATTCCTTCCCTAAGGGTATCATTGAAAGGTCACCTTGATGATGAAGAATACTGTGTGTCACAACTACATGAGTTAGAATTCATAGATGAATGAAGACAAAAGGCATTAGATCATCTTCAAGCATATCAGAACCGTCTTCGTCGCAGTTATAACTGGAAAGTTCTAAATCGACATTTTGACATTGGTGACTTGGTTTTAATGGAGAACCCTAAGAATTAGTTTGAAAGAGAAAAACCAGGCAAGTTTGAACAAAACTGGTTAGGGCCGTATATTGTTACAAAATCTTTTGGATCAGGAGCATATCAACTCTCTACCCCTGAAGGAGAACCACTCTTGTCACCAATCAACAACCTTCATTTGAAGAGGTTCTATGCATAGTTTCTGGGAACCATGTCTTAATCGAAAAAAAAAACAAAAAAACAAAAAAACAAAAAAATTGTTACCTTGATGAAAACCTAGCAAGCAGGCATCTTTGTAACACCAAAAAAAATAAAAAATCAATAAAATAGTAAAGAGAAATAATCCGTCCAATAGTGAAAACCACTTTAGTGGTAATTTGGATAAGTACCATGGTGAAAACCTAGCAAACAGGCGCCATGTGTAGTCGACTTCACTCCTTCGTCTACCATCATTCCAATCAGACTTTTCACCATCACACATAATAAATGGTTGTCTTATCCATTACTTGGAATGATTGACATCAAGTCCATTCTGTATTCCCACTCCATCTAATAGGTCTTATTCTTGACTGGGGCCAAATCCTTAACTTGTCTCAATTAGACCTCGTACATACCATCCCAACGTCAGAAAATGTCCTAAAAAAAACTCAAAAACATCAGAAAATGCCTTGAAAAAATCCAAAAACATCAAAAAACTTCAAAAGACAAAAAAATCAAAACATGTCAAAAATCCCAAAAATAGAGTCAAAGTCAGTTCTGTCAAGTCAGTTGTAGACATAGTCGAACTACATTTCCTCTGTGTCTAGACGTAGGCAAGGCCATCTGTCAATGTGCCCCCGAGGCATTAGGTCTGTCTTTCTAGGTTTGTCACATATCATACACATAAAATCATGACTGATTTTTTGTACATGTCAAAGTCATTGGTCGTGTCGAGCAACGAGGTCTCTGCGTGTATAACATAGGCAAGGCCATCAATTGATGATCCCTCGAGGCCACACTAGGTTAGTCCATTAGGGTTTATCACACTCACTATCACACACATTGCATAATCATCAAGTTATGTTCATATTTGTCAATCATTCATGTCAATCAAAGTCTAAGACAAACTATGAGGTCTCTGCATGTACAACGTAGGCAAGGCCATCAATCGATGAGCCCCCAAGGTCGTACTAGGTTATTCCTTTAAGGTACATCATGTCAAATCAACATAAGTCATTAATTTTCAACACACACACTCATAACAATCAAAGCATTAAGACAAGTCTCTCATCAATAAGGCAAATAGGTCCTCATCAAGTCAAAAATCAAACACATTGTGAGAACAATCAACTTATGTCTTAAGCAAGATATGTCTTTCTTGACAACAAACATCATCAATCATCATAGCCTTATGCAGCTTGTCGTGTCAACGACATCAGGCTCAACGTCTTATACAACACGTGTCTTTCTAAAACCAAGCTTTATCATGCCTTACACAGATAGTCACAAAGTTGAAATCAGACTCAACGTCTTATACAGTATGTGTCATCCCTGACATTGGGCTATGTCAAACAATCATACAAGATCAAATTTTGGCAAACACTTTTATTGGATTTTTGACTTTATCACTTATTTTGTCTTATCTTTTTATGGGTTTTGTCTTATATTTTTATGGATTTGTATTTGAGTCCGATTACTAGCTCTCTCAAGGATGTCCCATGAAGGATTTAGAGAAGCAAGGATGTTTCAGGACTCTTTTTCTTTGACTGTTGGCTGTCAATTGTCTTTTAAAACTTTAGATTTTGATTCATGTTACTAGTTTCCTCAAGGATGTCCCATGAAGGATTTAGAGGAGAAATGACGTCTCATGACCTGTCTTTTATTTGTTTGTTGTTTGTGGTTTGTTTGGACAAAAAGATTGGGGCAATTTTTCCCTTAGTATGAGTTAAGATACTCCTTGTCTGTGACTGCCTGTTTTCACAAGTGGAAGCCTTTGTACACTATGGTCTATCTCATATCATGGTGTGTACTATCCATTTGTGTCATCTCTCGCCCAATGATGATTTAATGCAAAGATTAATATTTATATGGAAAAATATCGAACATTAATTTTCTCCAAATAACCACTTTTCACTTATTCACGCTAACATTTCTTCTATCCTGCATAATGATGGAGTCCTGTGACAAACAATTTTTTTTTAGATAATTTGAATGTACATACATTCTACAACCATTATGTAAACATTGTCATATGTCTATATATAATACATCATATAGTTATGCTGCATTTTAAACAAGTACAAATAAATAGGCATATCCATTGCATTTAGATAACCATGACATACATCCATTTACCAATCATAAATGTGTATAAATTATGCATCCATCCACAGGGAATCACATATAGTAACATCACATTGCATCTCATTTTCATAAACCTAGAATGCATTATTAACATTTATAAAAATTGTGCATGCATCATCAACATAGGAAATAAAACATCATGAGTAAACATCATAAACATCATAACATGTATATACAACATCTAGCAAACTGCATAATAATATATAAGCAAACTACATAATCATATAGAAGCAAACTGCATAATCATATATAAATAAACAATATCATCATGTAAGACATATGAAAATCATATAGACGCCACCAAAAATGATATATATAGCTCAAAATAACATGTGTCACAGTACAATGTCAGAATGTATCCATAAATAAAAAGGAGCTCACATGCTCTATGATCAAAATACAATGTCTACAATATAAAAATGTCACTGTGTGCCACTGCCGCTACTCCCATGAGGTGAATGTGGAGGCATCTATCACTCAGGTACTCTCTGTGCGGTGGGAGGCCTATCATATGGACCTATCCTCGATGGTCCTACCACACCCTCTGTGCTAACTTTTCTCGTCCAAGTCCTACTTTGAGACCTGCTACTATGTGCCTATGAGTAGCTAGGAGCTTGTCTCTTGGGAGGAACCTCTCTCTCATATAAATCCCTGTAGTATCTCTCCCTATCACTAGCTTAGACTAACTCTCGAGAAAATGTTGTAGATGGATCGGTGCATAAATCTCTCAACTCTACAAATCGACCCTTTGTCTCCTGTCTCATGATAACTACTTGGTCCCTGTTAAGGAGAGAACTATCCCTCTCCATCTGTAGAGTGGCTCGCTCTGCAATCAACACTCTGACTTTCTCCTCCAAGGCCTCTACTTGGGCCTGCAAATTTGAATCGGTGTCCCTAGGAGCCTCATCCTATCCTCGTCTCTCCTCTACTCTACCATCCCAACCCTCTACTATCATCAGAGCTCTCTCTCTTGCTCCTCCATCACTACCTCCTCCTCCTCCTCATCCACTCCATATACTACCAAAATACCAAGGACATCAATATCCATGTCCTCCCTCCCAACCTCAGCCTCTATATGCTCCCCTCCAATCTCAGCCTCTCCCCGATCGCCAAGGTCCAACATTGGTATGTCCTCAACCTCTACCTCACGGATAGGTGATAGTCCACCTACCCGACCAGATCTCCTCCCCCATTAACCTTGTCGATCACCTCTACCACCACCACCTTTGCCATCATCCCCACCTACTCTACCACCTACCCGACCACCCCTGCCTCTACGCCGACGTCTGGGCCCTATCCCTTGTCTCTCCACTGGTGCCGATTGATCTGGATCTGTGTAAGGTACATGTTGGTGAACTGCCCACCAAGCATTATATTTTGTTGTAGTCCCAGGATCCACTACCCCACCTCTCCATCCCCATTGAATAGGTTGTAATGCCTAAATATTTGCCTCTATTATGGCCACAGGTATGATAGGCCCCCATAGTGGAACCTCTCTGAAAGACCAAGCAAACTCTGATCATCCTCGAGGCACATCTTGTACCTCTCCAAACTATCTCAACACATGATCTGGAAGGTGTCTCTCAATAATATGTACACTGCTGACAATCCTCCCAATCAAATACCGTGTCTGACGACAAAATGGTAAGTGTCTATCCTCATCTGACCATTGACCAAAATCCATGTATGGTCTCCATGTAAACTAAACTAATGTATCCAACGCAGGTCTCTAATATCTGGCATCTCCAACATGGCTCTATGTGATGTTTCTCGCATAATGAAAAAATATGGGGATCTAGCATCCCGCTCAGCAGTCACTGGGGCATGGAGCACAATAATGTGTTCCCATGCCCAAATCATGAGAAGATTAGTGCCACAGCTCATCGACTGCACATCTTTGTAGGAAATATCATGCAAATAGAAGTATAACATAGCTAATAAATTTGGGCCCCAGGCATAAACAACCTCCCTCTCTAACATGCCAACTAACATCTCTCCCCACCCAATAGGAAATCCATGACCTCGATGGTCAAGAAGAACTATCCCCACAATCAATGTACATAATATACAATCTATCCCCTCGTATCTATCCTCCAAAACCTGCCATCCAATCTCATAGTGCTCTATAACTAACCTCCTAATATCATCATATACATAAAATCTAGTAATCTCACTATAACCTCTCTGAGTATTGTACATCACTCTCTCGCCTCTAATAGGGAACCTCAAAATCCTATAAACATCCTCTAGAGTGATTTTCGCCTCTCTAGTAGGCAGATGAAAAGAGATCTTTGAATTCCACCTCTCACATAGTGTAGTGAGCATACCTTTGTTCGCCTGAATGGTGGGCATGGTACAAACATGATGTAGTCCTAATCTCCAAATCAACCGAGTCTTTGCGCTTTGTAATCTGTCTCTGATCTCATAAGTCTCTAGCGGTGACTCCTGGGTATAGATCAGTTCTAATATGACCTGCAAAAGGCATTCAAACTATGTGTTAGACAATAAATTATTCATCTTTGCATCATAATTTTTTTTCCAAAAGTTTAACAATCAGATGCGTCCCTTCAAAAACAAATGCGGTACACAATATCATATGCATCATTCTAAATTGCACATGCAGTGCATAATAACACATGTGGTGCATAATAACACATGCGTTTTGAAAACATGCATATGCATTGCATATTTCAAATGCGTCACAAAACTCAAAGCAAACATTATCAGGCAAATGCGTGACACTAATTTCAAATGTGGTGCATTTTAATTGCCTATCTATTATGCAAGTGCGATTATTTTTAAACAGATGTGTTTCACCTATCTACATGTGACTATATCAAGTCCCAATGCGATGCATAACATCAAATGCAATGCATAAATTCACAAATGCGATCATTTCCTAAATGACCTAAACTGATCTAGACGTGTTTTCCCATATGCGTCATTCCGTGAGAAAATGTGTCATGTACGAATGCATATGCGTTGATCTAAAAGTGACACATTTGCAAATTAAAGTTTAAATGCCTAAAACTACGTGCAAAACAAAAATTCAAAAGTTCGTTCAAGGGTACGTACCGGGGGTCCCGCATCGGCAGGGCATTTGAAGGTTCAAATCCTGTATCTGCTGTGATTGGTGTAGGGAACTGGAGACATTTTCACTAGTTGCTCAGGGCAAAATTCTCTCTTCTTCAAATCTTTAGGGTGCAAATGATTTGAATTTCACCCCAATTTCTATTTATACCTAGGGTTTAGGGTGTCATTTCTTCTGACCTTGTCTATTGGCCACGTAAACTTCCATCTTCAATCAACCCATACACATCCCTAATACCTCCAAATTCATTTCTGTTAACTCCACTGCATTTCTAGCTATCAAATTGACTTATCAGGACTATTTCCTAATTTTTTTGAAAATTTTCAAAAATTCATCAATTTTCCTGAGGGGGCATACCCTAACCTATTTCATACTGCGACACGACTAGGGAATGTTTTGAATGATTTTCTTTGACACAAAAGACAAAATGACATTGTATCAAAGAGGGGCAAACTGTAGACACTGAAAATTGGTCTAGGCCTGCAAATACCATTTTCAACAATTTTCTAATGTCCATGGTCACGATTAAATAATGCTAATTATTTCCTATACACATCTTTCTTCTAGTAATTAAATAACTTTAATTATTTAATTAATTCATTATGACATGTATTCAACCTTGATTAATTAAATAAATCTTATTTATTTAATTACGTCGCTAATTAATTAATTCTCTTTCTGAATTAAATAATTTATTATTTAATTTACCCTTTGTCATATTTTGACTGTAATTAAATATTCATTTCAAATTATTTAATTATTCAATTAACGTTTTTGACACTCAATCAAAAAAATCATTAATTAAATCCTTAAATTTCGAATGTTGAAATACTTATTTCTGTCACATTCTTCTATCACCTACTTAACTAATTATTCACTCATTAACTAACTCGAGATCTATTTGAATCCATCAGTTGTCTCCTGATTCGATATCTAATTATCTCTGCGAAGAGACTCTCTGTCATAACCAGCCAATTATCTAGTTAAGACTTGAATGCATGAACATATTTATTAATTAACTAATTCATGTGTGCATTTGAATAGATCGTTGTCCAAATTATATCTTTATTCTTTTCATTCAAACTCTTATTCTTCATATTTTCGAATACTTTCAACTAAAGATTAAATCATTTATTTAATCTTAATGTCTATTCTTAAATATTTTTGAATAGTCTCAACACCAGATTAAATTATTATTTAATTTAATCTTCATCCTGCAGACTTTTCCAACTCATGTTCTAACTGACACAAATCTCAATCACATGACATTCATCAATCTCAATCGTCGATCTCTCTTTTGAATTTGAGTCGAACGTTCGAAAACCAATTTCCTATAAATTGACCTGACATTCATCATTAGTCCTCCTCTCGAAATTGATATACTTTGGAAGCATAACTGGTAATCTTCGATATTTTGCTATAAACACATACACACCATGGCTATACTTGCATACTTACTGAAAATATGAGGGAAATTACACTACAGAAGGCAAAATGGAGAAGGACAATAAAGATAATTCAAAGAAGTGGACAAATATTCAATGAGACTATTTCATGTTATTGCTTTTTTTTATTTACTTTGTGCTTTGTTGTTTAATGTAGGTTAGATTAATGTTAACACACTTTAACCAGTTTCTTTCCAACATTTTTCCCTACGTTACACTTTGAATATACCAAACTACATAGAATGACATGCATGGCCCTCGATAATCTATATCTAGAGCTGACTATTAAAAGCTCAATTTTTTTAAGCTAGCAAAAAATTACAGATTTGAATCATTCTAAAAATTATTTATAGTTTAATGCAAGTGAGAGCTTATGTGTTTATGTACGTGGATTTGAGCTACCAATGTACCATTATATGACAGTCAGGCACTCCATTAAATAAGTACATATTACAAAGGAAGCTTTAAACGACATGATAAATCTATTAATGACAATATAAAAGAAATTGCAAAATTTCTTTCCATAGAGATTTATAATAGGTTCCCTCGAGAAGAAATACTTGAAGCCATGGCTATTGTGTATCCTCAATTTTGGATTCAAATCAATTGAGATAGCCCAAGCTATTTTCATGATAAAGTAATTATCTTGGCTAAACACTTTTTGAAAAGTGTAAAATACAATGAACAAACAATAGAAGGAATTATAAATTGAGATAAGCTTAGACAACAATGTAAGAATTTTGCAAGAAATATGATGGACCAGTTTGATTCCATGGTGAAACACTTTGAACCAAGATCAATAACAAAGGCTTAGACAACCTTAGGTCAGAGTGAAATATTGTGTGGTTCAATATCAAAATATTTCAAACTTGTTGATATATGTCAAACAATGATATTGGGGTCGGTGGAGGATGAGAGAGTTTTTAGTTCATTGGTGTGTTTGAAATCAAAGATAAGAAACAAACTAGATAATAATTTGGAAAATTGCTTGAGGGTGTTTGGAACTACACATAATGTCAGAAGTTTTCCTTTTGAAAGGGAACTCACAATCTAGAGGTTCATATGTGAAAGAAGAGGGTTGTACAACATTTCAAACACTGGTAGTGGTGGCACTGGCAGTGAGACAAATGACAGTGACACAATGAATGTTGAATTTGAGATGCAGGGTGAAGAAAAGGAAGACCAGACTTAGAATCAAGACAACTCTTTTAATTTATCTCAAGTTGAACATCAGTTTGAGGACCCTGACTTGATTTGGAAAATGGAAGTGAATTAGCAATTTTTAGGTATTTATATTGCACTTCATGAATCATATTCCAAATTGTAGTTGATGATATTTTATATTGTATTCCATGAAATTTTGAATCATTGCACTTCATGAGATTTTATTTTATATTGCACTTCATGAATCATACTCCAAACTATAGTTGATGATATTTTATATTGTATTCCAAGTTGAAATTGTGATATTTTATATTTTATATTATATTCCATGATATTGAATTTGGGATGTGATTCTACATCATTTTCACATTTTATGATTTTTTTTTATCAATTCCTTATTTGCAACTGAGTTAGAAAACAAAATATACTCCTACAATAGACCAAATCATGGCTTCTTATAACCTCACCACCTTAAAATGAGAAACCAAGCAAAGAAAAACACTTATCACACTACTTATAAATTCCTATTGCATTTCCATTCACAGAAACTTTGATAAATAACTGAAAGGAATATTAATCCATTCCTTGAACATAAGCTAATAGTTCAACATCCATAACATAAAAACATGATGTGATATGACAACTTATAAATAACCCTTGATTATTTTGAGTCAAAAGATAGTGAATACAATACTGGAGAGAAAGATAGGTTGATGTTCAAAATTAAAGAAACAACATTTAAGTATTTGAGTCATCTTTTGTTATAATAGAGAAAAATGAACACATTTCCTACTTATGCTATCAAATAGCTTAAACTGTGTAAAAAGAGCTTACAATGAATTAGATGAAAGATCGAAAAATCAGAATGCTTTGAAATTTTGAATGAGGCTCGGAATTCCCTTTTATAACATAAGGGAAGAAACAAGCAAAGAAGTGAAGAACCTCATGCCAAAAATTTTTGACAAGCAAATTCTCAGATAGGAGGCATAGGAATAAAAGCATGGATCCACTCATAGGTCAGGTAAAAAATTATACTTTTCATTCCATGGATTAAACATATCCTTAGAAGGCCAGTCATGAGCTAAGGGCTTTTCCAAATTATCCAAATTTTGATGATACTTGGCATCAAGTAAAGCATTGGCCTCTCTACAAAAAAATTACATCCTTTTTTTTTCATTGGCCATCTTGTCTGAATAGGAATCAAGCTGATTTAAATCAAGTTTGTCATCTTTTCAAATCATAGGGAGGAGTGTGGGGATTAGACTATTGAAACTATCCTTCCATTTCTCTAGGGTCTTCAACTCCCCATTATCTTCTGACAGGTGGGGTACAACCCTTCAGTCAACATTTATGACAGAGTTCATTCTTTCTCGTGCAACTTCAATTATACCTTCAAATACCCTTTATGATTATGTGCCATCTTGACAATCTCAAAAGTAAGATAGATACTAGGTGGGGCATCATATGTGTGTTCATATCCCTTATACATACCTTCCAAAGATGAAAATCTAGGAATCCATTGTTCAAATATATATTTGAGTCGTTCTTGATCCCTACTTACTCTAGTAATGGTGTTTCTCAAATTAAGATATGACACATGAGTATTTTAGACAGTTTATACTCCAAGATGCACATTGCAATGCACACATTCTCCTTTTGCTGATGATGTGAGCATTCTTCAACTACTCTTCCAACATTTGAATCTTTTCTTTAAGCTCTACATTTTCAATCATCACATGAGCAGGGGGGACTATAGAAGAGGAGCCTACTTCCTGCACACTTTCAAGAAGGGACTTTTGTTGAGACAATAATACCTATTGCTGATTGTAAGCTTCCATGAGATTATTTTATTCCTTCAACACTATATTAAGTCTATCTTGCAACCTTCAAACACTAGCTTCATTAAACTTGGCAACATCTACCACTAATGCTTTAGCTTTAGGGGTAGAGGTGTCAAACACCCTCTTTACAATCAAGATCCCTTCGATACCCTTACCCTTCGATGCTTCAATGATCAAAGGCTTGTTTGTAGTTGGGGCAAGGGCCTAGATTGCAAGGGCTTCCCATTGTTTGTTGAACCCTAATCCTAACAATGCCATCTCTGCTTCCTCTTTTGTGGAGAAAAATTATCCTTCTTGTTTCCTAATAATATCAAAGACAATTGCAAAAGAAATTTCCTATTCAGGGAGCAATAGTAATCCACTATCTTTAACCATTCTTCTCTCTTCATCAGGCATAATGTTTTTGCACTTAAAATTGATTTTTTCCCTTACCTTTGCAGCTACTTCATCATACTTTTCTCTAGGCACATTTGCTTGTGCCAACTAAATTATTTTAAGGTACTCCTCCCTCTTTGATCTCAAAACAAACTCTTTAAACTCCTAGGATTTTATAAAATCATCATCAGAGATGAATTGTGTACATGCCAATTCCCTCACATCATTGAGGTTATCTCTCCCCATAGCCACGTCCAACTTGAACCTTTGCTGAAGAAGGCAAACAATATTTGGTCTTGGGGGGATGATACATATTGTTGAATTTCATCCATGGTGATATGAACATCTTCAATTTCATCTAGATTGATGGGGTTGTCAACCAACAATGGCGGTTGCTTAACTTTCATCCTCTTTTGTGGTTTCTCTCTTAAGGGAGAATCAAAATCCACACTGATTATTTGAGGGCTAGGGGAAGGAGAGGGAGGGAGTTGTGGTGGGTCTAATTGCAAATTTTCTCTAATAATAGGCCCTTGGGGCCTTCTGATAGAAAGGTCAGGTCTAGGACGCTTTGCTGGTTTCTCTTCTAGGATAGGGGCCTTACCTACAACTTTGTCAAAATTCTTCAATATTGCCTCAATCCTGGCAATTGGGTCAATGATATCAGAAAATGATCCACGATAATCCTTATCATTATTCATCCTTGCAACCTCTATCTTTTTTAATGCAAACCATTTCGCCTTTCTATTTTTTTACATTAGATTCATCCTTCCAATTTCTTATGACATCTTCATTTAAATCAACCTGATGGAAAAAATCAGACCTTCTAAGACTTTTCCTGACCTCTTTTATGAAACATTCAGGGTCAAAATTCTTGAAATTTAACTAAGATAACGTATATTCCCTAAGAATTTATTTCAGCCTATCTAAGCCCTCTCTGGTAAAAGTGAAATCTGAAAAGGTAGTAACATAAGGGAGAAAATACCCTTTCTTTTGTTTGCCTAAACGAAACTGATTAGTCTCATTCAATTGCCACATACTTTCCATGAATGCCAACCTAGGTGATACATATCTGGGTAGCACATGGGGGCCTTTAGAGAACCCATAAATTCTAATAACAACTGAGTTATTATTGAGGTAAAAATCTCTCCAGTTATGTTGTACTCTTAACTCCAACTTCCTCTTTTTGGGCCTAAGGAAATCCAAAATTTCCTTGTGCAATATAACTCTAGGTAGACTCTCACCAACTCCTGTAGGTTGTCAAAACATTGGAGACGTGGAAAACATTCTTGCAACAACATGTAGAGGAGACGTGGAAAACATTCTTGCAATAGTGTTCTATTTTTTGCATGCAAAGAGGTGTATTCCCTTTCCATGAATTGTCTTACAAATAAATTCTCAAAAAAAATATAGTCGGACTCATTGCAATGTTTGTCCAAAATATGGGTCCAACATTGCACTAGGAGATCGTTGCCCTCTTTATCTTTTATGTTTAGTTCTAAAACTCTATTGAAATGATCTTTGATTTTGTACAAAAGCATATGGAAAAGGAGAGAATACCGTATGAAATTCACCTTCTAATCCTTACCACTTTGCCTTCTCTTAATGTCCATTATCCTATTGTGAATAACATCAACTAAAAAGATGACATAGTCAAAGTCACTAGTGACAAAAGGATGTTGTACATCAACAACCATATACATAAGAGGTGTCTCTATTTTTGAACCTGCATCTTGTCTCAACACCTAGCATAATTCCCAATATGTTCTTCTGAAATAGTCTTCAAAAGACTTGAAATAAAAATGCTCATGTTCGATATTAGGGATTCTTAATGACTTTCCATAGAAGATTTTATGTCTAAACCTAGGGAGCCATTTCACTTTGAAGCTATTTTTTTCTTTCTTGTATTTTCTTCTAAAAGAAGAAATGTATATAACCTCATTTGTGGCCACATTGAGTCTAAAAACCTCACAAATAAACTCCCTAGTTATATCCATTACAACACTTTCATCCAATGCCCTAATTACTCTAACATTTTCATCATACCTAGAAGCAAGGCGTCTGATGAGTTCCATATTTATAAAGACATTAGGAACAACTGACTTCCCTAAATTATAGGTCCATGCATTGGAGACGAGGGAATGGCGGTTTCTTTTTCCATACCAGTGTAGGAACAATTCCCACATAGTGACTGTGTCATCCTGGTACTTCAGTTCAACATCTCTACAATTTTTGGCTATGTCTACCATCCCCTCTGCTGTATTAGTGTGTAGGCTACATTGAAGTTGAGGATTTTTTGAGGAACCCAACAATTGGGCCAAAATATCATCCTCAAGGGGTCTTTTAGATGTAGAGCTAGAGGGTTGGGTGTTTAACTGAATCATAATTCTAGAATGATTTAAAATTGATTCTATAGTATTTTGCAATAGAATTTGCATACCTGATTATGATCTTCAAGAATAATATTGGTGATTTTTTCCAAGAAGGGCATACTTGTTTTTTAGTTTAGCTCAAGTTGATGTGGAACGGGTGCACCTCTACGGTTTTTTACACTATGCCAGACCAAACAAATAAAATGAAAATTTATGAAGGTAATTATGAGATCATCTGTTACATCCTAAATTGCTTCTTGTTTGTGCGAGTGCAGTTCATTCATCTACCTATTTATCGATTTTGAACATGGGTCTTCCATCTGGAAAGCGATGTACAAATCTAAAATTTCAATGATGAGTAAAGACTTGATTTTCTTGAAAAGGATGCAACCGTCCCCTCTATCCAATAGAATTCTTCCACGTCCCACATGAGAATATCATCACACAATGTCCTTTTGTGGTTCTGCAACCAAGAAAAGGAAATTCTGCTATGGCCCCATGGACTTGTGAAATCCTTTAATCTTCCACCACATAACGAACACAAAATAATACAATTATAAAAATAAAGGTTTTGATTTTGATTTTATATTTGATATTAAAGGGGCACTTCTTAGCAAAAGGGAATGTGGGACTCATGACATTGATACCCATAAGTCATAACTTAAAGACTAGTAAAAAAGTGAATGATGTCAACAACAAAACATAAGAACACCACAGTTTTAGGATAATAGGGTTTGAGAAAGCCCTAGATTTCAAACCTAACAACCCTAATTTAACTAGTTGAGGATTACCAAGAATTTTATGCCAAGGTTATAGGATAATAGGGTTCTAGAAAGCTTTAGGTTATAGACCTAACAACCCTAATTTAACCAGTTGAGGACTACCAAGACTTTTACGCCAAAGTTTTAGGATAATAGGGTTTTAGAAAGCCCTAGGTTGCAAAACTAACAACCCTAATTTAACTAGTTGAGGATTACCAAGAATTTTATATTTCAAACTGTAGTTGATATTTTATATTGTATTTGATATTTGATATTGTATTCCTTGAAATTATGCATCAAAGTGAATAAATTAACATATTATTAATAATTTCATATTTTAATTGTGTTAAACATGTACTCAATGACTCACCACTCAACTCAATACTTAATAACATATTAACAACAGTAGCATATACAACAATGAACATCAACAATCGTTTAATGTGTATCTAGTAGTTGAAACAAGATTTTTTTTCAAATGATGAAATAAATAATATAGATAATTGAACATCAACACACTATTGAATTTGAGGTTTTTTATTGATTTTCAAATGAAAGAATACATAGAGGCAATGCAAAATATTTCTCAAAGACAACTCTACACAGAGCTAAGTTGGAACTTGGAAACTCATATTATCAATATCAAATCACTATATCACCTTTTGTAGCAAATTCCACTATTCAGGTGGTGGAATTGTCATTTGTTCTAACTAGTGTTGTTTGACTTGAATTTTTTTAAACAATTCATGATTGAAATTGGAACCTAACTTGAATGTTTCAGTCAAAATTGTATTCAAGGTTATCAGTGGTTTGATGGAATCCAAATAGTTCACCTCATCTAGATTCTAAGGAAATTGGTCCAAATCAATCTTCTTTGCACCCTCCATCTTCTTTCTAAAATCATCATTTCCAATGAATCACTCATTTGTGTCAAAATCCTTTGGAAAACCAAGCTTTGTCAAGTTCCTTACCTTTTCATCCAACTTGTTCATCTTTTTTGCAGCCAAATGCACAAATTCGGCTATTTCATGCATTCTCAAACACTTTTGAATGATAGATGACAACATTATTGAGGCAACAATCCGATTATTAATCCCTTTTGATTTCAATTCATTGTCACTAGCTTTGTAGATTACTTGTTGAACTTGATTTATATATTTCTCTAAGGTTGACACATTTTTTTTGTCCATTAATATTTGTTGAGCTTGTTATAATGTAGTCTCATAATCAATAAATTGAAACAATTCATACAAATGATCAATCCTTTGCATTATTTTCTCCCAGATCTTTTGTTTCATATGCCTCATTGTTGAAGGGAAAAAGGGGTGGATCTAATGACCCAACAGTGCGGAATACATTCCCTTAACACCAATACAACAGAGGAGTGAAGCATAAACTAATTCTAATAGCTTCTAAAACTACTTGAGATGCATTCAACCATTGAAATGAGATAACAGAGAATGAGCAAACACGGATTGACAAAAATATTTTACGTGGGAAAACCTTTTCAAGTAAAAAACCCACCACACAAAGTCAAGTCTATTGTATTACAGTAATGAAATGATTACATACAATTTCTAGACTTCTCTGTTCTGCTCACAATTGCCCAGAGAGATTCGAATCCATTGTTACAATGTTTTCTCAACATATAGTTCAAACTCTCTTCAAGAACTCACGTTCTTCTTCTTCTTCAGCTCTTCCACCTGCAACTTCAACCTATTCTGCAACTGCTTAGAAGAAAGAAATCTCTCACCAACATATGTAGCTGACTCAAAAGAGTCCTACACAACAATGAAGTCCACCCTGAAATCATGCCTGACAGATTTCCTTGCATTGAGCCACCTTTGCATTCAATGCCATCACCCAAAACGGGTTCAGTTCGCCACCCTGAAAATGACCATGCAACTGCCACAATAACTATTTAGGTTTCTGTCCAATCACCATTTAGACAGGTGCCACGTGTCCAAAACCCATTACCTATCGCAACTGGCAGAACGACCAAAAATGGTCAAACAGACACTGAGCACGTCCAAGACTTCCAAGTCTTTCCCACACTGCCAGGGCCGGAATTGGAACGGGAGACAAAACAAGACTCCACCGAAAAACACAGGTTCGAGAACCATTTTGGTTTTGCCTCCGCCCACGACAAGGAGAAACAAGTTAGAGACAGTTCTGATCGGAGGAAGTCAACCCAAAGTCAACCCAATGTAGGAAACCAAACAACCGGAGTTGGAGTCAGAATCGTGACGGGAATAGAAAACACGACATCACCAAAAAATCCAGGTTCAGGAAACAATCCGATTTCTATTCCGCCTCTTCCAACTGTAAGAGACAACAAACCTGGACCAGAACGAAGAGGGGGAAAACATCTCGAGTAAATTCCAAACAGTCAAAAAAAGTCAGATTGCAAATGCAGAAATCAGATCCGGAGCTGGAATGGAAACTGAAATAGGAACATGGCAAACAAACATTGCCAGATTCCAAATCCAGTTTCGCCTTCAACAAAGACTGCGAAAAAGAAGCGAAGAGTCCAAACGGTAGGAAGCAGAGCCAGAGACAGAATGGTAACAAAAACCTGAAACTAGGCAAAAGGTTCAATGCCAAGTTCCATCTCAGTTCCGCCTCCAACAAAACTTGCAACCAACACAAAATATCACCAAGGGATGAAAACGAGGACTTCAAGTTGGAAGTTGAGACATAATTTCTCAACAAGCTCCCACTTGGCGAACACTTCCAGCTTCCTCAAAAAACATCAAACCTTACTGTCTATCATAGGCCCCAAGGCCCATCGATTCTGTGCACCATCTGAACTTGTCTGTGCTAACCGACTTTGTCAAGGCATCTGCAACATTCTTCAAGGTGTCAACCTTTTCCAAACTAACCTTGCCATCTTCAACCATATCCCTCATGAAGTGATATTGCAAATCTATGTGCTTGGTCCTGGCATGAAAGGTTGGATTCTTTGCCAAACAAATGACACTTTGATTGTCACAGCCGATTGAAATATGCCCAGCATTAAATCCAATGTCTGAACACAAACGCCTTAGCCACACTGCCTCCTTGCAATCATGAGTTGCTGCCATGTACTCTGCCTCAATCATGGATAAAGCAACTACAGCTTGTCGCTTTCTCATCCAACTAATTGCTCCACCATTAAGCATGAAAGTGTATCCACTGGTGGATCTTCTGCTGTCAATGTCACCTCCCCAATCTGAATCAACATATCCCTAAATGGTGAAAGTCCTTTGTGATGCAACCATACTCCCATGGTAACACAAAGCATAATATGAAGTACCCTTCAAATACCTGAACACTCTCTTCACAACATCCCAATGTGATCTTCCTGGATTTTCCATGAACCCTCTTAGAACTCCCACTGCTTGGGAAATGTTTGGTCTTGTGCAGACCATAGCATACATCAAACTACCTACCGCACTTGCATAAGGCACACTGGTCATGTCCTCCATCTCAGTAGTAGACTTTGGACAGTCTTCAGTAGATAGTTTCAATCCTTGGATGATTGGAACAACTAACTGCTTGCAATCATTCATGCTAAATATTTCTAGAATGGTTTTCACATACTTACTCTGACTAAGCCAAAGTTTTTTGCTTGTTCTATCTTTGGTTATCTCCATTCCAAGAATGTACCTTGCTGCTCCAAGATCTTTCATTTCAAACTTAGTAGACAACTAAGTTTTAAGGTCAGAAATCATAGTCTTGCTATTGCCAATGAATAACATGTCATCCACATACAGAGTAATAACAAGCACATGATCATTCTCAAATTTATAATAGATGCAATGATCAGATTTTGATCTCACAAACCCAATTGACAAAACAAATGTGTCAAATTTCTGGTACCACATTCTAGGAGATTGCTTTAAACCATAGAGAGATTTATTTAACTTGCAAACCAAATTTTGTTTACCTCTTTCAATAAAATGCTCAAGCTGGGACATGTAAATTTCTTCTTCCAACTCACCATGGAGAAAAGTTGTCTTCACATCCATCTGGTCATTTTCAAAGTGATACACAGCTGCCAATGACAACAAAAATCTGATGGATGTCAGCTTTTCTATAGGGGAAAAGATTTCTCCATAATCAATTCCCTCAACTTGGGAGAAACCCTTTGCAACCAGTCGTGCCTTATACTTCTCAACACTTCCATCAAGGCCTGTATTCCTTTTGAATATCCACTTATAGCCAACTGGATTTCGCCCTTTAGGCAGTGGTACCAACTTCCAAGTATCATTATTTTTCAAGGAATCCATCTCCTCATTCATGGCTTCTAGCCAAGAATTTGAATCAGCCATGCTGATTGCTTCTTTCACAGCCCTAGGCTCATCAATGCTGGTAATTAAAGCATAAGCACAATTTGAATCTAACATAAAGAAACCATACCTTTCTGGTTGCCTCTTTTCTCGTGTAGATCTCCTTATAGGCTGAGGTTGTTCTTCATCATCAGAACTTCCAGAGTTGCTTGAGCTCTCCTCAGTCTCAGGTACACCATGCAGCTCTTCCCTTTCCAGAGTTTGGGGAATCTCCACTGCATCCATCTTCTTGACACTCTGATTTGTCTCAAGCTGTTGATCACTTACTAGAGGTTTCAGCTCACGAAATATCACGCTTCTGCTGTACAAAACCTTCTCAGTAACAGGGTTCCAAAGCTTGTATCCTTTCACACCAACTCCATAGCCGATGAGAATACATTTGATAGCCTTGTTATCCAACTTAGATCTCTTTTCATTTGGTACATAAAGATATGCCTCACAGCCAAAGACCCGAACATGCCTAAGTGAGGGTTTCTTTCCTGACCATGCTTCTAAAGGTGTTTTGTCAACAAGAGTAGAGCAGGGAGATCTATTTAATAGATAACATGTTGTAGCCACAGCCTCAGCCCAGAACTTCCGCTCCAGACCAACACCACTCAACATACTCCTTGCCTTTTCCATTAGCGTCCTATTCAACCTTTCAGCAACTCCATTTTGCTGTGCAGTGTAGGGGGTTGTCTTATGCCTTTTAATTCCATGATCAGTGCAATACCTTTCAAAATCTACAGAAAAAAACTCACCTCCATTGTCTGTCTTTAAACACTTTATTTTCCTTCCAGTCTGATTTTCTACCGAAGATTTGAACTCTTTAAACCGACTGAACACTTCTGATTTACTTTTAAGAAAGTAAACAAATGCCCTCCTCAAACAGTCATCAATAAAGGAAACATAATATCTAGACTTCGATAATGAAGGAACATTAACTAGACCAAACACATCAGAATGAACATAATCCACTATACCAGAAGATTTGTGAGGACTAGAGGAAAAAGAAATACGGTGTTGCTTTCCATAGATGCAATGTTCACAGAAATCAAACTCAAGGTTACAATCATCAAGCCCTTCTACAAGGTTTTTGTTCTTCAAGGTTTTTAAACCTTTCTCACCAATGTGACCAAGTATATGATGCCATAACATGGTCTTCTCTGCTGGGAGTTTTACCTCCAAAGCATTTGCAAACAAAGAAGAGTCTTCACCTTTCTCTATAGGAGCAGCAATGCATGACTTTGCAAAGGCACTATTACAAAGAACAGGTTGTGCATCCAGCTTGTACAGAGTGCCGGTACGAACACCCTTAGCTAGCACCATTGAACCTCTAGCCATTTTACAACCTTTACTAGAAAAGGAAACTTCTACCCCAACATCATTTAACTTACTAACAGAAAGAAGATTTCGAGCCAAACTTGGGATGTGAAGAACACCACCTATTCCTTTGACTCTCCCATCAGGAAACTGAATTCTTACTCTTCCTTTGCCAACAATCTCTAGCGTTGAATCACTTGCCAAGTATACCTTTCCACCATCATACTTCTCATACTTTGAGAACCAATCTCTATTGGATGTCATGTGAAAAGAAGCACCTGAATCAACCAACCAGACATCACCAGATGCTTGAGTTGCCAAGGCTGCAATGAAGGCGTCTGCATCACTATGAGAAGATTCATTGTCAAAAGCATACTTCTTCTTCTTCTCTTTACAATCCTTTCGGATGTGACCAGGTTGCCCACAGTTCCAAAATTTCACCTTGGACTTTTTACCAGGGGACTTGGATCTCCCTTTAGACTTGGATTTCGACTTGTTGTCATTCTTCTTGCCTCTCTCCTTTGGTCTACCTCAAACAGCAAGAGCCTCTTTGGCCATCTCAGAATATTTCCTTCACATTTCTTCATATAGAAGCGAAGCAACCACATCATCCATCTTGAAAGCAGTGGTTGTGCTTCCAATAGCCATCACAAGATGATCCCAACTGTCAAGTAACTAACACAACAGGAGCATGCAACGATCCTCCTCTTCAATCTTTACACCTACAGACGCTAGCTGAGTAACACTCATATTAAATGAGTTTAGATGGTTTGCAACAGATGCATTGTCATCCATTTTCAAGGAGTACAACTTCTTCCTCAGGAATAACTTATTTACCAGAGACTTTCCTTGATAAATGTCACCAAGCTTCTTCCACAAAGAGGTTGTAGACGTCTCCTCATGAACATTCAAGAGCACAGAATCAACAAGACTCAGTCTTATGAAACCTCTTGCTTTTCTATCAGCAAGATCCCAAGCTTCTTGGGTCATATATGTGGCTTAGTTCCAGACACTACAATCCACAAGTCTCTATCCACAAGCAGGTCTTCAATCTTGAGTTTCCATAACTCAAAGTTGCTGCCATTAAATTTTTCAATCTCAACTCTACCAAATGTACTCGCCATCTCAAAACAAAAACAAGTTTATCAATGCAAGACTCCCACTAGAAACAATATTGGTACAAAAAAGTGCACTTTTTCTTCAAGGATAACAAAACCGACCAAGCTCTGATACCAAATGAAGGGAAAAAGGGGTGGATCTAATGAACCAACAGTGCAGAATACATTCCCTTAACGCCAATAGAATAGAGGAGTGAAGCATAAACTAATTCTAATAGCTTCTAAAACTACTTGAGATGCATTCAACCATTGAAATGAGATAATAGAGAATGAGCAAACACGGATTGACAAAAATATCTTACGTGGGAAAACCTTTTCAAGTAAAAAACCCACCACACAAAGTCAAGTCTATTGTATTACAGTAATGAAACGATTACATACAATTTCCAGACTTCTCTGTTCTGCTCACAATCGCCCAGGGAGATTCAGATCCACTGTTACAATGTTTTCT
Source organism: Sequoiadendron giganteum (assembly GCA_007115665.2). NCBI lineage: Eukaryota > Viridiplantae > Streptophyta > Pinopsida > Cupressales > Cupressaceae > Sequoiadendron > Sequoiadendron giganteum. Next base: position 289,709,274 of record CM021109.1, on the reverse strand, counting down.
CAACATACAGTTCAAACTCTCTTCAAGAACTCATGTTCTTCTTCTTCTTCAGCTCTTCCACTTGCAACTTCAACCTGTTCTACAACTGCTTAGAAGAAATAAATCTCTCACCAACATATGTAGTTGACTTAAAAGAGTCCTACACAACAATGAAGTCCACCCTAAAATCATGCCTGACAGATTTCCCTACATCGAGCCACCTTTGCATTCAATGCCATCACCCAAAACGAGTTCAGTTCGCCACCCTGAAAATGACCATGCAACTGCCACAATAACTATTTAGCTTTCCATCCAATCACGATTTAGATAGGTGCCACATGTCCAAAACCCATTGCCTATCGCAACTGGAAGAACGACCAAAAACGGTCAAACAAACACCGAGCACGTCCAAGACTTCCAAGTCTTTCCCACACTGCCCGAGCCGGAATCAAAATGGGAGACAAAACAAGACTCCACCGAAAAACACAGGTTCAGGAACCATTTCGGTTCCGCCTCCGCCCACGACAATGAGAAACAAGTCAGAGATAGTTCTGACTAGAGGAAGTCAACCCGAAGTCAACCCAAGGTAGGAAACCAAACAACCAGAGTAGGAGTCAGAATCGGGGCGGGAACAGAAAACACAACACCACCAGAAAATCCAATTTCAGGAAATAATCCGATTTCTATTCCGCCTCCGCCAACTACAAGAGACAACAAACCTGGACCAAACAAAGAGGGGGAAAACATCTTGAGGAAATTCCAAACAGTCAGAAAAAGCTAGATCACAAACGCAGAAATTGGATTTGGAGCGGGAACGAAAACAGAAACAGGAACATGGCAAACATACATTGCCAGATTCCAAATCCGGTTCCGCCTCGTCCAGAAACTGCGAAAGAGAAGCGAAAAGTCCAAACGGTAGGAAGCGGAGCTGGAGATGGAATGGTAACAGAAACCTAGAACTAGGCAAAAGGTTCAATGCCAAGTTCCATCCCGGTTCCGCCTTCGACAGAACTTGCAAACAACACAAAATATCACCAAGGCATGAAAATGAGGACTTCATGCTGGAAGTTGAGACATAATTTCTCAACAATTGTTTGTCTACAAAATGCAGTTAACTTATGTTAACAAGAGTTTATTTCATTTTCTGCTTCTTTTAGCTTTGATGCCAATCTTTCACTTCTTTTTCTCTCTTTCTCCAATTTTTGTACCCACTGTTGGTTTGCTTTCCCAAGGTTTAATCTTAATTTTTCTGAAGTGGATTTTTCCTCATCGTATTTATTTTTTCTCTCATCTAACCTTTGCTTCAACTCATTCAATTCTACCTTTGTTTATTTATCCTCTTTACTTGTTGATGTAGAAGTAATTTTTTAATTCTTTTTTCTAATTCATTGCTCTTGTTATCTCATACCTTCCTCTTTGGTTTCTCATTTGCTAGGTATGCCTACAACTTTTCTATTTGAATCTTCAACCTCTCTCTCTCTCTCTCTCTCTCTCTCTTGCTTTAGAAATGGCGTGTGCACCAATCACTTTTCTTCTTTGATACATTGATTTTCTCAGTATTTTTTAATCTAGAAAAATCCAATTAGAAACTGCTCACTAGAAATTCAAATTGATCCATCTAATTTGCTGGTTTATTTTGAATTGTGGGAATAAAAAATGTGTGCTTCATGATTTCTTTATTTGTGTCAAATGTGGGTAGTACCATGGTTGCTACAGGCTCTGAAGTTACAAGAGACACTCTCCATCAGTTGATTCCTTTCTTTTTTATATAATTCTGATTTCTTTTTAAACTCATCAATGTAATCAAAACTAGGGGATGTAGGAATAATGGAATTCTTGAAAGGTGAAGGTCTAGTAGTACTTGCAATTATTGTTGCAGCCACACTAATTGGGGGAGTGCTTGGAAATAACTCATTTGTGGTGGAACTGGTAGTTGGACTTGGACCTGCCAAAATCTTTTCCCTCTTCAGTATGCCTTGATCACTTGGTGTTTATTTGGTATATTGTATTGTTATCCTCTTGTGTGTAATTTGTTGTTGTAGCACATGTTGAACACTACTAGTACTACTACCCATACCATCATCACCATGGGAATGTTCTAGTTGTGATTGTATTTAACCATGAAGATTAGGATTTGAAGCTCTAACAAAATGAATTGTTTGAATTGTACTTGTATGCCCTTGGTCTACTTTATCAACTTCAAGGCCAGATTTATCAACTGGTTTTCTATGCTCTACATTTATTACCGTCCAAGGGCCTTGTCCTTGGGACCCCATAGGACCACCTTCATAACCCATTTTTTGGCTATGGCTACTCTCGAAGTATATGCTTCTTGTTTAGCCTCACTTAAACCAACTTTGACATAGATTTGTTCTTCCCTATCATCATTAGGTTCATCATCAATTTCTTGATCTTCTTGTTCATTAGGATGCTCTATATTCCACAATTTTCTAAACTCATAATCTTCTTCGTTATCTCCAGAGTCTACAAGAGTTCTTAGTTCACATAGCTCCTTCCTTATAGACCAAAAGCCAATAATTTTTTATCGTAGAATCTAGCATTTTTACTATACTAGATGGTTTATGAATTTTTCCATAAAAAATGTAGTACCTTCTCATTGCATTTTGGTGCAATGCCATAATTTCTAATGATAATTGTTCAAAATAAATACCTTTCTCAGCAACACTTTTCTCCATTGCTATTTTGACCTCATCCCAAGAATCCTTATTTCTCAAGTTCTCAAGAAAGGGTTTACTTTGATATTGAATTCTACTTGCAACATTCCTATTGGCCACAATCATTGATTTAATGGTGTCACATGGATCATACTACTAGTGACAAACATCACCAAAATTAAAAAAATTCAAAAGATCATGTACCACCATAAATTCTTTTCTCTCGAATATGAACCCTCCATATGAAAAAGGTAAAGAAGGAAATAAGGTCTTCTTCTGTTGATTGACAAAGTATAGTTCATCAGCACTCTACATCTGCCTTACATATTTCAATGCAAAAACCCTTTCTATCACATGTATTGGAAGTTTGTATGACTCTACTCATGATCCATAAAATCTTAGGACAATATATTCTTCTATTAAGTACCAATCAACCAATTCTATTTATTTTCATAGTTGAATGCAATTTCTATATGGCATAGGCAATCAACGAGTTGGAGTATTTTTAATTGCTCGATGAAATGAATCCAAAAATTAGTCTACAAAATGATTGTAGTTCCTTCGTGAATCATGCATCCTTATCTTAGTGGTCCAATCATATAATGGATCTATTTTCTTTTTCTCGCTATTCCTATAGGGCTGAATTTGAAGCTTGTTAGACTAAAACATTCCACTAAATTTGAATAGAAAAAAATAGCACAAGTAGGTTGTGAACCTAAATGTCTTAGTGGAATTTGAGTGTGGACCTCCTTTAATCATTAAAAAATGTTCATGCATCGATTCTACAATGTGCTCAATGAAGTTATATTTGATAGGTTGAGCAACATAATGGATATTATATACCATTTCAAGGAGGCTTGCACCCACTTCCCAATTGCTATCCAGTCTAAGGAAAAATGGTAGCATGAAAATAGTATCCTGAACCCATGGTCTAAAAATTTCAAAATATTAAGGAGGCTTATGATTACCTTTCGATCTTTTTCTAACTTCTTTGGTATTATGAACTATTTTATTTAGGAAAGATTTTTCCTCCCTTTCATCTACTGCTTCATAATCACTAGCAAGCTTATTTAGATTAATGTGGATGTTTCTAAATTCTCCAGCTGTAAACCCTATCACTTTTCCAAATTCTTCTACATTAATGGATAACAATTATTCTTTGATATATTTATTAACAATTACTCTTTTGTTATCATCATAATTGTGGGCATAGACCATGATAAATTCTAGGCAAGGGAAAACCTCATGTAACATCATGCACCCTAATCCACTTACCCAAGGTGCATTGAAACTATTATTTTGCATTTGGTTTGCATCCTAATTCTCATATGAAAATCCAAGTTTTGAGGTAAGCCTACCATAGATTTCAGGGTCATAAATTTCATGGTATTGATCAGTGAAACTTGGGGTTTTAAGCAATCTAGCACAATGCATTTTTTTATTCGATTTTGCTCTACCTTTCCCAACAACTTTGTTTGGTCTGCTAGTGGTGGTAGACATGCTTGTACAATGTGAAATTGTGAATTCACTTTTATTCCTCAATTTTTCTTAAGTCTCTTAACCCTAAACCCAAACTTCAAAGTTTGACAAAATAAGATTTTAAGAAACGATGAAATGTAGTCATAGGAATTTTGTCTTTCACTTGGATTTTGATTCTCAAAAAGATTAATACTGACGGGTGTGGACTGGATACCATTTCAAGGAGGCTTGCACCCATTTCCTGATTGCTATCTAGTCTAAGGCAAAATGCTAGCATGGAAATAGTATCCTGAACCCATGGTCTAAAAATTTCAAAATCTTAAGGAGGCTTATGATTACCTTTCAATTTGTTTCTAACTTCTTTGGTATTATGAACTATTTTATTTAGGAAATAATTTTTTTCCCTTTCATCCACTGCTTCATAATCACTAACAAGATTTTTTAGGTTAATGTGGACGTTTCTAAATTCTTCGGTTGTAAACCCTAACACTTTTACAAATTCTTCTACATTAATGGATAACAATTCTTCTTTGATATATTTATTAACAATTACTCTTTTATTATCATCATAATTGTGGGCATAGACCATGATAAATTCTAGCAAGGGAAAACCTCATGTAACATCATGCGCCCTAATCCACTTACCAAAGGTGCACTAAAACTATTATTTTGGATTTGGTTTGTAGCCTTATTCTCAGATGAGAGTCCAAGTTTTGAGGTAAGCCTACCATAGATTTCAGGATCATAAATATCATGGTATTGATCAGTGAAACTTGGGGTTTTAAGCAATCTAGCACAATGTATTCTTTTATCTGATTTTACTCTACCTTCCCCAACAACTTTGTTTGGTCTACTAGTGGTGGTAGAAATGATTGTACAATGTGAAATTGTGAATTCCCTCTTATTCCTCAATTTTTCTTAAGTTTCTCAACCCTAAACCCAAACTTCAAATTTTGACAAAATAAGATTTTAAGAAACGATGAAATGTAGTCGTAGGAATTTTGTCTTTCACTTGGATTTTGATTCTTGAAAAGATTAATACTGACAGGTGTGGACTGGATTTTTTGGAACTTAGAAGCTTCCTGGTGCACTACAATGAGCGATCTGAAGTCTCCCTATGTGTTGACTCTCTCACTTAAAAATAAAATCAATTAGCAGTAGAAAGCACTTATTTTTTTTAATATTAAAGTGAATGAAACGTCAATGTGTCGCCACCAGACTACACAATTAGTACATTATATTTATGTAATGACACTTCTAGAAATAGATTCTCAACCAAATTCCAAGCGTTGATCTTTGTAAATCTAATAGTTATAGGGTGATTTTGGAGGCTTGGGTTCGCAAGCCTAGCACTATGTGCATTTCATTCTAGAATGCAACTTCAGACATCCATCAAATGTTCATCGAACAATTGAGTAAATTATGATATAAATAATAAACATGTGTTTTAAAGTTGTTTTAAACTTTAGTGGCACTAGGATACACAATCCTAATGGAGTCATCGAGATGAGTCCACGTGTCCATTCCACGATTTCGTGTCAAATACAGATCTACTTGAAGCATCTTGTGGACTTGCAGAATCCCTTTAAAAGCAAGACATTGATTGATATCAAGGCCAAGGAGCTGGTAACTTAACGTTGCAAAGGACTTAATAAAATGACTAATGATACTGGCAATTGGGGGAGCAGGTCAACGACAAATTATAAATCAATAAAATTTCGACAAACCCTAGCAAGAGTGATAACTTTTAGTGTTTTAAATGTTTTTTGTCAATTTGATGGAAACTTTCTTTTTTCATTTGTATTGCTTTATGTTTTAAATCTGCATGAAAACATTTCATAAATAGATAATTCTTAATCTCTTAAAGGAAAAAAATATGATTTTTCTAAGTTTATTAAATATTTCATTCCATTATTTTATTCCATTTACATTACTTGTATAATTTGAATAGACACTATAAACACAAAATAATTCTTTATTGTAAATGAATACCGAAGAATAACACAACCATTTATTTTATTACCACCGAATTAAAATGTTACATTATTAAATATATTTTTAATTATGAGTAGAGCATGCAAGCTCTTGTTTTGTATAAATGACACATGTCACTTTACATTAGACACAATTGATTACAAGCTTCTATTGGAGACTGTGGAAGAACATTTCTTATACCATATTCTCAAACCACAAGGCTTGTCGACCATAGTTTAGATCTTGGGATCTCGAATATGCTTCTACATTTATAATATGCTCAATCTAATGCACCATAACAACCCAAAATGACACAATTGATTCCAAGTTGGTAGTGGCATCTATGGGATCCAGACCATATTACCAAACAAATGAATTTGAAATCTATATGGCTTTCCTACCATGCTGGGGAAATGGGAGATATGAAGATACAAAATGTACCTATCCTATTTGAGAACCAAAGTCATGCAAAAGATAAGGGGTAGTAAATCAGCTCCCACCTTCTGCACAATGCTTCCATGCATCAAGATAGCACAAAATGAGTTTGAAAGTCCACAGTTCCTCTTCGAGGGCCTCCATCAAAATAGAGTATATGAATTCACCAACCTTGAATGCAAATAGGATTAAAATACTTATGTGGGTGTACTATCTATGAAAGCACTTATCTCCATCAGAGCTCCTCATCCTAGTTCAAAACCTTTATGAGAAGTCAGGTCAACTAGATCAACTTCTTTTAGATTCCACCCATTCTAAACTTGAAGTAAATTGGTCTTTTACTCTGTAACTACGTAACTAGAGGTAGGAGAATTTAGAGTACCCCCAATAATACTGGTCACATCATATTCTTCCTTATTATCCTTGCAAAATAAAAACCCTTATGAAAATTCAAAAAATTGCACCCAATATTAAAGCCTTTAGCCTTCTACAAATGATTTCAGTTGTGCTCACTATCCCTATTTATGGGCCACCACTACCAGCCTACTCCCTATTTACTCGTGAGTCGTGTGAGGTTAGGTATAATGATAACCACACAAACCAAGTAACCAACTGAATCATGTAACTTAAGTCTTACAATTACAATGTTTATTTTGATTGACATTTGGCTACATACAAATTGTACCTCAAGCTAACAAGCTATCAAAATCGCCACTCAAATGATATGAAATCATTGCAAATCTTATTTTAGTTTATCACTTGATTAATGACATCGTCATCTATAGTACGCCATGCAGTTTTCAATATCAATCTATCCAATTAATTACTTTGGATGTACATATGGTATTAATTCACGGTACCACAACCACACTTTCTTCAAAGAAAGAAAAACCAGTGGATATGTGGGAATCGACAAAAAGATGAAAAATTGATAAAAAGAAAGCATGTGCCACATGCCATACTTTTTTCCATTTTCAAAATCAAGTTATCAAATCAAACATTCTGCTCACTTCGGATTAGAAGAGAAACTTAATTTTGAATCTTTTAAAGATTTCCAAGTAGATATGACATTAATCTACAATATCACAACCACATTTTCTTAAATGAAAGACTATCTGGCGGATATGCAGAAATCGATAAAAATATTGATAATTAAATGAAAGGTAGAGTACTTCGAGGCATTGAAAAGAGAATTAAATAGCTTGTTGTAGCCTAATCATTATCAATGTACACTAATAAGTCACAATAAATTTTGCCCACTTATGATCATAGCTACATGTTGAACTTGAATCATACAAAAGATATAAATATCTTTTTCAGACTTAAAAGCCACATTTTTATATTGAACAAAGAAAAAAGGATTTACAAGAATTGAGCCACAAAAAGTATTTTAATTTAATTAGGCATGAAGTACATAGACAACCTGGCCAAAAAGTCACTAACCGTGACAAAAAAACCAATCATAAAATACATATTACAAGAGTTGTACAATAAAATATAGATAATTCATTACTAAAAAATTCTATAACAATAGCATAGGCCATCAATTAGGTGTTTGAGAAGGATGTGAATCAAATTGAACAAAGTAATAGTTGAGAAGAAAAGGGAAGCACCCAAATCCTTCCTCCAAAACTCTAGACTCTGTAATGATCCATTGGTTGTATCACACACCAAACCACACCTCATATTAACCATGAAAAGAGCTTGCACTGTAGAAGTAGCTAGTTCAAGTTTGGGGAAGATTCCACCATCAGGATTTAACCCAATTTCAAAATTGTAAAGCTTAAGTGCCAACTCCAACAAAGAAAGAGAGTAAATGAAATATTGCAACTAACGTATTTCCAACGTCTTCACCAAATCTTTATCAAACAAAATGTCCATGCAATTGGACAAGAAAGTAGAAGCTACCTCATAAAATAGAGCGTGGGGGTTGTTTTTAAGCCATTCTCTACCAAAAATTATTCTTATAGCATCCTCAACTTGCACATAGGGAATAGTAAAAACCATACCCAAATTTCATCTATTGTAGGCATCATTGCTTCTTTTCTCCCAAAAACATTTGGGTAGCATGATGTGCCATGAAGAATCCATAGTATTATCATAGATAAATTGAGAATAAAGAAGAAAGAAGGCAAAGTCAAATATATTATAGTAGACACTTAAAAAATGTCTTGAATGATATCATGCACTCAAATCAGAAATACTAACACCATTTCCTCCTAAAATCCACCCTCTTTTCGCATTATTGATTAAATTAGCCTAGCTATTTTATTAATTACATCGTTTGCATCTATTAATCTAATTGACCTAATTAGATTAATTCACCCCCTTTTATGCTAACATTTCATCTTATTAAATTAAATACATCAAGTTATTTAATTTAAATCCCTAAGTCCTCTTGTTTAGTTAAATAACCCTAAGTCATTTAATTAAATATAATATCACTTTCCCCTTTTCATTAAATTATTTGATGTAATGAATATTGTCTAATTCCCCTAATTTTCATAATTGAAACTTTATTTAATTATCAACTTACTAATAAATCAAATCCCCCCACTTGCAAGGGAATATTCCTCCTTTGCACATTCCTCCAAAAGGAATATTCCTCCTTTGCACATTCCTCCAAAATGAATATTCCTTCCCCTTTTGCACATTAAATATATAATTTTCCTCACCTATGAGAATATTCCAAAGAATATTCTCTTTCTTCACTCATTTGAAAAGGGGAATATTCCTTTTTTGCAACGAACTTTCAACAAGACTTCTTGTGCAAGTTTTGAAAGTGTGTTTGTTTGGAAGAATATGAACCCTTGATCTATGTGATCATTGATTCTCATCTATTGATGAGAATTAATTATCCATGCCTCCATCTTCCTTCCTTTTTGACCATTGATTAACCTTTTCAATCTCGACCCTTCATTTCTTATTTGTCTTCCTATAAATAGGTCACTATTTGGAGACAAATGGATCCATCTTTTAAGAGAAAATTTATGCTATTAAAACCACTTTCACTTGCACTCATATTTAGCACTTATTTAGCATCTTTTTAGCTTAATTTACTTGCATCATTAGTTTAGCTTCCATTAATGGTTTCCATGGTAACATAGGTTCATACATTTAGCATATTTTAATTAGGGTTTGAATTTTTTTTTTTAAACTCCATTTAGATTAGCTTTTCATACACCCATATCAATCATCTTAGTATAGATCATGTTTAAATAGCTCCCATCATGGTAAAATAGCTTTAAATCATGTTTTCATACACAACTATCATCGGTTTCATTGATTCTCTTCAATAGAATTGATTGAAACAAGCTCATTTATCCATGGGATTGGGAAAGGGTCGCCATTCCACATCAATGTGACACCAGTTCCCTAATAGTATAAGTTTCAGTGAATTAGAATAGGTGTTTATGAAGCTTTCATGATTTAATATGTTAGTTTTAATGGATGTTTAGTTTGGTTTTGTATTGTTGGACTGATGTTTAGTAGCTTGAATGATCTTAATGATCTTATTGAATTAGAATAGGTTTTTTTGAAGCTTTCATGATTTATTATGCTAGTTTTAATGGGTGCTTAGTTTGGTTTTGTATTGAATGATCTTATTGGACTAATATTTAGTAGCTTTAATATGCTTTGAATCCTCATGGATCAAGTGTAGTCAATCGATACTGATCCACCAGTCACATTTTGATGCTAGAAGGAGGGCATGAACTAACCAATCTGAAAATTTCTTGTTAAATCTCCATTTTTCTTGTGTTTTTAGGTTCAACAACACTATTGATTATTCAACGACACATTTAATGATGTGTCACTATACAATGACACTTGAGTTTTAATTTCAGCAACACATAATTAATTTAGCGACGCATATTAAATTTCATCACCACATATTAAAATGGCGATGCTAACTTTATTTTTCATCGCGCCATAAAATTTTATTTAGTGACACAATTGATAAAGTGACACATATGATGTCCTTGTTTTTTGCAGACCGATGCCATCGATTTTTCATTATAGTGACACACTTGCTATATGGCGATGCTATTGATGAAATTTGGTGGCACAATTAATTTGGCGTCATGATTTACTGGTAAACAAAAACTGAAATTTTGACACATGCTTTATTTTTTAATTTTATCTAATCGCTAACATGTCATTGACTTCTCGGTTTTTCTTTTTAGACTAACTAGTTTTGCAGGTTGGAGTGATAAAGTTTGAAGTGAAGAAGTATATTACCATTTGAATATAATTATAACAAGTGCTTCGACACTTATGGGGCAATTATAACCCATTTATGATGCTTTATTTCATGTTTTTAGGACCAAACTAGATTTCTTTTGGGCTTTAAAATGAACATTCAAATTGGTTAAAAATGAACCCTCACATCATTTTGCTTGTTGGTTTAAAATTGAACAACACAATCTTCACACTTTCAATTGGTGCTTAAAATGAACTCATTTTTCTATGATGGATTAAAATGAACATGTGTTTAAATTTATTGAGTATATTTGTTGTGCGTATCCAATCCCCTTACGCTTCGTGCAATCTTGGGTGAAGAGAAACACACAAGTATACTATTTATTCTTGGAAGCGCTAATCCTCTCCCCTTGTGCCTATTGGAAATATTGGGTGATGAAAGGCATTTTATGCTTCAAACATGTGTTACCTTTGGTGGGCCTGCCTCCCAACTTGTGAGAGGGAATGACCCAAGTGGTGCTTTCATTTCAGTCCACGATATAAATAATTGGCATGATGAAATTCATTTACTAGATAGTGTAGTTACACTTTACTGACACTCGTCTGCTCTAGTATCTGTGCGATACGTCAAAACCGTTAGATGTTTCTAAGGGTTGGGAGTCCTCTTCATTGAGTGAATTCACCACATATATAGTACTGGTTTATCCCAAATATGGTCATTAAAATCCTTGTTTATAGTGGCTAACCAAGTCCAATTGCCAAAACGTATTTTAAGGTAGTGTAATGGAGTAGCACTACTCCAAGAATTTACTTACCATGTTTGGTTTTTGATTGAGGCAATAAAGAAAATAGGGAAGGGATTGCTTTGCTTGGCGTGTCAAGATGTTACATTTCCTTGACATAGCCTATTTTTCCATTTCATCTTCTTGGATTAATCATCTCTTCCAATGGTGGTAAGCCTACTAAGAACTATGTACCTGCTCTATCTAGGATTGTAAATGCTTGTGAGTCAGTTTAAAACTTGCTTGGTTCCAAAATAATTGCAAACAAACATCAATAAGTCTTTTCAAAATTTCAAACCCTTTCGTCTAAGTATGGTTACCCTTTGAAAAAACCTTGATATTAATGCTTTTCCTAAGGATTTATTCTTAGAGACTTCTAAATATTTTGGTTTACATATCAATCCATACTTCCCAAAGTAAACCTAGGCAACTATGGCTTGAACTTCATCCTTTTCACAAAATGGACCTTGTGAAATTTATGATGGTTTTGACATAGACATTTAGTTTGAACTTAAGTAAGACAAAGTGTTTGTGGTAAAAAGAAACTCATTAAGCAAGATAAATTGACAAATTAAACCTCACATGACCATTTGGCATCCAATCGTTTCAGTTGAACAACCTAACCTTATTCCTGCTATCATTCAACTGAACTTTGAACTAATTGAGGGAGAAAAAATGGATATAATTAATAGTTTGAGAAGCTTCACTTTTGAAACAAAGGAAACACCAAATGAGTGGAGAAACACAACAAACATCTTAGACGAACAAGAGGAACAAGTCGATATTATGGCTAGAAGGCCCATATTACCACTTCCTGCATGGCAATAAATATCCTCTTTTCCATAATCCTAGGCTTCTATAAATGATCTGATGTAAAATTAAAATCCCCAAGAGAAGGTCTACATGTCATCACTTCAAACTTAGGCATCATAGTCCAAAACCTATCAAAAGACACCTTGTAGCTCTCTATCACAACAAAAAAAATTTGGTAAGAAATTTTTATAGACATGTTTCCATGAATGATCTAGACATGTATGCTCAATATGAACCCCTCACTTAAGTCAAACATTGGTCTTTAGGGTTTAAACACTTTAGAGGTCTAGCATCTTTCTCACTACCTTGGTCTTGGAAAATTGAAGGTTCACTCTAGGTCAACATTGGGTCAAACAATTCATCCACCCCTTCATAAAAACTCATCCTTCACTTCACCAAACTTTGCAAAAAATTACACACCAACACTTTTTGACCTAGAAATCTATCAACCCAAAACCGAACCTAGCTACTTTGTATGTGAAATGAATCCTTTTCCATGTACTTAGTTAAGTTAGTTATCATATTTGGACTAGTTCATCTTGAAATTCATGAGTCTACCCTAAATATTATGAAGTTCATTAACATCCTTTATCCAAACATCAAAACATCAAACTTAAGTCAAAAGTGTTGTCCCAAAATGTTTGCAAAGATCACTCTCCACATCATTCACCTTTTCATCTCCCACTATCATCATTACTCCAGAAAGACTTAGAGCACCCCTTCTACCTAGATTTGAGTCAACTAGAGAGTTTAAACATTACAAATCTCAACACAACTCTCCCATAGGTGACCCAAAATTTATGGTAAAGACAAGAGAATCATGGAGAAAGCCGAAGTCACATTTACCTCAAGTGATCCCAATCCTCAAGAAATTGATATAAGAAGTCAAGTTACCCCATCACAACAACCCTCATCTCCATCAGGACCATATGAGATAAAAGACGTTATGAAAAACCTATTTGAACTTACTAAGGAGGAAATCATGGAATACAAACAAGAACATCAAACCTTAGAAAATATAGCTCCAATTTCCCCATATTTTGTTACACAATCATTGACGTAAGGCTTAACTTCATCCACCATTCAAATGGATCCATCGTTAGGGATAAATCAAACACTCATTCCAAGTATTGCAACTAGTCTTGCTAAGGACTTTGGCCATGCTCTTCCATTTAAATGCAACACACTTGTGGGTACTCTCAACACCAATCTATCCACCACTTGGAAACCAACATTTGGTACTCCTACTATTCTCGAACACCTATTGCATCAAAATAAACCACTTACACTTCATGAATCCACAACAACCTCAATATATCAAGGCCATCCATCTTCATCCATCCCAAAAAGTACCACAAGTGTGCACAACATCACACAAAGAAGTGTAGGCCAAGTGTCTCAAATAGAACAACAAGGGAATGCTAATACCCCTACACAAAGTTAACCCTTAACGCAAATAGGGAGATCTTTATCCAACCACCCCATTGGTTCATCCACACCATTGGCTTCACAAAACACATCTATCCCATCCATCATCAACCTGAATCAAAACAACCCATTGGTCACAAACCCCATCAGCCAAGGTAATACCTTGGAAAAATCCATAATACAAGGAAATCCCCAAGATATCAGTCAAGGCAACCTTTTCAATCAATGTGATCAAGGTCATAATGTGCCATTGTTATCACAATATCTAATGGCATCATCATCATATTTCCTCTTGGTCCCCCACATCATGAAAAATCAAATGGGACCTCAAACTTACCTTCCTCCATCCCAATCCACCACCTTGTAAGGAATGTTAAACCAAGGGAACTTCCAGCCTCTCATCAACAACCCACAACCCACTCAAAACATCAACACCCAAAACCCATCCCTAACATCCCAACAACCAACTGATCCTACATTGCAAGCATATGCCTTATCTTTATAACAAGCCATCCAACAACAAGAAGAAGTAACCTTAGCAACACAACCGCAACAACAACAACAACAACAACAAGCGATCTTAACAACATAACAACAACAACAACAACAAAAACAATGACAAGAAGCCTTAGCAACACAACAACACCAACAACAACAACAAGTAACTTTAGCAACACAACAACAAAAGTTCCAACATCAAGCAACCTTAGTAGCACAACAAAAAAACAACAAGAAGAAGCCCAACATCAAGCAAATTTAGCAGCCCATTAACAATAGCAAGCACAAAAACAACCTTAGTAGTCCAACAACAACAACAAAAAGGTTCCTACTATAATCCGTAACATAACATCATCAATACAAACACATTGGGAACATTTACATCAACACTACAATCACCTTCACAATACCCCACACCTCCATACACACCATACAACACACCATCATATTAGAATCCCACATACAATCCATCTGCCATCCCACAATACACAACGTATGTTCCTCCACCAAACCCAAAAGATGATGTAGCATCGCAACTTAAGGCGTTATCACAAGAAATGCAGGATCTTCAAATGGGCAAGATGAAGAAGCCCCATATACAAAACCTATGTCCATATCCATTCGATCGAAACATCACAATGGTAGTGTTCCGTCTCAGCTTTGAAGTCCCCAAATTTGATAAATACAAAGGGAGAGGAAGTCCTATGGACCATATCAAAGAGTTTAACGTCATGTGTATGGAGGTTGCCTACAATGAGTCCTATTTGATGCACATCTTTCTGCAAAGCTTGACAAGACCGACTATCAACTGGTTTTCTCAATTGCCTCCAGGTATCAAAACCTTCTAAGAAATCATTGAAAAATTCATAGATCACTTCTCGT
The DNA here is from genome assembly GCA_007115665.2 of Sequoiadendron giganteum. NCBI lineage: Eukaryota > Viridiplantae > Streptophyta > Pinopsida > Cupressales > Cupressaceae > Sequoiadendron > Sequoiadendron giganteum. The sequence continues at coordinate 289,694,129 of CM021109.1, read as the reverse complement.
TTAACCTTGACATGGATGTGAGCCTTGAAGAGTTGTATACTCTCAAACAAAACAAAGGAGAATCTTTTGCCAATTGATTACAACGATGGAGGCAAAGAGCTAGTAAGAGAAAGTGGAAAATTCCTAATGAGCACCAAGTGGGGATCATCATAGAAAATATAGATCTAGATCTATCCTTCCACTTAAAGATATAGTGCATTACATATTATGATGAGCTTGTACCTAGAGACCTTAACACCAAAAGAGCTCTAATCTCATAGGGAAGTACTCAAGCCTACAAAGATAATCACCAATCAAACAGTTCAAATGACAAGCCTCATGTCTGGGCTAAGAACAAGTATGTAATGAATGATGGTGTGGTGGATGCTAAGGTGGTCCTAAGTTCTCCTAGAGAAAACAATAATCAAATAGATAATGTTCAACCAACTATGCAACAAACAACACCATCATAAAATAATTAGATCAACAACACTTACATGTAACAACTACAAACTCCTAACAAGAACAATTATTTGAAATGAAAATACACATAGTTGTCGGAACCTATCAAAACCATCATGAATAAGTTGTTATAATCAAACCTAATAACACTTTCCAATTTTGAAAACTACCAAGAACCACTAGATAAACCACCCTAGTACAATGAAAATGTTCTTTGCGACTTTCACAAAATTAATGGACACAAAACATCAAACTACATGAGGCTCAAAAATATTATCCAAAATCTTATAAAGAGTGAATCCATACCTGTTGAGGTACCAACTGACAACTAGGATCTTAAGATATAAAAGAACCCCAAGCCATATCATAGCAAAGGAAACAACACTAGCAAAGCTAAGGATTATACAAATGTACACCATACCTATTCCAATATGGTCTCTTCCTATGACAGTGTCATCACCATTGTCACCATCAAAGGGCCTAGTGTAGAGTGTGGAGTCACCACACAACATGGAAAATACACCATCTAAGGAGTCCCATCTCAATTTAGGGTACAACCTACTTTACCTACATCAGACCCTAGCAAGTACAATCTCCTAGATCATATTAAAAAGACCCCTACATAGATTTCTATCTTAGAACTATTGAGGCTATCCCCCAAACATAGTGAAATCTTAGAGGAGGCTTTATCTTCATCATCCATCCTCAAGGATATTGATACAAAATAGTTTCAAGCTATGGTATGGCATATCACTAATCATCTTCTCACCTTCTCGAAACAAGACTGACCATCGCAACCATCTCATAACTGTGCTTTACACCTTGATGTCATTATTCATAAGAACAAGGATAAAAAGAGTCTTAGTAGATGGATGTGATGGTCTAAACATTTGCACCCTTTTGTTGATCAAGAACTTGTGCTATTCAGAATATACTCTAGAGAAAGTAGAGTATCACCATTAGAGCATATGATGACCAAGAGCGGATATCATAAGGCATCATCGCACTAGCCATCTAAGTGGAACCCATCATTGCAAAAAATACATGACAAGTGTTAGACCTTGATCTCCACTATAATATACTACCTAGCTAACCATGGATCCATGCCCTAAAATTTGTAGCTTCAACCTACCATCAATGTGTAAAGTTTCCTTTTGAGGATAGAGAAGTTACTATCCATGGAGATCTTGAACCTTTTTACTACTGCAAAAATCTTGAGGAAACATTTTACAAGATACCCAAGATCCCTAAAAATGATGAAGGTCCTACACCATCCTCCTCATTTGTTGACCCATCACCCCTTGCATCAACCTTAGAAGAAAACACACCCATTGTGCAGAGCATTCTTGATATCAAAGCAGTGATCCAAGATGATGGTTGTGGAAAATGTAAAATAATGAAGGATACTTTTGTGTTAGGGGAGCTATCTCTTTCTCCCAAATCTCATGGGAAACCCACACCTATCAACAAAGAGGCCGAAACAATCAAGAGGGCAGCTACCACCTTCACCAAGTGGAGGGATTTGAACAAATAAGATGTCAATGAGGAAGATATCTCAAAACTACTCTATCAAGATGAACGACCCATCCCTGTCCTTCCCATGGAAGATGATAACAAAGGCTTGTAGCTAATGAAGGGATGGGGCTATACCAAGAATGAGAAACTGGGAAAAAATAACAATGATTTGCTAGAACCCATCATTCTTGAGAAACACCCAAAGAACCTTGGCTTAGATTGTACTACTAGTAAGGTTACCCTTCTTGGGAAAGGTACTTCTACTAAATGGGCTGAGGATTCCTCTTGGTTACCAACATTGTGTGATACGACCTTAGACGACTTCCCCCTTGATTTTTTTGACCTATTTGAGAATAACTTCCTCTTCATGATATCCACAAAATTATTCACCCTGAAAGATCAACCAGCTAAAATAAGCCTAGTATACCCACAACTCATTGACTTGGACCAACGAGGACCACCAATTCTAGATTTATTTGAAAATTATGAAGTGATCTCAGAATTCATGGGACTTCACGAAAAATTATCATGGTCAGATCACAAAGTAGGTTTTGATTTAGAGGTAGAAATAGGGGCATACTACAGGGAGATGATTGAATCCTTCAGTTGCAAAATGGACAACATGCAAATAACATGCAGATCTATGAGTGAAAACCACATTGTGACACTTTCTAATCCTAAAATAGTAAAAAGAAAGGATGCATCTGAGGGTAAAAATCTCTCTGAGGTGCCCAAGGATGAGGGATTCAATCTCCCCCTTAGTGTAATACATCCAGAGAAATCAATAGTACTAGCAAAGAAGGCTACTCCAATCAATGTCAGAATAGAAGATGCACCCATGACAACCTTATATGCTAAATCCTTATTGGATGAAGAATAGAAAAACCTAGTAGCATTCTTGAAAGAGCAAAGAGCTAACTTTGCATGGTCATACATAGATATTCCAGGGCTCGATCCAAATGGTTGTGAATCACCTAGTAGTATATCTTGACACCAAACCAGTAAAGCATAAATTAAGAAATATGCACCCTCAGATAGCGCTCTTGGTGAAACTTGAGTTACAAAAGCTTCTTTATGTTGGATTCATTGGACCCATAGATTATCTTGAGTTGGTTTCAAACTTGGTACCGGTCTCCAAACCCACTAGGGGCATCAAAATATGTACATATTTTAGAGACTTGAATAAAACATGCTTGAAGGATGATTTACCTCTTCCTAACATTGACCTCATTGTTGATTTAATAGTTGGGCATGAAATGTCGCTCATGGATAGTTTTTCAGGCTATAATCAGATCATAATCGCAAAGGAGGATCAAAACAAAATTATATTAACTTGTCCATGGGGAACATATTGCTGGAACATGATCCCATTTGGGTTGAAGAACACAAGAGCAACCTATCAAAGAGAAATGACCCTCATCTTTCATGACATGATACACAAAATAATTGAAGAGTATGTGGATGATATTTTGCAAAAATCTAAGAAAAGGAGCGAGCACATAGAAGCATTGGGACCCATCTTTGACAGGCTTGAAGAGTATAAAGTATGGCTAAATCCAAAAAAATGTGTCTTTAGGGTTACATCAGCGAATCTTATTAGCTACATCATATCACAAAGAGGGATGGAGATTGATCCAACAAAAGTAAAATCCATCCTTGACATAGAACCACCATAAACACTGAAGTAGAGGATAGGGTTACAAGGAAGGTTGCAGTCCATTAGAAGGTTCATAGCATAGTTATCGGAAAAAATACACCCTTTTTTGCATCTTATTCATTAAGTAATAAATTACAAGTGGGATGAGAAGTTTGATAAAGATTTCCAACAAATCAAAGGCTCCCTATTGGCACATCCAATTCTCATGCCACCGATACCAAATAAACCATTGATCCTATATATCTCAACAACATCAACAAAATTGGGTGCTCTTCTAGCACAACATGATGAAAACAAAAAGGAAAGGGCTATCTATTACATCAAAAAGACCTTCGTGGGCTATGAAATGAACTATTCATCCATTGAGAAAGGATGCTTAGTGATGGGCTTGATCATTAGTGCTTTTTCTATTACTTTTGATATGATTTCAGACACTTTTTATATCTTTTCTAGGATAGAAACTTCCATAATATATTATCCCATTATAACATAGCTTGCAACTTGAACCTAGTTTGAAGAATACAAAATATGGTGATATTCATAGCAATCACATGATTTAAATGTGAGAATATATGTATATGAATAGAATTCAATGATTTAATTATGAGGGTTAGTTGTATATGTATGTTGTATGGATTAACCTCTCTGCAACTCAACATGAGTTAACAAGAACAAAGCATTTGTAGAAAGAACCGAAGTAGTGAAATAGGGGACCATTAAAGTTCAAACTGCCTAAAGTGTAGGAAATTGTGGACCTAGATGTGAACCATCATGGGGGAATAAATACTGAAGGAAGATAACTCTTAATGTTTGCCTATGTGTTTCACATGCAAGATGTTTCATTTAAGATCTTTGTTAAATGGGTCCTTTCTTCCTTTTCAGTTAGAATGAATAAGCCAATCTTAATTTCATATCCTTATATCTAGGAGTGAGATTAATGGTTGTAGTTAGTTATTAGTTTAATAAGTCTCTCCCCATTTTTGTATAAAGTCAGGGGATGAGTTCGTAGCTAAGTTAGTTGGTCGTTACAAGTTATTCAATAGTTAGTTGTTTCTAGTTTCAAGTTATCCAGAAATATGTTGTTAAGATGCCATTATTGAGTACAATCTAAAGGAGGATTCTATTTGATATCTAGTGTTATGCAATGAATGAAATTATCCGTTACATGGATGTGTAATATTCTAAGTTAGATCTAGTTCTCAATTAAGTGAGATAGTCCCTTGAGTTGGCCACTAGAGGTACTTCCTTTCACTTCATTTATTTATTTATTTATGCATTCCCATTAATAACATTTTTATTTTCTTCATAAATACATTGCATGTAAAGTAGAGTAGTTCTTATAGTTGATTACATTAGTCGTCATTTATGAATAGTTGTATAAATAGTGAATCTTAGTACTCCAAAAGGTTAGATTTAATTGCTTGTTATTTTGAATAAGTTTTAGACTGATTTTGTATTTCCTTATTATTAGTAGTCACCTATAGCCTATACTAAAAGTACTTGTAACCGTCAGGTTATGTAACTACTTTTACTATTTTTACAATTCTGCAAGCTTTCAACAAATTAGAATAGTTTGAATAGGATAATTTAGGTGTACATGAGTCCATGAAGACATATATTATGCAGTACCATCATAAGCTTACACACCTTGGTTGATGATTTAATGTAGTCTTGACAATGTGAAGTGAACTATTCAGTCAGTTAACCCTCTAAATTGAGTAGATTTTACCAAGTTTACAAACACATTAGTTAGACTCTACACTTAGCGGTGGTTTTTACATCACAAAAGTTCAAAAATTACATTCTATCATATCAAACCAAGCTTATTGCAGATATTGACCCATTAAAATACTTGTTATCCAAAGAAACTCTCACAGGGAAAATGGCCAAATGGGTGATGATCTTGATTGAATTTGACATAGAGTATATGGAGCATAACGAAATCAAAGGACAAGTGATCACGCACCAACTAGCAGAGGCACCTATCTATGTAGAGAATCTATTGATATCTAAATTCCCTAATGAATCAGTGTTCCTTATCAATCTAACAGATCAGTGGAAAATATATTTTGATGGATCATTCACGGAACATGGATTAGGGGTGGGTATTCTTTTTATCACCCCTCAAGGTGATTGTATTCCAAAGTCACACAGGATCTCATTTCCATGCACTAACAAATATAGTTGAGTATGAAGCCTTGATCGCTGGTCTAAGGATAGAAATTCAATGGTAGATACAAGAGTTTAAAGTCTATGGGGAATCACAACTAGTTATCAACCAAGTCAATGATGACTACCAAACTAAGGATGATAAACTTACTCCTTACAAGAAGATGGTAGAGAGTCTCAAGGACCTTTTCATTGATATAAATTTTGAGAAGATTCCTTGCATGAACAACTAGGTAACAAACCCTATGGAAACAATCGATCATTGTTAGACATGTCGCACAATGTACTTCAATGCGAATTATTGATAGAACAACTTCTCGTACCAACTTTTGAAATCCCTAAATTTGAATTTGTGTGTCATTGTTGGTCTTGGATCTCCATGGTATCATGATGTATTCACCTACCTTAGTAGAGAAACCCTCCCATCCAATATCACCTCCAACCTTAAGAAGAAATTTGTTAAAAAGGCATCCCGATTCGTGATCCTAGGTGATACCTTATACCGCCAAAGCATCAAAGAGACATTACTATGATTTATTAACCAAGAGGAAACCTTGATCGCCTTAACAAAAGTACATGATGGCATATGTGGTTCCCATACTAGTGGTATGAATTTAGCTAAGAAACTATTGAGGATGAGGTTCTACTAGACAAACACGGAAAGAGAAGCCCCTCAGTATGTGAAGAAGTGTGTCTAGTGTCAATAGGATGGAGATCTTATCCATGCTCCAGCTCAGGAGTTGCAACCAATGGCCACACCTTGGCCTTTCTCACAATGGGGGCTTGAACTCATAGGAAAGATTACTCCCACCTCATCTAATGACCACAAGTTCATCATAACAACTACTGAGTACTTTAACAAGTGAGTAAAAGCCATTCCTATGATCTACATAACAGGGAAGAAAATTGCTAAATTTATCTTGAATTATCTTATCTACTGTTATGATGTTCCACAAGCCCTTATCTTAGACAATGGGACACCCTTCAAGAACTAGGATGTGAAAGAGCTATGTCAATATTCAACATCCAACATCAATTCTCTACCTTGTATCACCCCTAGGGCAATGGTCAAGCTAAGGCTACAAACAAGACCATTTTGAAGATCCTAAAGAAAATGGTCAATGAAGCTGGCCGTGACTAACATTTGTAGTTAAATCCTACCCTCTAGGCCTATCGAACTAGCATCTGCATGCCTACATGTGCAAACCCTTTTTCCTTGATCTACAGATTAGAAGCCATCTTTCCTATTGAGGTTGAGCTTCCCTCATTGCGAGTGTCATTACAGAATCTGACCACTAATGAAGAGTACATAGTATCTCAACTAAATGAGCTAGAATTCCTGGATGAGCATCACCTTGACACACTTAATCACTTGCATGTATACTAAAATCGACTGAAACATAGCTATAACAAGAAGATCAAGTGTTGGTTTTTCCAGGTAGGGGATCTTGTTCTAAAGTAGAATCAAATTTTTTTTCCAGATCAGGACAGTCAAGAAAAGTTTGAGCCTAACTGGTTAGGCCCATTTTTCGTCACAACAAGCTATGGATCAAGAGAATATCATTATCAACACCTGAAGGTGAACCCTTGTAGGAACTAACCAATAGTCTGTATCTTAAAAGGTTTTATGCCTAAGCTTGAAGGGTGTAAATATGAAAAATACAAAAAAATAAAAAATGATCAAAATCCAAAAAAACAAGAAAAAAGATTGAGAAAAATAAAGAAAAAAATAAACCTCTAATGAAAACCATTTCGATAGTGCTTTAGGAAAGTACCTTGGTGAAAACCTGGTAAATAGGCACCTTGCATAAATAAAGCACCTCCATCTATCTTTGTCTCTTTATCCTATCATTCTTTGCATCGCATCCATCCATCACATCATTCATCCTATTTATTCCATCACTCATCCGCATTTGAGTCAAGCTTGATATTGTGAAGTATCGTATCCCCTTTAATACTATATAGAATATTCTAAAGGTCAGTTTGTCCTACCTATATAAAGATAGTCTATTGCGTCACACTAGGGGAAATTCATTATGGCTTGGATCAAGTTCATGTATATCTAAAGGTTATTTGGAAATCTCATCAAAAATCCAAAAAAACATTCATAAAACCATATCAAAATCCAAAAAAAACTTGCAAAATCATCAAAATCCAAAAATATCAAAATCTTGTACAACTAAAATCCAAAAACATTTGAAATTTGTAAAGTCAAAATTCAAAACATCCAAAACACATCAAAATCCCTAAAAAGGTCAAAACATCAAAAATAAAAAAATAGAACCATGTTGAAATATGAGTCTTTGAGCTTGAACGTAGGTAGGGCCATTATTGATGTGCCCCCAAGATACCCTAGGTCAGTCCTTTAGGAGTCTGTCATAATAAACTGACATTTCATCAATTGTTAATATCTCATCATCAATAAGTCAAGTTAGTCAAACTACGTGGTCTCTATGTGTATAACATAGGCAAGGCTAATCTTTGATCAGCCCTTGAGGCCCCTAGGATAGTTTTTTAGGTTAGGTTCTTGGTCAAAACTCTTAGAAAATCCCTAAACATTTGTAAAATCTCAAAAAAACCAAAACATTAGTAAGCATTCAAAAGACCTAAACAACATCAAATATCTTAGAGAAAACCCTAATTAGCCTCAAATAATTGAAACCCAAAAAATTCACATAAACATTCAAAAAATACCAAGAAAAACAACCTCAAAACATTGAAATATTCTAGAAAATCTAAAACCACCCATCCCATCTCACTTTCACCCACGATAAACCTTCACCTATAATAAATCAATTGTCATCTTCAATCTTTGGTAAAACAAATAGAAATAAAGTATAGCAAGTTGTAAAGTGAGAACCTAAGTGTCCACATCTAAATTCTGGATCATAGGTAAACGAGTTTGTGAAGTTTGTATAAACAACTTATCACACACCTCATCCTAATGAAAAAATTTGATAACATGTCCTAGGATGCATCCTTCCTGCAATGGACATCAACATCAAAAATCACCGTAGCTATATTAAACAGGCAAGAGATATAGATAACATTAACTGTTTGTCTTTGATCTTTTCTATCTTATTGACCCATTTTGAGGACCTCTCGATGATGTCTAAATGATTTAGAGAGAAATGAATGGGACATCAATCATTATCTTTTGTTTGCTGTGCTTGTGGGTATTCTTGTAAAATAATCTTGGCGCATACTTGCTTAGTTGTGTGTAGGGAGGTTGTTTGGAGTACATTGTTGACTATTGTGTATGCTTTGGTCTGATATATTCTAACTTTCTAAACTACATTCCAATGAGGTTTGTGTATGTCAAGGTGTGAACAAGAACTATCCTATCTGTTTGCAGAGTTAAAGTCCATTACATTAGATGCAACACCATCCTAGTTTTCAATACCTTGATGCATTGTGTCTATGTGTTATATCAAACATAAGGAATGATGAAAAATCCCAATCCCAAGATATGAGAAAATCATCATCTCTCATTACCATCTCAATTAAAGTCTCGATGAATCAAGGACTTGTTGGAATTTTTAAATCAATCTTTAGAATCGATGGTCATATCAATCATCTTATTTATTCTACCTTCTTTCCTTGCTAACTTGGTATCATGACAGTTAACAAAAAAATTATCATGCATCCATCCTGCATCCACAAAACCATCAACATGCATACATATCACCTATCATAAGCATACATCACATTATCATGAACATTTTCATTATCCATATCACCTATCATATGCATACATCATCATATCATAAATCACATCAAAAAGGTACACAAAAAAAGAGATGAATCCATATCATCCTGCATAAGAATAAGCATATCATATCATAGCATCCATCCATAACATAAAAAGACACTGAAAAAGAATATAACATACCTATTACATTGCATTACATCACATCATAAATCATCATTGCATATCACATAAACACATAAATAAAAGAAGTGCATCCATCACATTGCATCCATACATAATCATAATGCATAAGCATATCACAACATATCACATCAAATTGCATCCATACATCCATAAAGCATGAAATAAAGCACATCACATATCGAATCCAAATCATCTCGTATATATATATATATATATCAAAAAATGGTGACTCTCATGATACAATATCTGAATCAATGTTTGTATATCAATAAAAAATACAATATCCACGAGGCTATCAAAAAGGAGCCCATGTATGTATATCTGTATAAATAATTGAGCAACAATAAAAAAGTGTCTACATAGGTAGGCTAGCCTTGGTGGCTGCTCAACTCACCCCTAATAGATGGCTGATCCTCAACTCTAGGCGGTGCTTCACTCCGCTATGAAAAACCAAGCTATCTCATCGCCTAGGGAACATCCCTATGGTAGTTCATGTGGTAGTAGGTTGCCTCAGTAACTGCCTCTCTATATAGTTAGGCCAATACTTTTTGCCCCTATAATGCAACCTTCACTACCTCAAGCTGCTACCTTCGCCAAATCTCTTGGACCAACTGTAAGTCTAGTTGCTACCGCAACTAAACCTCATGAACTCACTGTGCTATCATATCTTGCAATTGTTGATGTAGCTAATCTCTCTTAGCAATGAGGACTTGTATCTATGCTTGTGCTTATGCATCTGGTTGTTGTGGAGGTGGAGGAGGCGGCGGTGCCCCCGAAACCTGTCCATCATGTCCGTCTTTCCACCCTAGCACCTGTACCTGATCTGACTGCTACTAGTGCCCATCACCTAGCACCTTTACCTTGTCTTTCTCTGGTTTTTGGCCTCTATCTTGACCCCCATCTTTGCCACCATCCTTGCCTCCATCCTGGTGTCTACCTTAGCCTTTGCCTATTCCTCTCCCTTTGCCTCTAGGGTATCCCCCCGCTAGATTTGTTAAGCGAGTACATAGCCTAAACCATGCATCATAGGCTAGAGTTGTGCCTGTATCTGGGAGTCCTTGATCATATGCCCACGGTTGTGGGACAAGCTATCTAAAATCATTGATCACCACCATGGGATCAATTTGGGCTCTCCACTGAATCTCTCTCTATGATCTAGCAATCATTATAGTGTAGTCATCAACTGGTACATCTTGAATCTCTCCAAACTATCAAGCAACATTATCTAGGAGGTACCGCTCTATAATAGTGTGCTCTCTTCCTTACATATATTAGGTCTATCGAGCAAAATAAAGCTACTGCTGATCATCGTGCCATGCCAAATGCTACAACCATGACCTCCATCAAAACATGGTCATGTCATTGATGACACAATGCCAATAGGGTAGACCTATAGGGCCCATATGCTAAAGAGTTATCAACACCCTGTACCTAAACATGATAGACTCATCCTCATGAATTTATGTAAGAACCACCAATGGCATCAATACTGCAATGTCCTCATAAGCCCATATATGAAGTAGAGTCACCCTTGCTCTGATGCTCCAGCCCTCATGGTAGATGACCTCATGCATGTCATGGTATAAAGAAGCAAGAAGAACTGGACCCCATGCATACATATTATCCCTTCCCATGCCAATCCCCATCCGGGTCTGAAACCTCTATCTTGTCAGTCGAGCAATCACTCCAGAGATCAGTGCTACAAAGAACAATCTAAAGATATCCACCCGCTCGTGGTATAGGTCAAGAGCAATATGAGAGCTAATCAAAATGATCTTGTAACATACCAACCCTTCACTGAAGTAACAATTTCCTATTTTAACCATGCGAGTAAATAAAATATGTAACAAGCTATTGCAATAAAAATATTCTTTCCATTATTGAGAATATATAAACAAGTTTACATAACAATTACAATAAAGATTCTATTTCATTACAATAACATCCCAAGTTACAACAATACAAGAATGCATACAATTACATACATAGCTCAAATGAGCTTTGGAACAAATAGCTGTAAGAAGGTCTAGGATCCTTCCTTTCAAATCTTGGTTCTTATATCATCTTATGTGGAGGAGAAGCATCACTCAAGCACTTTTCCACCAAACACAGACTCATAATGCAATCCCCTACACATCTATCATTCTATAGATGGCCCTTCCCTTCGAAAAAGAGATTGGTAGAGTAACTGAATAATGACAACCAACTAAGTATAGTGCTATGTCCTACATAACTAGAACTTTGTAATCCCACAATCTCGGACTGACATGTAATACTGAATCATGGTGAACTGATAGTGGAGCCAAAGGTTGTCACACTACTTTGGCCAAAGTGTTCTCAATGGTAATCTAGAGGAAGGTCATCTATCACATACACTACTCAGGGCCAATTTGACTTAAGGCCATCTTAAACTACGCATAGGTATTTCCTTCAATGGATAACATATCACCCCAGAGATAACCTATCACCATTTTACATGCTTGGATTAAACCTACTTAATAAGTAAGTATACAAGCTAGGTATTTCCTTCAATGGATAATCTATCAGAGATAACCTATCACCATTTTACATACTTGGAATAAGTCTACTTAATCAAAGTAAATACACAAGTTCCCTCTCATACTGGATGAACAATCCTAGGAGTAAACACAATCCATTCTAGTTAAATCAATAACCTAGCTAAGAGTAATTCATATGTCACTCATGTTTAATCATATCTAGTATGTAATACCTATTATAAACACCAACCTCCTATTATTGAGTACATACAAGCACATCATAAAAATAACATAAAATATTCTATTTCCTTTGCAAAGACATTCTATATTTCCCAAAAGAAAGTACTCATAAAAGACAATTCAAGCAATCATGGAAAACAATATTTCATAAATAAAAAAACAAAGAAGAATATCCTCATGCCTGTTATCACTTATCCAATCAATTGATAGAAATTCCTCTCCCATACAACAACAAGCTTGATAATATCTTCTTAAGAAATGTTACAATGAACTTCTAACTCTCAAGTTGATAGATTACTTCACTCAACAACAACTCTCCCTCTCAATATGTTCGAATTCTCTCTCTCTCTCTCTCTCTCACACAAAAATAAAGTTGGGAATAAGCTGATAATATAGCAACATAAAGGCTTGCATGAAGAATGCGTCCTCTCAAATAAAACTGCTCTTCCATTTATACAACAACATGAGGCTACACATCCTACAATTTAGGTATGGATATGGACAACAAACACCATGCACAACTACACATATAACACAACAAAAGGTGGCAACCATGTGAGCTCATACTCAAAAAAATATCTACAGATCGACCTTGCTAGATTGACAAAAATAGAGACTTATTAAAATATGCACATGGATAATTCAAATTATCTCCAGGAATAGATATCTACAACAAACGAGTTTCCAGAGGTGGTGCCAAAGTTTCCACACTCCTCTCAATGTTGGTGTAGTTTCCTTGTAGTAAGAAATAGTCAATTACCAATTTGCAACACCAAGCATTCATTGAATTGGTCTAGAGGTGAGTCGACTTAGTTTATTTACTCTTTTTGGAAAAGTCATTGACTATTCCTCAAGTTTCAACAAATGTTGGTTCACGAATAAAACATGGTATTTTAAGTTTACCAAGTCAAAGATAATCTTCACCATAGGCGTCGACTAAGTCTATGTCATGAATTGACATAATGCATCAAGCTTTAAATGAAATATATGAGTTCCATAAAACGCGAAAGCAAGAGTAAAACTCGGGTTCTATAAACACAATCATAAGTAGCTTAAAATCGGCCTCCATTCTTTCATTACACACTACACACCTTTCTCTCTATACAATGGTATAAATGTTGCATCTATATTAATGTGAAGATCTCTACTATCATTTACTTGTGCCTTGAATCCTCTTTCCATATTATTCTCTAGATCGTTGATTGATATAAGTGCATTGGATTGATTACTTGCACTATGCATTCAATATGTAGCTCCTTTCATTATTTGGTAGTTCTATATGCATATTACACAGTTCACTGCTCTTGGTGGCATTTGCTATTTCCTAAGGCAATGCTTAGTTCCTATACAAGTCTTATCTTTTGCTTTAATTAATGCACAATAGATATGGCATATAGTCTTTTGGATTTTGATAATCCATACACCTATTTATGGCCACACCATATAGGTGTCTAAACCTATTTTATTTTCCCTAAACATCCATATATTAGGCTATAATTAGCCTTCAATAATTTTCATAGCATATATTTATAAATACATATTTATATTACATATTACACACACACACACACATATAGATATATACACACCTCTATATAAAAATTAACTCTTACATGTATATATATGTATACATATATGCAATCCCATATAAATATATACCACAATCATTCAATAATCAAGTAATCCTTTCGATACCTCAAACACATATATCCTTGTTTATCATTACCCACCAAACAATACACATGAACTCATACATACACATAAACACATATACATATATATACATATGTACACACACATATATATCAGGTTACTCTTTCTTACCATCATGGGGTTATAAATATATACATTCATATATGCACCTATACATGTATATATATGCATGTCGATAAATAGCATTAAGACTATCCCTCATGTATATATATATATATATATATATACTTATATATATTTATATCCCAAGTCAATCAAGTATCTATACATTCGGTATACAAATGAATACAAAAGGGTAAACATTCATGCACATAATAATATATTACATATATATATGTATATACACACTCCTCTATTAAGATTTTAAGCTTATGTGTGTATTTATGCATATATACAAATATATATTATATAGCAACATGTTAGTCAAATGATCAATTCTAAATCCAAATGATTATGGCCATGTGATTATATCCACACAAGCATCATAATAAACCTTTATATACATATATGAATGTCTATACATATGTCATCATACTCGTATGGACATCCCATTATATCCATCGTACACATATGCTGACATATGCATATATGCATATATCCCTATACTCAATCAACCACACAAACAAGCACAGTAACATGGGAAAGGACTCACAAGCTCAATAGATAAACATCATCCATGCATTCAATAGCAATCAAGACCCTTACTAATGTAGACACATCAAACTAGGGATGACTTACCAAATTACCACTTCTATGTCTAAACTCAACCTTTCTACTGTGGTGTGTGTATATGCTCAGATAGTTTTGTTACTGATTACTCGACCAAGATCTTCTCCTGAGTGATACTTCCCCTCCACTTGGATGAATGAACATTTACCTGCAACCACTAACACATACTCATGACAATCAACTGTTCATAAAATATGTAGTATACGTAATACATCTCCAAAGTTAGAATATCAATTCAATAACCATCTATTTCTCATATATGCATTTACTCATATAAATTTTAAATGAAATAAAATTCATTCATAATGCATCAATAACAGAGTGCAAGAACATTAATTCATCCACAGAATTCACATTACATTCACATTTTACCCTACATAATAATAGTAAATAGTAATTGCATATTTGGGGTGTAACATACTTCCCCCCTTGTGAATCATCGTCCCCGATGATCTATAGTACTTTAACACACATATGAAGTTGAGTAAGGGTTTATACTTACTCCTTTAAATTCATTTAACAATCATAAAACATCCTTCCTTTGTAGCATCCCACCTTGCAACCTTTCCCTTCCTGGACCTTGCATTGAGTGCCTTTGCTATCACATAGGGAAAACTTGTATGCTTCACACATACTTACTCCCCCAAAGAGATTTATTATACTATCATATTACCTCGTATGTACATCCTAAGTACAATAGTAACTATATACAACATGACACCTAAGACATAGTGACTAGAAATCATTGGCTCGTGAATTTATCCTTAGTATAATCCAAATAGAAAAGGAATAGTGGTGCATTGCACACTACACCATGGGTCTCATCCTTCCCCTTTGGTATTTACACTTTTAGACAACTCAGAAGCCGAGTCCGTCTGTCACTTACACATCTATTAAACCATAAAGTACTGATCTTGATACTTTTCCATCTTGAGCATAACATTTCTCTTGGAAACCTATCAAATTTTCATACCGCTTCATACTTAAGCTTTTGTATCGACACATTTTCATTGATCTCTTCAATCTATTACTCCTTTTTGACAATCTATCAAGTCTATGGTTAACCCTATTTATAAGTTTATTTAAGCCTAATAGAGTTTCCAACCTTCCTTTCCATATAATGGTCCAAACCTCAATGTTAGAAGTTTCAAGATTTGGTTTACCACTTTTTCCCGTTTGGCTATAATAATATTGCACATTCACTCAATTGAATGTTTCATAGTATGATCATGGTTTATACAAACCTATCCTTATTTTATTGTTCACAATTGAGACAACCTTCTTAGGATTACTAAGAAACTACTTCTCACAATATATTATTTATGACCGAAATCCTATAAATCAAGTTTCCAAATAGTGTTGGTTACTTTGGCAAGTTTGTTCACTTAGAACATTATGTCAGTTTCACCAACATAGAAAGATTGATTTGTCTTGTGTTCTACCACTCTCCCTCTAGAATCACAAGAGAGTATACATGTCCTACCTATGATGACATCTGGTCTTCGTTTCTTGGCATACTAGACATTATCTTGCCACATTTCGTGCAACCTCTTACTCTATCTTTTCTAGTTTATAGTGGTTCCTCATTCGAATAATAACTTTGTCATCCAAATGCCCTAAACTTTTAATAGTCTATTATTTGACTAAGTAAAACCTATTTTATGATATCACGCCTCCTTTAATTCCTAAGTAATAATGGTTAGGATTTTTGTGGGGATAAATCTCCTTTATCTTAGGACATTCACATCTTGGATTTATTCCATCCTTGGATTGTTTCCGAAGATGTAATTCATCTTTTAACTCAATCTAACTTTCCCGATAAGAATTGGTACTAATTTCGAGTATTAATCATCATTCAATGATGTTGGTCCCTATAATATATCAAATTTATTTCATACCCAATTACCAAGCATGCAAATTTCTTGTTAGCTTCATTGATTCACTTAATCACATATAGGTGAGTCCCAATTTCAATATACCCTAATTCTAGGATAGAGTCATCAATCAATGACTAGTCTGATGTTATAGGTTACTCTAACCCTATATGTTCCAATAAAGACCAAATGTACAACCCAACCAAGTAATTTATTTACAACCTATAGGTGTCAATGAGTAGTCCAGTACATATCCCAATCCAATAGGTAAAACTTAACCTAAGGTTTCTTTCTTTAATCAAATAAAATTCTTATCCCAAATAGGTTATTCTAACCCTAGGGTTTCATTCAAGAGTAAGGTATGATCAAGTGCTCAATAAACTTAAGATAATTGATGTGGTTGCATAGCGTCACATACTGACTTATCTTTCATACCATCTCTATGGATTATAAGCTAAACCTTATCATCCCTAGGTCTCTTAGCATAGTAAGCTACAGTTTCAAGTCACTTCACGACATGGATACATTTCATAATATGTAGTATTACTACCTATGCAAAGAAATAACATCTTTATCTAAATCCCTCATATAAGGTATATAGGAGTGTAATCTGCCTATCCTTTTCTAAGGCATCCTTGATAATATCATTTGATCTTCCAATCAACATATATAAGGTATGGTGTAATTATACATCAAAATCCTTGACCTTTTCACTATTTTTCTCCAAAAATTCCAGTACCTTTTTCCTTGTGGTCATAAAATGTATGACTTAATTTACATCATGACTTGTGAATAAGTCATTATCTCTTCCAAATTGAAAATATATTCATGATTTTCATTGGTTGGGGTACTTAATTAAGTCACACCACTCTCTTCCTTCTCCCCTTAGTGTTTCCACAACATTCAATCTACTCAAAGTTGAACTCCTTGAAAACACTTGATTTCATGAAATTATTTGTCATTCGTTGTTGTTGGATTTATATTACCTTTTTCTTGCCTCAATGACATACTTTGAATATAATTTTCCCAAAGTTAGATTCATCATTGATTTCCAATCTCGTAGATTCAATATTTTGGATCGTCCAATAGGAGATCTAATGGCTAATCAGAAAAATTACAAGTTAAGATGCACTCTAATATTCCAATTCTCTTTGAAATATCCTTTTTTTGGATAAATTTCCATACCCAAAAAGCCTCTTTGGTTGATGTACCTTTCAACTTAGAGTGTTGTTTCTTTACAATTTCTATGGATTTGACACATAGTGCCATACTGTATTCCATTTATTTTTGGAACCTCTAAACATTTGTTGATTTTCTTAGACATGTTGGTGAGTTCATCTTATACTCCAACCCATCTATGTACTATCTAAACATTTTATCATGCCAAATCAATTTATCTTTATAGGTTTCTTTCCTACAATCACCTTTTCAAGTGATTTTATTCCAATACTGGAATCTTATTCTCATAGCCTTTAGAGATACCAAAGTTGTTTGGTCTCTTTTTCTCACCTTAATAAAAAAATCCAAATTGATCTCATTGATTTTGGTTGGTGGAACCATGTCCACTCATTGATTACTTCATTTTTGGCCATTCTGGTCTTTTCTCTTTTTTCTAGCTACTAACTCTTTTCTTGCAAGATCCTATCCTTATACAAGAGATAGATTTATGTCAAGAGTTCTCCAACCTTGTGGATACCTCAGTTGAATTTCTACTTCGATCTAATTTATGTCAACATTGCATACACATAGATTCATAATGTTTTTACTAAATCCAAGAATTCTTGACTGTTTGCATATATAGGTAGCTACTAATAAGGGGGGCTATCTCATTTCTTCTCATCCCTTAGAGTCACTTAGCTATCTAGTAGGATAAGGTATATATTGGTTATTCTTCCTAACCTTCCTACATAACCCAATTGCATAAGCTTTTGTAATCCAAGGTAATATCCTAATAAGTTGGTGGTTTAGGAGTTTTTACTCCAAGGATGACTCTTATCTAGTCCCAAACAAGTTTTCAAGAATCTCATCTTTCTTTAGCTTTTCCCTCAGTTCTTTTCTCTTGTCATTGTGGCACAAGAAATTTTCAACCATATCTTTCGATAAGGTTTACACGTTGTTTACGTAATGAGTGTTATGCGTTGCATAACCACCCCATCTTTTGCCTTGGTCAAAATGGGTCCCCCTTTGTTCGTTTTTATCCTTTGTTGTTTTCAAACAAAGTTTGGAGTCTTTTGTTTCCAACACTTTGTTTTTCTTTGTTTAGCTTGTCAGAATCGGAGCCGGAACCAAATTGGGTTGTGAAACTTCCTTTAAAACTTGTTCCTATCCCTGTCCTGACAGTCTTTCTTTTAGCCTTTTTATTTTGTCTTTGTCGGAGCCGAAACCAGAGTGGAAGTTAAGTTGGTATTTATTCAAAATTGCAAAATAAAAATCCATTCCGTCTCCACCTTCACTTTTTGAACTTTTGGTTTTAGATTAAGTCCTTGCGTTGAGTCTTATTATTTTGGTCTTTTTATTTTACTTTTGTGTTTGGTTTTGTTTTATGCTTTTTTGGCAGACTCGGAATAGGAATGAAGTTGGGAAATTCCTTAAGTTTCCAAATCCGTTTTCATTCCGATTCCACTCCTGCCATTTCTTGGTCATTGAATTTTTACTGAAGTCGCACTACAATGAAGTGTTTGTTCTTCTCCAGTTCTGACTCCTCCTAACTGCATTTAATGCGTTAATGAAAACTTCCATGCATAGGTAGAAACTTTGAGTTTTACCTTGATTAGGGATTAAACAGTTGATTATTATCATTGTTAAGAAATCAAAGAGCAAAGTAGAGCAGCAGTGGAGTTCTTTTGAGTGAATCGATTGAAAGAGGAAGAGATAATTGCTTGCGAATTTCTTCAGAAGGTTTGCCAAGTTTTGCGTTCGAGGTAGGGTTCCTATTCTTGTTTTTCTTTTATTTTTATTTCATGTTTTTCTCTTCATGTTTGATCATCTTTGCTTTAGGCAGGTTTGTATTTCTTAGTAGGTTTGCATGTTTGTTTTTCTTTCTTTGTTTGTTGTTCTTGATTTTGTTTTGTGCTTTTGTTTCTAGTTTTCAGTAAGTTAGGGCACAGTCGTGTTCAAGTTTTGTCATGATCACGTCGTGCTGCGTTAGGTTTTAAACACGTAGATTTAATTAGGGTTCGTCAGTAATGTTATGCCTTGCATAACCACCCCATCTTTTGCCTTGGTCAAAATGGGTCCCCCTTTGTTATTTTTTGTACTTAGTTGTTTTTGAAACAAAGTTTGGAGTCTAGTCTTGCCAATACTTTGTTTTTCTTTGGTTTCTCTGTCGGAATTGGAACCGGAGCTGAATCGGGTTCTGAAAGTTCTTTTGAGGCTTGTTTTTGGTTCTATCTCGACAGTCTTTTCTTTGCCTTTGTTTTTAGTCTTTAGCAGAAGCAGAGCCAAAGTGGGAATTGGGATGGTTATCAAAATTTGCAAAATCAAGATCGATTCCGATCCCGCCTCCGCTACTTTTTATTTTATTTTATTTTTTGTTTGTTTTGTCTCGGTTTTTGTGTTTTATTTTATTAGGTTGGTCTTTTATTTAACTTTTTGTATTTGTTTTTGTTTTGTTTTTTAGTTGTCGGAACCGGAACCAGAATGGGAATTGAGTTTGGGAATTTTTATGAATTTGAGATTCCGTTTCCATTTTAGTTTCGCCCCCGCCACTTTTTGTCGTTGACTTTTTGACTGAGTTGCACTGTAGACAAGTGTTTATTTACTCTCAGTTCCGACTCTGCCTTTACTGCGTTTTAATGCATTAATGGTGGTTGCCGGTGTAGGTAGAAATTCACATATTTACCTTTATTAAGGGTTAAAGCCAATCATTATTGTTATTATTACAAGTCTAAGAGCACGAAGAGCAATAGCAGAGTTCGTTTGAGCAAATTGATTGAGATAGAGAAGGGATATTGTGTGCAAATCGATTCAGAAAGTTAGCTTGGGTTTGTTTGCGTTTGAGGTAGGTCTTTTATCTTTGTTGTTCGTTGTTTATTTGCAGTTGTGTTCATTGTGTTTTGCTTTATATCTACTCGCGTGTTCAATCATTGTGTTCTAAAGCAATTCTATGATCATTGATGTGATTGAATGAGCAGGTTCTTGTTTTGTCTTGTTTGTTTTACTTTAAATCTTTGTTTTCTTGTTTTATCGTGTCATTTCTTTCTATTTTTAGGGCATCATCGCTTTCATGTCTTAATCGTGATTGCGTCGTGTTTGTTTTTGGTTTGTAGTAGATTAGACTAGATTAAAGGTTTTTAATGGCATTTGTTAGATTAAGAATCTACAGTGAGGTAGATTAGAGATTTTACAGTGAGTTAGGGTAGATTAGATTTATTGCTTGATTAGGGTTTCGTCGTATGGTAAAATGGCAAGGTTTAAACCTGTGCCCTAGTTTTTATTGGGTTTGTTAGATTAGGGTTTCGTTGGTCTCTACAATTACTTTAAATGATTAAAAAATGATATCCTAAAGTGACATTGTTCCCCACGGTCATATGAGGGTAGAGTTTTTAAGCTCCTTTTCCATTTTATAGTGACCTAGGTCGTAATCATGAAATTGTGTTGAAAATGAATAAAGTATTTGATGACGTCATGATTAGCATAGGTGGAGGCGGGATTACAATGGATTATGGACCTAAGAGTTTTGTTTTATGAGGTTATCGATTCCATTTTTATTCCTTTTCCGATTTTGAGTTCTAAAAGGTTTCCTTGAAGAATATGATAACTGGCGGAGGTGGAATTGGAACCGATCTTGAACTTAAGAATTTTGTTTATGAAGGTTATCTATTCCGTTCTCATCCCGTTTTCGGCTCCGCGTATAATGGGAAAGTCTTTCTGCAAAGTAACAATGACCAAATCAGAGGTGAAGGCGGAATGGAAATAGAATATGAAAAAATGAAAATTTGAAGAAAAACCAAATCCATTTTTTTGTTCCGATCCCGGTTCCGATAACCTCCCCGACTCCGACTCTGAGCCCATTTGTTATTAGGTGAAGTTTCTATATCAGTTTTTGCTCCAAGTCCACCAATTTTGTAAAAGAGATTGTTTTGAGCTTGTGTCTGGTTCCGACTCCGGTATATGTGTAATAGGTATATTTTTAAAAGCATGTTTTATGATGATATCTAAAGATCTAATTAGAGATTTGCTTGCAGGAGAATTGAGAGATGTCAGGAACGTCAGGAAAGGCTGCTCGAAGGAATCAACCGGCTGGATCATCAAAGAGAACACCAAAAATAAAGAACGTGAAACCAGAACAACTGCCTTATACATTGAGGTATGATCATAGGAATCCGGTGGTGAAAGTGAGCAAGGTGGGATCAAACTAGTCAGATATCACGGATACTAATCTGGGCCAGTATAGCTTTGAAGAATTATATGAAGAGACCTTTGCAGAACGAGCAAACTTGACAGGGAGAACACAAAGGATTGTTGATTATGGTCTTGCACATATCACTGTGTTTCCTTTATCAGTCCAGTGTCTGGAGTTGATATTGACAGTAGCCAGTACCTACAATCCTGCTACAAGATTATGCATGGATTCACAAAATAATGTGATTATAGATCTTACTCCGCAAATGTTCCAAAGCATATTTAATGTTCTTGATCCCAAGAACTTGGTGCAGCTAACTGAAGCAGAGGCATTGGAGAAATATAGCAAGCATAAAGACTCCAATAAGTCTCACTTAAACAAAAGATGGTTAAGCACAAAGAAGAAATCTTTAAGTAAGTTGGCAGACCAGCCAAAGAGGGCAGATTTCATGAAAGAGATATCTAATTTGATATTAATGCTGTCCAGAGTGTTTGGGAAGATGGATGCCTTCCACTTCAAGGAATGGATGTTTCATTTTATTCAAGTAATCTTTCAGGGTGATTACCAGTTTGACTTGTCAATGATTGTTTCTGATGCCATACATGATCAGCTTACAAGGGTTAGACAGACTAAATCTTTCTTCATGACTTCTTATGTGGTTTATGCTGCAACAAGATTGGGGATTTTCCTAGGATTAAACAGAGTAGGTATAATAGGACTTTTGGATGGACAAAAGAAAGTATGGGAACACTACAATCAATTATCTCTTCAGGTTGCTGAGACTCATTTCAGAAGAGTCAATGATGCATTTTTTATATGTGGTTATCAACTAGTTGAGTGGAGATGCAGGATACAGGTTAAGTCAAGAAGCTATGGCTTTTATTGCTGAATGGGGAAGTTGATACATCCAATACCCCAAATTTACATACTTCAGATTGTTTGGTTTTGAAGGTCATCCCCATTTGCTTCCAAGATGCTGCAGTAACAGAATAATGCTTATGGATTTTGTGTATCAGGCCATTGGAGTTAATGCTAGGTTTGGGATCAAGCACAAGACAGGATGCCATAAATTTTCCATGACACTGGGTGAATATAATTGTCAAAATTTGAAGGGAGCAAAGGTGGTTTGTAATGAGTTGATACAATTGAAATTGGGATTGTATACAACTTGTAAGTATTTTGATCCAAGGGAGAAAATGCATGCTTTATTACCTTCAGTGTTCACTAAACACTTTAATTTTTTAGAGAACTTTTGGTGTGATAGGCAGGATGATTATGACTTGAGGAAGAAGAATTATGAGAGATTATCAGTCTCACTCATGTCAGAGCTTGGTATTAAAGAAAATATTCCTAAAAATTTGGTGGATGATGGAATCATATTGGATCCCTCATATGAATCCTTGAGCATTGACACCAAAAGCTTAAATCCAATAGACTGGAATGAGGAAGAAACAATTGATATTAAGAAAATTGGAAGAACAGTCTTGGATAGAAGTGTGCAATGGTTGATGATGAAAGCTCGAGCTCCTCAAGAACTAATCATTAAGAAGGGTAAAGGATACAAGAGGATTAAAAGAAAGACACCTTCCAAGGAGCCTTTAGAATTCTTTCCTCTTGATGTTGAAGAAATAGAACTTGAGGTGGTCGATGAAGAAGAAGAGGCACCAGAGGGAGATGTTCCAATAGAATCTGCTATTTCTACGCCCGCATTGGGTGAGTCATCCACACAAGCCCCACTCACAAGAAAGAAAAGTAAAGAGGTTCAAGAAGGAGTACTTTATGCCCTGGATAAAGCTGATAAAGGAAAAGAAGTGGAGGAAGAATTGGTAGAAATTGAGACAGAATCGGATGAAACTCTTTTGAAGAAGGACCTGCAAGAAAACATGCCTTTGGAGGGGACTATTGAGCAGATTCTAACGTAGGAAGACCAATGGAAACAGTTTGAAGATGCTACAAAAGAGTCTGATGCAAGGAATCATGCAGGAGAAAGATGATGGAGGAGACTTGGTGATAGATCGGCTTGTAGAAGTCAAAGAAGAAATAAAAGCTGCAGGGAGAGAATTGATCAAGGTTAAAAGTATGAAAGAGTTTGCTGCAGTTGAGTTGGATCAGATCAAATTTGAAGATGACTGGGTTGATGGGCCAGATATGGATATGCTACAACAAGTCTTCACCAATTATGATGAGTTCATGGCAGATCCGGATTCACATGCATAAAATCTTGCATGCATGATGTTCTTCTTCCTTGCATGTTGCATGCATGCAACATTGACAGTCTTGAGGGTGCATGCCTTCTTTTCTTCTATTTCTATCTTCTATTTTTAGATCAAACTGAATGTATAATGTAAGGACTCAAGATCAAAGTTGATCTGAGTTTCCAAGAAAGTTGATTGTTCCTAAAAAGGTGGAAAGTCTAAAATAGAAGTGAAGTTCAAACTTCTTTTGTATATCTATAAATACCAGATGGGTATCACATTGTAAGGGTCAGCTAATTGAGAATTGGATTAGCTTGCCTAATGCTAAGAGATAGAATTTTGTAGAGTTTTTGCAGAGATACATTGTATTTAAATCTTCTTATAGTTAATAGAATTACAGGTTTACTCAAAAGATGATGTTTGGAATTAAATTGTTTGTTTGACAAGGCTGATAAGTTATGATTTATCTGTATGTAGTGATTGTGCTGAACATAAGAGTTTCTTGAATGATGAAAGTCATTTGAAGGAATCAGATTTAAGGATCATCTTATTAGATTGTCATTGAGTTGAAGTTATTAAAAAGTCTGTTGATCTATAATTTTGATGATGAATGAATGTGCGTTGTTTTGAAAATCCTTGAAATATTTGTGAAGAGTAATTGTGAAGTTAATTAAGCACCTAAAATGTATGCAGTGGTATAGATTATGCTACAGACTATATCATCTTATGGTTTTTATGATATGTTAGGAAACATTCATCATTGAAGGTATATGTCTAGATACTAGATAAATTCGGTTCATATTTACTGGTTTACCCCTTTGTTCTATCTTTTTCTTTTATTTAAAACCCATTGATTTACAGGAACTATTTCGATAAAGAGAGTCATAGCTTGAATCCTTTGTTACTGGCACAGGCCCCTTGAATATTACAGTTGCATGAACCAATTGAGTGACATCAGATAGTTGAGAACCAACTACCAGGACCTTGGGAGTTAGGCTACTATATGTTGTCTTTCTTTTTCAGGAGAAATAGAGTAGAAATATTCTGTTTTAATGTTGTTTGTGTCATTTTAACCATCAACAAGTAAGATAGATTAAATTCAAGTTTTTACGGTGAGGTAGATTAAATCTAGGTTTTACAGTGAGTTAGGGTTTGCGAGATCTTGTTTTTTAGGATTTTTATTACGCATTCGTTTGGTTAAAATAGAGGGGTTAAATTCGTGCCCTAGTTTTTATATTGCATTTTCTAGATTAGGGTTTTATGCATTTTTGTGATCGCATTTAAAATGATTAAATATGATGCCCTAAAATATAGTCACCTCCATGGTCATATGGGCATGGTCCTTTCATGTTATATTTGAAGCCTCATTTCGTCTAATATGACCTTAGTCTTTAATCATGACGTTATGCATTAAATTGTTAAAATCGTTGATGATGTCATGGTCAACATAGGCAGAAGCGGGATCAGAATTTATTTAGATTTTTTGATGTTTTTTTATGACTAGTGTTAATTCCATTTTCCATCCCGCCTCTAACCTCATTTAGAGTAACACGCTTTATTTCGAGATAATGTCAACCTTGTCGGAAGCGGAAGCGGAACTGAAACAGAATATGAAAATAGAAAATTTGAAGGAAACCAAATCAGTTTCCATTCCAGTTCCAATTCCGATCACTATTCCACTTCCAACTCCAAGCCTGCTTATTGTTAGTAGAATGTCAATAACAATTTTTGCTCCGAGCCCAACAGTATGTTAAAAGAGGATTGTTTAAGATGTTTGCTTCCTAGTTCCACCTCCGATGTATGTTTGAAAGGTATGAGTTTAAGACATATTTTGAGATGTTTATTCAAAGATCTAACTAGGGGTTTTGTTGTAGGAAAGCTAAAGAATGTTGAGAACATCAGGAGAAGCTGTCCAAAGGAACCAGCCTGCAGGAACATCAAAGGTAGTAGCTTAACCCAAGAAGATCAAGCCAGAACAGTTACCTTATACCTTGAGGTATAACCACAGGAGTCCTATTGTCACAGTAAGCAAAGTAGAATCAGATTGGTCAGACATCACCGACACAAATTTGGGCCAATACAATTTTGAGGAGCTGTATTCAGAAACCTTTGATGAAGATATAATAGGGAGGACACAAAGAATTGTTGATTCCGGTTTGGCTCATATCACCCCATTTCCTTTATCAATCCAATGCTCGGAGTTAATCATGACAACAGCCAGTGCCTATAATCCAGCTACAAGGCAATGCATGGATTCAGAAGATAATTTAATCATTGATCTCACTTTGCAAATGTTTCAAAGTATATTTAGTGCTTTGGATCCCAAGAACTTGGTGCAATTAACTGAGGCAGATGCCCTAGAGAAATATAGAAAATATAAGGAATCCAAATAGTCTCACTTGAACAAAAAGTGGTTAAAAACAGAGAAGAAGTATCTAACCAAGCTTGCAGACCAACCAAAGAGGGCAGATTTCTACAAGGAGGTATCAAATTTAATAATGATGTTTTCTAGGGCCTTTGGGAAGAGATACACCTTTCATTTCAAGGAGTGGATGTTTCCCTTCATTCAGATAATCTTAAATGGCACCCAACAATTTGATTGGTTGATGATTGTATCAGATGCCATTCATGATCAATTGACCAGTATTAGGGAGACTAAATGCTTTTTCATGGCTTCTTACATTGTGTATGCAACAACAAGAGTAGGTATCTTCCCAGGTCTGAACAAAGTGGGAATAATGGGAGTGTTAGATGGACAAAAGAAGGTGTCAGAGCATTATAACCAGCTATCCCTATAGGTTGCTAAGACTCAATTCAGAAGGGTTAATGATGCATTCATATATGTGATCATTAACCAATTCAATGGAGATACAAGGTACGAACTGAGCCAAGAGGCCATGGCATTTATCACTGAATGGGGATGTTGGTACATTCAATACCCCAGGTTTACATACTTCAAGCTAGCTAGTTTTGAAGGCATCCACATTTGTTGCCTAGATGTTGCAATAAAAGGATAGTTTTAATGGAATTTGTATATTAGGCTCTTGGGGTTAATGGCCGGTTTGGATTAAAACATAAGACTGGATGTCACAAGTTCCCTACGAAGTTGGGTGAGTATAGCTATCATCATTTGGTAGGAGCAAAGGTGGTGTGCAGTGAATTGATACAATTGAAGTTAGGTTTATATAGCTCAAAAGCATTTTGACCCTAAGAGTAAAATGAATGCCTTGCTGCCTTCTATGTTTGATAAACATTTTAATTTATTAGAAGATTTTTGGAGTGACCGACAAGATGAGTATGATATAAGAAAGAAGAATTATGAAAGATTACCTGTCTCACTCATGTCAGAGCTTGGTATCAAAAATGATATTCTTGAAACCTTGGTGGATGATGGAGTTGTATTGGATCCATCTTATGAAGCTTTAAACATTGGAACTAAAAGTCTTGATCCAATTGACTGGAACAGTGAGGAAACCATTGATATTAAGTAGATAGGGCGAATAGTCTTGGATAGAAGCATTCAATGGTTGGTTCTAAGAACCAAAAATCCTCGAGGAGCAGCTCCTAAAAAGGGGAAGGGGTATAAAAGGATTAAAAGGAAGACACCTCCCAAGGAGCCTTTGGAGTTCCTTCTTCCAGACATTGAAGAAATAGAGCTTGAAGCAACAGTTGATGAAACAGAGACACTAGAAGGAGATGCTCAAATGGGATTGATTATTTCAACACCTACATTAGGTGAATCTTCTACTCAAATCCCACTTGCAAAACAAAAAAATGAAGAAGTGCAAAAAGGGACTCTTAATAGTGTTGTTGAAACTATGAAGGGAAAAGAACTAGAAGTGGAAGTTCATGATGTTGCAATAGACTCTGATGAGACTCTGTCAGAGAGGGATACACAAGAAAATGTACCTCTAGAAGAGGATATTGAACATGTAATGACACAAGAGGATCAGTGGGCATTGTTTGAAGAAGTCAGGAAAGTTGCTGATGAGCAAGCTGTAGCAATAGAAAAGAAAAAGTTAGTTGATGCCAAGAAACAAGTTGATGCCATACTACAGTAGCAACAAATTGAAGCTAAGTCAAAAGATGATGAGATAGAGAGGCAACAAAGGCAACAGGAGCATGAAATCAAGGTTAAGGAGGAGAATGATAAGTTAGAATTGATATAAAAGATTCATGACATTGAGGAAGAGAAGGCAAGACACCGAAGGAAAAGAGAAATTTTGGTAGCCAAGTTAAAGATTGTTGAAGAAGCTCATAGAAAATAAGAAGAAACAGAACGATTACAAAAGGAGAAAGAGACCAAAGAGTTGGTCAAAAATCAACAACAACAAGAAGAAAAGGCAGAAAAGCTTAAAGCTTTAGAGACAAAAAGACTAGAGAAAGAAAGATTGGAAAAGGAAAATTAGAGAAGGAGAGACTGGAAAAGGATAGATTAGAGAAGGAAAGATTGGAAAGGAAATATTGGAGAAAGAAAAATTGGAGAAAGAAAGGATAGAAGAAGAA
Source organism: Sequoiadendron giganteum (assembly GCA_007115665.2). NCBI lineage: Eukaryota > Viridiplantae > Streptophyta > Pinopsida > Cupressales > Cupressaceae > Sequoiadendron > Sequoiadendron giganteum. Next base: position 289,665,353 of record CM021109.1, on the reverse strand, counting down.
AGGTTGAAGAAGGAGGAAGAAGACAAGAGAGTACAAGAGCAAAAAGATAAGGAGGAAGCAGAAAAGTTGGCACAAATGAGTGTAGAACAAGAGCAACAATATAAACAAAAGGTTGATTCTCAGCCTCAGTTATATGTGCAACCTCCCTTAGCTGCTACCTCCTCTTCATCAACCATGTTGACTATTACTCCAGGAGCTCCGACTTGGTTGAAATTAGACCTTAAAAAGAGAACACCGACACCTTCTCAACCTCTCAATTGGGAGGATATGATGAAGTAAATTAAAAGAGAAAGGCCTAAAAAGAAGGCCAGGATCCTGCACTCTACTAGATTGACTGACAAGGGAGAAATTGTGGTTGAGTGTGCCATACCTATGATAGACAAGGAGGCAGGGGATATGCAATTAAAAAGATTATCAACTAGGCACTGCAAATTTGGGGAGACCTACCTGGGATCAGCAAATGAATCTAATTGATGTGGTAGCCTCCTCAACCAAGTCTAGGATGTTGAAGGATAAACAAAGGAAGGATGAGCTTAAGGCTCAATTAGATCAATTGCATGTTTTTCTCAAGAACATTTCTGCTCCAAGGTCACAATAGGTTGCTGCAATTGAGACCCTAGTTTTGTTGAGCAAACAGGAAGTAGAGGATTTGGAACAGGTGAGGGGCAAGGCAGAAATGTTAGATTGGTGGGTAGGTAAGTTGAATCAAGAAATAGATGGGGTGTTAGAAGACATTTTTGAGGTCTACAAAGCGACTGAAGATCTGATGGAAGAAATGAAATTATATGTTAAAAATTTGGAGGCACAAGAGGAGGAGTACAGTCGATACAGTCAGAAACTGGAAGAGGTCATAAGTTGCCTAAGACTACCCTCCTAGAATAGTCAATATTAGAAGAAGACAATAAAGATTTTCTAGAAAAGACTTCTTGTATACTCCGATTTAGAACATATTTCTTGTTCAAACAAAGAAATGAGGTGCAAGATTCTATTAAGGAATTGAATGAGCAATTTGAGGAGTTAGAGGCCATCGTTGCTATTTTGGTAAATGTTGAGGTACTTGTAAAAGAAGGCTTACCTTTAAGCCAAATAAAGCAAAAATGGACTGAAAGATTTAAAGAGGTTATGCAAAGAGGATATGTCAGTGAAGATTTTCTAGTAGATAGATTGATGGACATCAAAGAGGAAATAAGAGTAGCCAAGAGAGAGTTGACAAAGCTAAAGGATATGAGAGGGTTTGTTGCAGTAGACTTGGAGTGAATTAAGTTTGAAGACAACTGGGTGGATGGGCCTGAATTACACACATTACAACAAGTCTTCTCCAGCTATGACGAATACATGATGGAGCAAACTTCGCATGCATAAATCTCATGCATGCATGGCTTTCTTCTTCTTTGCATGTTGCATGCAGCACTGGCAGTTTTTGAAGCACATGGATTTCTTTTTCTCTCTTATATTTTGTTCTTCAGTTTAACTGAATGTACTAATGTAAGAACTCAAGATCAAATTGATCTAAGTTTCCAAGAGAGCTTAATTTCCTAGAAAGGTGGATCGACTTAAAATAGAAGTGGAGTTCAGATTTTGTATATCTATAAATACCCTTTGGGTATCATATTGTAAGGGTCGACTAATAGAGAATAGAACTGGCCACCTGATATTAGGAGATAGAATTTTTCATAGTGATTACGTAGATACATTGTTACTTGATTTTTACAGTTAAATAAAATTACAGGTTTATGCAATACGGTGTTAGAATTAAGTTTTACTTGATAAGGCTGATGAGTTATAATCTATTTGTATGCCAGTGATTGTGCTGAAGCATGATTGTTTCTTATGTGATGAAAGTCATTAGAAGAAGCCGGATTTAAGGATTATCTTGGTAGATTATCATTGAACTAAAATTTATTGAAGTCTGTCGATCTATGATTTTGGCAATGAATGAATGTGTGTTCTTTTTGGAATTTTTGAAATAAGTTGTGATAGGCAAATTAAAATAATAAACTTAGATGCATACAATGGTATGGATTATTCTATGAATTGTATCATGCTTTGGTTTTCTTGATCTGTTGGAAAACATTCATTGTTGAAGATATATGTCCAGATGTTAGATAAGTTTTGTTCATGTTTACTAGTTTACCCTTTGATCTATCTTTTTCTTTTGTTTGAAACCCCCTTTATTTACTTGGAACAGTTTGATAAAATGAGTCATTGCTTGCATTCTTTTGTTACTAGCATAGTCCCCTTGAACATTACAGTTGCATGGACCAATTGAGTGACACCAGACAGTTGAGAACCAACTACCAGGACCTTGGGAGTTAGGCTACTATATGTTGTCTTTCTTTTTCAGGAGAAATAGAGTAGAAATATTATGTTTTAACGTTGTTTGTGTCATTTTCACCATCAACAATGAGCTCATAGGTTTCAGTGTTGAACCTGGTAGCTTTGATACCACATGTAACATACCAACCCTTCATTGAAGTAAAAATTTCCTAAGTTTTAACCATGCGAGTAAATAAACTATGTAACAAGCTATTACAATAAATTATTTTTCTTTATTGAGAATATACAAACAAGTTTCCATAACAATTACAATAAAGATTCTATTTCATTACAATAACTTCCCAAGTTACAAACATACAATAATGCATACAATTGCATACATAACTCAAATGAGCTTTGGAACAAATAGCTGTAAGATTGTCTAGGATCCTTCATTTCAAATCTTGGTTCTTCTATCATCTTTTGTGGAGGAGAAGCATCACTCAAGTTCTTTTCTTCCAACCACGAACTCATAATGTGGTCCCTCGTACATCTATCATTTGATAGATGGCCCTTCCCTTTGATGAAGAGATTGATAGAGTAACCAATAACAACATCCAACTGAGCATAGTGCTATGTCCTACATAACTATAACTTTATAATCCCACAATATTGGACTAGCATGTAATACTGGATCACAAGGAATTGATAGTGGAACCAAAGGTCGTCACACTACTTTGGCCAAAGTATTATCAATGGTAATCTAGAGGAATGTCATCTATAACATACATTACTCAAGGCCGATTTGACTTAAGGCCATCTTAAACTATGCATAGGTGTTTCCTTCAATGGATAATCTATCACCCCAAAGATAACCTATCACCACTTTACATACTTGGATTAAACCTACTTAACAAGTAAGTACACAAGCTAGGCATTTCCTTCAATGGATAATCTATCATCCCAGAGATAACCTATCACCATTTTACGTACTTGGAATACATCTACTTAATGAAAGTAAATACACAAGTTCCCTCCCATACTAGATGAATAATCCTAGGAGTAAACACAAGCCATTATAGTTAAATCAATAACCTAGCTAAGAGTAACTCATATGTCACTCATATTTAATCATATCTAGTATGCAATACCTATGATGAACACTAACCTCATATTGTGGAGTACATATGTAAGAACATCATAAAAACAACATAAAAGATTCTATTTCCTTTTCAAAGACATTCTAGATTTCCCAAAAGTAAGTACTCATTAAAGACAATTCAAGCAATCACGGAAAACAATCTTTCATAAATAAAATAATAAAGAAGAATATCCTCATGCCTGTTATCACTTATCCAATAAATTAACAACAATGCAGCCTCTCCCATACAACAACAAGCTTAATAATAGCTTCTTAAGAAATGTCAAAATGAAATTCTAACTCTCAAGTTGATAGATTACTTCACTCAACAACAAATCTCTCTCTTAATATGTTAGAATTCTCTCTCTCTCTCACACACAAATAAAGCTGGGAATAAGCTGATAATATAGCAACATAAAGGATTGCATGAAGAATGAGTCCTCTCAAATGAAACCGCTCTGCTATTTATACAGCAACATGAGGATACACATCATATAGTTTAGGCATGGATATGGACAACAAACACCATGCATAGCTACACATATAACATAGCAAAAAGGTGGCAACTATGTGAGCTGATACTCAACAAAACATCTACAGATCAACCTTGCTAGATCGACAACAAATAAAGACTTATTCTAGGTAGTGGCAATAACTTCAGCCCAAAAACTTTATTCTAGGCCAACACCACTCAACATAATCCTAACCTTCTCCATCAGTGTCTTGTTCATTCTTTCTACAACTCCATTCTATTGTAGAGAATACAGAGTTGTCTTCTGTCTATGAATACCACAATCTTTACAAAATATATCAAAATCATTAGAGAAAAATCACCACCATTATCAGTCCTCAAATATTTTATTTTCTTTCTAGTCTAAAACAACCATTGCTTTAACTTTACTAAAGAAAACCAAATTTACTCTTTACAAAATATACCCATGTCCTTCTACTATAATCATCAATAAAAAAAACATAATATGTGGATTTACCAATTGAAGGAACATATACAAGACCAAAATACATCAGAATGAATAATACCCAATACACCATAAGATTTATGAGAACTCGAGTAAAATTGAACGCGGTTTTGTTTTCCATAAATGCAATGCTCACAAAAATCAAATTCAAGATTATAATCAGAAAAACCTTCAACAAGGTTTTTATTTGTCAAGGTCCCTATACCCTTTTCTCCAATGTGGCCAAGTCTCTAGTGCCATAACATAGTTTTCTTGCAAGTAACTTTGTCTCAGAAGAAAGAGCACCCTTGGGTACCCAAAAGCCATGAACATTTGCTGAAGGTGAAACCCTCACTTCTTCTATAGAATTTCTGTTCACAAAAATACTATTGCACTCAACAGTGCATGCATCAAGCTTATACAATGTCTCATATTTGACACCTCTAGCAATCAACATAACACCTCTAATCATCTTGCATCATGCACCATAAAATGCTACCTGCACATCAACATTTATTATTTTTCTTGTAGATAACAAATTTTGTGCTAATACAAGGATATGCAACACCCCATTAATCCTTTTTATTCTACCATCAAGAAACTTGATTTTAACTTTACCACAACCAACATTGTCTAAATGAGAGTCATCACCCAAGTACACCTTACCTCTATCAAATTATTCATATTCACAAAACCAATCTCCATTAAAGGTCATATGAAAAGATGCACCTGAGTCAATTAACAATGTATCATTACCTACACAAGTTTACAAAGCTGCAATAAATGCGTCACCATCTTCCTTGTTAGACTCACAATCATAATAAAATTTCTTCTTTTTCTTCTTCTTTTTTTCTTTGCATTCCTTAGGAACATGTCTAGGCTTACCACAGTTCCAGCAAATAACTTTGGACTTTCTAGGAGATTTAGATCTTCCCTTGGACTTAGATTTGTCACGCTTCTCATTCTTCTTTCCTTTTTCCTTAGGTCTTCCATGAAAATTTAGGGCCTCCTTGGAAGTGATATATACCTTCCTCCTCATCTCTTTAGAAAGCAAAGAACCCACCACATCTTTAGTCTTTAGTAAAATAGAAGTACTCCCAATAGCCATAACAAGAGAATCCCATGAATCAAGCAAAGAACAAAGCAATATCTAACATTTCTCCTCCTCATCCATTTTGATACCAATTGATGCCAATCGAGCCACCAACATATTGAATGCTTCTAGGTGGTCTACGATTCATCCACCCTCTTCCATTCTCAAGGAATACAACTTATTCCTTAAGAAAATCTTGTTCACTAGAGATTTGGCTTGATACATCTCAACAAGCTTCTTCCATAGTTTATGTGTAGAGGTCTCTTCATGGACATTAAGTAAAATAGAGTTTGCTAAGCACAATTTGATTAGACCCTTGGCTTTATGGTCCATAACATTATATTGAGAAGCTTGAGTAGGAATTTCAAGCCTTGAAACATTCTCATCAACAACATCCCACATATCTCAATCTATCAATAGATCCTCCATCTTTAGCTTCCACATCTCAAAATTATTTCTAGAAAATTTCTCCACCTCTATTCTCCCTAATGAACTTGCGAACTGAAAATTCTTGCAACAAGATCACAAAGTGTCTTTTGCACAAGCTACCACTCAAATTTGGATTAGTTAAAAAAAACCCAAAAACCCACAACTAAAACAAAAAGGTGATCACGCTTTGATACCACTTGTAAGGAAGCTAAGGTAGCAGAATAACTTCCTACACTAACCTTGAGAGGAGAATAATGCAAAATTTTTACAGAATCTTTAATAGTTACAAAGCCTTTAACATAAATAAACACAAATATCATGTATACCACAACATAATGATTTATGTGGGGAAAACCATTTCAGGAGAAAAACCCCACACTCCAAAAGCTTCCCAATATATTATTCAGAAATCAAAAGATTACAATATACTTGCAAAGTAAGCTTCTCATAGGAGTATCACCACCAGAGATCAAGAGACAACTTGATCGCTATCAGACTCTCAGAATACACCATCGTCTACATACATCTTACCTGCTTATAACAATATTTTTGGAACCTTCTAGAATTAGGGTTTTACAAGGTCATTTTCATTTGACGTATTAATGGAAAAACCTTGACATTTCAACGGCAAAAATCCTTTACGTGTCAACAAATTTTTTTCAAGGCCTTGTCCCAAACCCCATGTCTTGTTACAAGTGTACAGTATTTGCATGATCAATCACCACATACCAACATAAATCCTATCAATACACTGCATATAATTGCAAGGTTGAGAAACATTTTCCCAACATTTGGTTAGCACTAGAATTCATTTTTAAAATTATTATTATTTTCTTAAATTGAGTAAATTGAATGAAGAGTTTATGTGGAAATATTATAGGTGTTATTTTTGAAAATGTTATTTCTATCATAGCCTTAAATGTACATATAGAGTGGTAAGACTAACAAATGTTTGGCAACCAACCATAATTTTAGGAGGAAGCCTATATGTTTCCCCTTGTGGGGGAGCATTTCAAACTCCACTATAAAATGTGATGGAGTAAGTGTTAGGGATTTTTCAATAATCACTTATCCCCAATCATTTCCAAAGAAGTAGAGGCCATAAATTAGAGGTAGAAAGGCTAAAGAAGTATGTGAGAGAATCCACAAATGAAGGATCCTAGACTATCAAGGATTTTATTACTTGTCACAAAAAGAGATTAGCTTCAACCCAAGCTTCATCCTTGGACATACCTATTTTCTAGGAAGTTGATTGGGTTTTACCTAATAATATAGTGTTCTTGTTAGATATCTATTTATATGGTTGTGTGCATTGCACTTTTCGTTTCTTGGTACCTTCTTTTTCCTTAGTATTTGTTAATCTTAATCTAGTTAACATGTTTTCTTATGTTAAAGGGAGGGGAGCCTAATAGATCCCCAATTTAATTATCTAAGAAAATAATCATCCATGGTATCTCTATCAATATATGCATGATCCATACCAAGAGAATACAATTCATAAGGTGCATTTATGCTATTAGAATTATTATTATATGGATTACTATAAATTGTCAAAATTTTATTAGTAGCGACAACCAAATGATTGGGACCATTATTAACACTTTTAATGTACATCATATTGTTGTCACTCAAATATTTTACTTTATGTTTGAATGTCATGTAACCAGGTGTGTGATGTCCATTAACTCTATGGAAGTTGCAAAATTTACTCTCTTTGCAATTATTGGGAATCCCTTTACCTAAATCTAATGGATTCACAGGTGGAAGCTTTATTAAACTAAAGCTTACAAATCTTTAAAGCGTAATTCCCAAAGGATCTTCTATCTTAATCAACTTCCTAAAGGTATGAGTTTTAAAACAAGGCACATAGGAACTATTAACTACTTGATGCATATTTTCAATCATTTATAATCATTACCCTTTAAAAATTTATTGGAATTTTATAATTTTAAAGGGTGAGAGGATATATAAGAAAATGATATATACTCAAGGGTATTTAATACTATAAAATTTAGCTCAAGAATCTTTAGGTGAGTGCACATATCCATAAAATAAGGGGAAACACTTAGGTAAAAATTATTCTTACTAGTAGGAACAAGTCCCTCAAGGAAAATAAGTTGTGTCTTATCATCATCAAGTTGGTGCTTTATTTTATCACATGATGATTGAAATTAAATAACATAATTATTGATAGGTTCACTACTCTTTTGGGCACATTTAATCAAATCATCCACAATTATTTTCAATCTCATTTAAATATAATATTGTGTGAAGGAAGTAATGGTTGTTTAATCAAATGAATGTATAGGATTGAGATTTAAAGAATAAAACCACTAAATAGCATAATACTTAAGGTTGTAAGAAAATTGGTTAATATCCTATCCTTATATGAAAAATCCAACCATGAAATATTGAGATATTGTAAATAGATACATGAATTAATCAAAGACAAGTGGTGTATGATATAGAAGATTGTATGTGATAGAATATTTTCTATTAGAAATATCATCCATATTTTGTAATAAACAACCCTTTTGTTGTTGAAAATTTCCAATAAAAAATAAGTTAAAATGCAATGTCCTTATCACTTTATGATCACCTAGTTCCTATGATGGGAAAGGTGAGAGCATACGGTGTATATAACCCCACAAATATCTAGAATACAACTTAGAGGTAAACACACTAGGAAACAAGATGACCGATCTCACTTCTTTAGTGGAGTGTGCTATGCAATAACTAGAAAGGAAAACACTTAATGCTTATTCAGTGGAGATAAATTACAAAGAACATGAATTTCCACTTATTCATTGGGGTGAGAAAATACCAAACTTCCACTCGTTCATTGTGGTAATAAAATTATAGTACTTACACTTATTCATTGGTGGTGAGCATATACAATATTTCCAGTTATTTAGTGGGGTGAGAAAATACATTAAGAGAAAGGCTGAAACCACTAGCGGTACTACTATCCAAGGTATTACAATATATCAAAGCAATACAGAATCATCATTAAATAATATTATCTTACTGATTTATGCTAATAAAAAGTTCTAATCACAAATTTTAATTGTTGCAACCAACCAAAATGAGACAAATACCATAGATACCAAAATTCTCAACTATGCAACAAAAATATACCTCAGATACATGACATTAGAATGATGATTTTAGGTCTAATACCACTCAATTCTACTGATAGATTGTCAAATAGAAACTAAACACAAATTGAGAGCACACTAAAAACTGTTGATTATAGAATTTGACTAACATTGAAAAATTATAAGATCCTCCAAAAATCATAATTTGCATTGTAACTCCTATAGATCCAAAACCCATCTAAAAGATCCTGAAACTATATACATGAAATATAACTTAAAGTATAAGGTAGTAAATATTTCACAGAATCTATCGCTATTTCAAACACCATCTACTTAGGTTTCAATAAAAAAGACTCTATGGAAAAGAGGTAGGAAGTCAAAGGCAAAAAAACTTAAGGAAGAAATAGATGCAGGTATGCAGGCTACTTTGGATGGAAGGTTCCCATTCACAAAAAGGTCGAGGAGAGCATGCTGCTCTCCTCAACTGCAATGAAGGTGATCTCTTGGAATGTCAAATGCCTTAATGCCTCTAAAAAAAGGTCCCATATCAAGCATCAACTTGATGCTTGTGGGGCAAATATCATTTTATTGCAAGAGACCAAAACATCACAAGATACTTTTGAGTCTTCAATTATGAAATGGGGAAAATGGAAAGCAATTCATGTTCTAGCTCAAGGTGCTTTGAGGGGATTGGTGACTTTGTGGAATATGAAACTAGTGACTATTAATGCACTCAAATCAGGTAACAATTGGTAGATGTTGTTTGTGGTAAGCTTTGATCTCAAGTTCAAGCTGGTTAATGTTTATGGTCCATCAACTACACATGAAAATAATAGGTTATGGGAAATATTAAAAAAAATTATTTAGGGATGTGGGAATGACAAGGTGATAGTGGAATGGGACTTCAATGTGATAGTGGTCCTACATGAAAAACAAGGGGGAATTTTTCCACCACTCAAGACATTGGAAGACTCTATAGATTTTATATCAGATAATACATTGAAGGATATATTGCTAGAGAAGGGAAAATTTACATGGACCAATAGAAGGAAAGAATTTTTGCAAATTTTTGTCCAATTAGATAGATTTCTTGTATCCCAAGATTGGATTATAGCATCATACAATTTGAAATCTCAAATATTTCCATTTTTTGTTTTGATCATTATGCCATATCCCTAGAAATCATAGGCTTGGATTCAGTGATAGGGCACAGGCCATCGTTAAAGTTTGAAAAGATGTGGTTTAGGAACCCTCTCTTCTTTCCTCTTCTTCAATAATGGTGGGTTAGTGCACCTTATCCTAGAGGTACAAATATGTTTCAATTCTTTAAAAAATTGTAGCATGTCAAAAATCAAATCAAAATTTGGAATGTGCAAGTTTTTAAGAACATATTTGTTCAGAAAGAGGAGGTGGAAAAAGAGTTAGTCATGGTTCATGAGCTTATAATTCATATTGGATTAGATCCTAAAACATATGAAAAGCATAATAACTTGCAAATGTTATGGGAAGAGTTAGGAAAAAGGGAAGAGATTTATTAGCACTAGAAGTCTAGGGAACTTTGGTTGAAAGAAGGGGATCACAATACAAAGTATTTTATTGCATTGGATCAAGTTAAGAGAGAAACATAGACAAATTTTTCAATTCAATATGAAGTCATAGGGAATCAAATTACAAATGCAATAGAAATTCAAGAAGAGGGTATAATGTTTTTCAAAAATCTCCTAGATTCATCGACAAAAGAGCTTGCTCAAAGTTGTCAAGAAGAACAATCATTGCTATCAACAATTCCAAAATTGATCTCACATGAAGATAATGTTGGGCTCATGAAACCATTTACCTTGGAAGAATTAAGGAAAGTTGTGTTTTCTCTCTCACCAGATAATGCCCCAGGGCCTGATGGTTTCACATACCTTTTCTTTTAGAAATGTTGGGATGTATTAGGATTTGACCTGCTCTTAGCCTTGGAGGAGTCATGAAGGAATGGTACAATATCAAGGATTTTAATGTTACAATTATAGTAATTCTACCAAAATTAAAGGAGCCAATTTATTTTACAAAACTTAGAACCATTTCCTTATGTAACACAATGTACAAGATATTCACAAAGGCAATCTATTTACGACTGCAATACCTTATTCCCAAGTTCATTTCTCAAGAGCAAGGGGGTTTTGTTCTAGGTAGAGAGACAAAAAAGGGAACACTAGTTGAACATGAAGTCCTCCAGTCAATCCACATTAGTCACTTTCCTTTTTTCATCATAAAAATAGATATGATGAAAGCTTATGATAGGGTTGATTGGAGTTTTTTAATGGAAGTACTTGACAAGTTTGGTTTCTGCAGCAAATAGTGAAAGTGGATTTTTTCATGCTTATTAGGAGCTAGATTTTCAGTCATAATTAGTGGGGCACCTTCAGGATACTTCACTACAACTCAAGGTGTAAGGCAAGGTGATTCACTCTCTCTGTTTATTTTTATTATAATGGCAGAGGCTTTGAGCAGGATAATCAAAGAAAGACATAGTCTTGGGTGCTGGAAAGGGGTACTCATTATGTATACTGATATCTCAATTACCCACTCACGATTTGTGGATGACACATTGTTGTATGGAAAGGAAAAAAATGAAGAATCCAAAGAAATAAAGGGGATTCTAGACAAGTACTCCTTAAGCTTAGGGTAAAAAATAAATGCACAAAAGTCTAAAATTTATGTATTCAACTCGAAAAAATTTGTTAAAAGGAAAATTATTCAAATTTTAGGCTTCCAAGCAGTAGAACTGATATGTACATATTTAGGGATTTTTATGGGATCAAACAAGATATCATATTGGTCTAAAGTAATTGACATAATTAAGGCCAGATTTTCTGCTTGGAAAGCAAGATTATTGTCATTATCTGGCCACATTTTGTTAGTTAAGATTGTTCTAGCAGAAATTCCAAATTACTTTATAGTAGTCTTAAAGGCCCCAAAATTAGTGGTGGATTAGATTGAGAAGATCATTAGATTTTTAATATGGAGAGGTAACATGGATGATGGGAAAAAGGTTCCATTAATCTCTCTTGATAACATGTCCTTCGAAAAATTTAAGGGTGGAGTGGGTTTGCGTAATATTTCAAAACATAATATGGCATTTGGAGGTAAGTTGATTTGGAAAATGTACACTAAACCTTAATCCAAGTGGTGTAAAATTATGTAGGCAAAGTATCTAGATAGTTAAAATCCACTTAGAATATTCACACTATCAAACCCCCCTCATGGATCTTCCATGTGGAATTTCATGATGTCATGCCAAAAATTTGTCACCTCATATATCTCTTGGCAAGTGAATATGGGAGATCAAGTTCATTTTTGGAATGACTCTTAGAATGGCTACCCTCCATTGAAGGACTTTCAAGAATTACAGTATGCTATTCCCGTGTTATCTCAAGAGTGGTGTTCTAGACTGATTGATTATGTTCATTCAATTAATAAAGTAACTAGAAGAGTACAATGGAAATATTTTTTGAAAAAATAGTTGTCGGTTGCTCAAAAGGAGCTTCTTCATCATTCTTTGGCAGATAAAGTAGTGTTTTTGTTAGGTAAACTGGATGCTATGTTTTGGGAACCATCTAAAAATGATAACTATACATTCAAGCAAGGGTATAAAGCTATTCTTAACAAATATGTCCAACTGCAATCATAGAGAGAATATTCTTTTTGCTAGTATAACATGGTTTTTCCCAAAGCATGAAGCTTTGCTTGGCTAGTTTTGTGCAAGAGGGTTCTAACAAGAGAAAGAATCAACAAGTTAGGTATTGTGGATCCCTTCAAGTGTGTTTTATGTGGAGAAGTTTTTGAAGACACTGATCATCTATTTGCAGTGTTCTTTTTCCTATGAATGCTGGATTTTCATATTGCATAAATTAGGTTTTATACCCCCTTGCCTAGGACAGTCTAGGATTTATTTCAAGCTTGGCCAGTGTTATTCAAATATTCCTTCTTCACTTGCATTTGGTATTTGATTCCTACTATAGTACTTTGGTCTATATGGTGGGAACATAATAAATGCATATTTAGAAGTGTATCCTCTTTAGTTCAACATGTTCAAAGCATAATATAAAAGTTAGCCTCAGAAGCAGTGAATGTTTATCTACAAGCTCATAAGAATATCAATTCACTTTTCATGACATGGGATGACATGATCCTAAAGAATTGGAAGAGTATAAGCCTGCCATTTATAGGTAGTTTGAAGCAACCTCATAAGGCTAAGGTTGATAGGAGAAAAGTTAAATGGCAACCACCTCAGCTAGGTTTCTTCAAAATGAATTTTGATGATGCCTCCAAAGGGAATCCAAGAGTGTTAGGAGTAGGAGTTTACATCTGGGATTCAACAGGGAAGTTAAAAGAAGCCAAATCTATAGAAGGAGACTCATTAGTAATAATAAATGCATGCAAAGAGAATTCTTGTTATAATTGGCATCTTCAATACATAATGCAAAGTGTCTAGAGCTTAATAGACAAATTTGAATCTTTCCAAATTTCACATATATATCGTGAGGGAAATTGTTTAGCAGATCATTTGGAAAACATGGGATGTTAGAGATAACTATTTATTTCAAAAAATGTTGGTGAAATCAAAGCATTTCCAAATTTAGTAGGGATTGTGGTAAAGGAAATGGTGAATGTGTCAAATTAAGCATGGTTCGTGCTTAAGTGACCCCATCAAGCTATGTGTCATAATAAATCCAATTTAAATGACATATGGTAATTTCAAAATCTTCTATGAAGTCATGATGGGATCTCTCTATGAAATTTGATAGGGCACAACTTTAATGGGAAAATGATAACCAAATTTAGAAGTGGGGTTAATTGGGGTAATTTTTTGGCCTCTAATACATCAGTACAAGGCGCAATGATAAGTTTTTTGATTAAATTCCTATAGAATTTGTGATTTTCCCTTTATCGGGCTGACTCTTCTTTATCAGTGAGACCTTGTCCATAGTCCCATCGATGGTCCGATGGTTTTTATCCATTCACCACTGTGCTCTATCGATGAGAAGTGGTTAGATCATCGACACATTATTTTGTGTCTCCTCAATACAATGATGGGTTCCTACAGTGTTCGTCGAAGAGACTTAGCCTTATTAGAGGGACTCTTCCTCGTGTCTCCTCGATGGTCCGATAGTTGCAGCAATGTCATGAGATCATGCAAGATTGGAACTTTAGAACCAAAAGTCAAGTGTTATGAAGTTTTGGAAACCTATGAATTACTAACAACAAAGACAAGCCAATAAGCTTCATCGATGTGACTTCCTTATATCGGTTCGATGGTTGTTATCAATTCTTTATTGTGTTTTATCAATAGGAAGTGGTTAGATTGTTGGGACATTGTTTCATGTCTCTTCGATACAATGATGGGTTCCTATAGTGTTCATCAGAGAGACTTAGCTTTACTAGAGGGAATCTTCCTCAAGTTTCCTCGATGGTCCGATAGCCATGGAAATGTTGTGAGATCATGGAGGATTGGAAATTTAGAACCACAAGTCGAGAGTTATGAAGTTTTGGAAACCTTTGACTTACCAACCACAAAGACAAGCCATTTAGCTTCATTGATGTGACTTCCTTATATCTGTAGACATGGAAAATTGTCCAACACACTTGATCCTGATTAATAACATCGTTTCATCTTGAATCATACTCTTAGATTATCATCACCTTTCATCCCTTAATTAAATAAATCATTATTTATTTAATTAGGTCTTTCTCCTCTGCTGATTAAATTATTCAATTTAATTTAATTAGTCCCCTATCTCTGTTCATTTAAATAATTCATTTTATTTAAATTAAGCCTCTAAAGTCTTCTTATTAAATTGGATAAATTAAACCTTATTTGATTTAATCTAAAATTATCCCCTTTAGTTAAATAAATCAAAACATTTATTTAATTAAACCCTTCCTCTCAATTTGATTTAAATCAATGCATAAATTTAAGTCTAAATTGTCACATCTCCTAAATTCCTCATTAAATTAATTAAACTTTGGTTAATTTAATCTTAATCTATGTCACATCCTCTAGAGAATGCAACTTGCATAATAAATCAATTACTTTGATTTATTAAATCTCCTATTTTCCTTCACATGGCATAAAAGGGGAATATTCCCTCAAAATTTGAATTCAAATTCAAGTGGATTCGATCCTTCCAACAAGGCATTTAATGCCTCTTACATGTCCTTGGCCTTGAGCCAAGTGACATTAACTCCATTATTCTCTCCCTCCAGCTTGCCAACTTTCAAATTTTAAATTTGAATCTAATAACATTTATTGGCACTTTCATCAAAATGTGCACAACCTTCACCCATTCACATCTTGACAAGTGGCACTTGGCCATTGGATGTTGAATGATCCCACATTGCTCAAATCTTGCTCATTCTTCCAATTTGAAATGTATAAATGAGAGACTCTTCCTCTCATTCATCATCCACAATCCAAGCAAGCCTACTATACTTCATTTCATTCATAGTTTGAATGAAAAGTTATTATCTTTACATTAGAGCAATTTGATATCATTTCTTGAGCATTTGCCATCACCATAGCTAGGTTATTGCAGGTTTTCTCAAAGAGTTCATCATTGTTCTTCACCATCAAGTGGATAAAATCATTAAAGCTTAAAAGGATTTGGGAAAGGGCCAATTTCTACATATAATTGGCACCAATTCCCCCATGGGATTGATAGTTTGTTTGTTAAAATAGGATTCATTTACTTTCATTTGTATTCTTCATTTTCTTCTTATGTTAATGTTTCAATCTAATTTCATGGGGAATCTTAGTTCTAGCTTGCATTTCAATATAATAATGTGCTTGTTTTCCATGTTTGTGCAGGTCTAGGATTGGGGTTCACATTTTGGCACTAGGAGGGCAGAATCAAAGATTTCAACATGTTTTTTTTCAAAAATTTTGTGGTTTTTTGTTAACTTTTGTGTCTATAGGAAACTGTACCGCTATCAGTCCAACAACGCCATACAATGACACTATCTTTTCAATAGCGCTTTATTGAACCACTCCAAACTCCAAACTCCACTGCTAGAGTCTTCCCACCCACGAAATTCAAAATTCTAAACTCCATCGCGGGTTTCTAAATTCCAAACTGCGCCATTGGGTCAAATAGCGCCGCAATCACGATCACTATTTTTCTACAGAGCGTCACTCTCAGTCATCAGCAGTGTTATATTGCACCGCTGGCCTTCTCAAATTGCGTCGCACCCGCAGATTGCGCCGCTGGAGTTGGGTAAAAGGCAGATTTATGATTATTTTTAACATTTTTTGTGATGTAGGAACTTCCGGAGGTCATAACTTTTGACTCGGATGTGGGTTTTGGTTGAAATTTTATAAGCGATTGCGTTATGAGGTGGCATGTAAATTTTTAGTTAATTTTAAGTGGGTTGGTAGCCATTTTGGCACATTTCAGGGGCTTGAAACTTTCATCTTGGCCCTCAAAATGCCAATCTAGTGTTTTTTTTCTAGTTTTTTAAGTCATTTTTGTTAATAACTCAAAGTTCATGTTTAGAATTTAGGATGTTAGTTGGAAATTCATCCTATCTTAGTTTTAGAAAGTTTTTGGAAAAAAATAGGACTCTCAAAGTCATGCATGCAAAATTACCAAAAATGGAAAAATCTAACAATTGTTGAAATCTACCAAAAAAATAAATTTCTTGATCAAAAGTGAAGGAAGGAAAATGAAGGCCAAGGGTTCTTTATGATGTTATCATCTCATTGTATTAAGTGTTTTTAAACACTTTTGGGACAACTTATAATCCCTTTCTAAGGATTTGATTACTTTCATGCTCTTAGGACACACTAAAATTTCTTTTGGGCTCTAAAAAGAACATTACAAAAGGCTTCAATTTTGCAAACAAAGGGTTAAAATAAAATTTAAGACAAACTCACTAGATTTGGTTTGAGGACTAACAATTGAACAAGGACAATTCCATATTTCATTTTGGTGCACTTAAAAATAATCAAATCATTACTTTGTGGACTTAAAATGACCAAGTGCTTCTTTGTTTTGTAATTACTTACCCAAAGTAATATCATTAAAATGACGTATGCACTTCTCTCGCACTTTATAGTGATTTTGAGAATCAAAAGTATTTTTGGTGATATTAATTTGTGTAAGTGATTGCCCTCACATTTCATTTGGGATTCAAAATTGAACCAATCTTGCGAGTGTGAGTGTGGCATATTGCGAGTGTTCTCTCTTTGTTTTTCAACGAAGGTCGATCGAACTACGAGATATGCTTTCTCACTTTTGTTTATCTTAGAGGGTCTGCCTTGGTGGGAAAAAGTACTCACCCCAAGGGAACGACCCAACTGGGAACACGCTAAAACCAAGTGACTTCCAACTGGTATATAAGTGTGGATTCTCACGGAAAGTTCGAGAATCATGAGGATTATTTTGACGAGAAGGGCAACGATGGTCTCTCACCATATTGGATAGTCCCCCATGAATGAAATGCCCGCATTAAAATCCTTTTTTAGCAAAGGCCAAAATCCTTAACTATTTTGTTGGTGCAAAAGGTCATGTCCTTTGAAGCCGCCCCACATATACATGCGGTTCTGTTGTAGAGATGAAAAGTATGCCATGGGAGTTTCATGGGTACTGATGCTTGGCTAACCTGAGAAGTGTGTGTCATGGAGGGGAGCCAATGTGGTCAAGCATCTAATCATCCACACTGAATATGCACAAATATATTTATCCAAGTGGGAACCCAACAAAATATTATCTCTTCATCCTAGGATTGTACATGTTCTTGGAATCAAAAAATGCATTGCTTGGGTCTCAAAACATTTGAAAACAAACATTCACAAAAAGCTTCAAAATTTCAAACCCTTTGGAGGAAACAAATATCCTTTGACAAATCTAAGTTCTCTTGCTTTCCCTAGGGATTCTACCCTTAGAGGTTTCTAAGTACTTGGGTTTAATCGTCATTTGTTTTCAATAAAGTCAACCTAGGAAACTATGCTCTTGAAACTTTGATTTTCACATAACAGACCTTGTGGAATGAAAAGGAATGGAGACATAGACATTTATTTTGAAAAGCTAATCAAGAAGTGGATGTGGTAAAAAAATCAAATCATTAACCAAGATAAAATCAATTGAACTCCACACATATGCTGGTTTATCTTTTGTCTTATGATATTTTGAGCAAACATTGGTCTTTTGGTTTGAAATGCTCTTAGGGAAAAAAAATTTTCTTCAAAACTTTGGTCTTGTAAACAAGTACCTCTTAGGTTCATTTAGGATCAAAATCAATCATTCTCATCCATCCCTCAACCATCAAAATCAAATCCCATCTCACCAACAAATTCTTGGGAACTTTGAAAACATCACTTATGCTAGACTTTTAGGAAAAAATCAACATCACCTTGTTTGAATTAACACACTTAGTCAAATTATCCTCTTGTGTACGAGTTTACTTTAGGATAACACAACTTCCTAGAATTTACAAGTTCATTATCCAAAATCACCTTGTTTGGCTTAACACACCTAGCCAAATTATCCTCTTGTGTACAAGTTTACTCTAGGATAACACAACTTCCTAGAATTTACAAGTTCATTATCCAAAATCATCTTGTTTGAATTAACACACTTAGTCAAACTATCCTCTCATGTGCGAGTTTACCCTAGGATAACATAACTTCTTAGAGTCGAAAATATCATTATCAATCAATCAAAATCAAAATCAAAACAAGTCCTAAAGTCTAGCATTGATCCAAAGTTCCTAAAAGTTTAAACACCCATATCATTCACCCATTTCATCCTTCATCATTGGTCCTAAACCCCTTAGAGGTCAACAAGGTCAAAACACAAGAGGAACATGGAATATAAACTTGATTCATCCATCATGAGTAATACAATTCAACCAAACTATCCAAGCCTTATGATGCCAATTGATTTGCAAAACTTGCATTTGTACAAACCATACATGGGATCATTATCTCCTCCAAACCTCAATGGTACAACAAAAGTGATCATGCCCAATCTAAATTTTGGAACACCTTTCCCTTTGGTATATTTAAATCAAAGTCAAAACTTACAAATCTATCAACCAAACAATCAAGGCATGAGCCTTCCCCCTTTACCAACCATCAATCAACCGAATCTGAGCAACACCCCCTTCATAAGTCAAAGCATCATAACAAATCCTCCCATTTTTCCATCGATATCACAACAACAGATGGAAACCATCCAAGCAACCCCAATAGTCAACACAACCACCATCCCTCAAGTGTCTCAAGGACCGAGCATCTCAATCACACCATTCACCACTCAAACCCTGGCAATCAATGCGACCATTCCGCTCATCACAACGGTCAACACCATTCCCAATCCACCGCCACCACCGCCAAAACATAACATGAAAAATTCATTCTCCATCATGTTGCAAGCCACTCGACAAGCTGCCTACCAAAAGGCATTCCAAAACCAACAAGCTACAAAAGTGACACAAGTGGCACAAGTAGCCCAAAAAACATAGGCTCAAGCTCAAGCCCAACACCAGGTTCGACAGGTGCAAGCACAATATTGGGCACAATTGCAAGCAAGCCATCAACAAGTGTATCGAAAAGTCTTGCAAGATTTTCAGGCACAACAACAAGTAGCTCAACAACAAGCCCAACAACAAGCATTGTTGGCACAACAACAACATGACCAAAAACAAGTGTTGTTGGCTTAGAAACAAACACAAACATTAATCCCTCAACAAATCTTGCAACAGATTCCCACCACAATCGTTGAAAATGATGATCAAGATCCTTCGACCAATGATCATGTTGAAAATGTCTCTACATCACCTAATGAGTTAGAGGACATTTCTCAAGAATTTATTCCAAAACATGATCAACATCTTTCACCAAGGTCTAGCAAGGATCCTTTCCAAAAGATATGGACATCCTTTGTCCTCATGACATTTGAGAAACTTCCTATGCCTAATGAAGATATCCAAGAGCCCTTTATAAGCAATCCATTCTTTGAAATTGACCCATGTCAAGAATTTGATCCAGACCATGCCAAAAGAAATTTTAAAATCATTCGAGATCAAGAATTTGTATCTCCAAGCTACTAAAATGATATAATGAACACTCTCTTATCTATATGAGATGATAACATCCACATAGTACATACCCCTCCATCTACCCATGAGATGCTTCTTGTGGATGGACATACAGATGATCTTCATTCAGAACAAGATTCCTTTACTCCTGACATTATTACACAAAAAGACCAGTATATTGATTCCTATAGTCAAACTTAGTTGTCAAGATTAGGATAAGATATATCTCGAATTCAGACCAAGGACATCATGTATGAAGATATCCAATATTATCCACTCAAGGGAACATGTCAGATAGAACAAGATATTCTAGAGTCAGCAGATCATCAAATTGAAATGACGTCATCTGCAGTGGTCATTTGTCAGAGAATGCATTTTGAAAAAGACATCTCAAAATAGGGAGAATCAAAGAACAAAGATGCTACTACCACCATACTGGGGGCAACTTCATCTCAAGAAAATGTCAACATAGGGGGCACAAATGATTCTTATGATGAAACCAATGCTAATACTACAACCAGCCATGTCATGAATCTTCATCCATCCATCACCCCATCCACAAATTGGGACCAACGTCAAAAGGAAGATTTGAATCAAAGCACAAAGAATGTTGTCAAAGAAAAAAAGAAGCAAATTACGAAGGAAAAATCAAATACAAGTGGATACCAGAGAATACAAAGAAAAATTATCCCTATCACACACCATTAGTCAAAGAAACTATGGGGGAAAATAAAAAAGGGGCAAGTATCCATCAAAGATGTCCACAAAGGAAAAATCAGGCTTCTCAAGCAACGTACAAAGTATATTGAGCTGTTGGTCCTAATTCCATGCACACTTTCGTATCCACCTATCATTGCTCATCTTCCCAAGTTTGGAGAATCAAAGGTTCCAAACTATCAACTAATCCATCTTCTATCCTAAACACACAACACCATCCACACCTCCATGCATGATATCCAATTCTCACATTGACCATGTATTGGCAATGACCCTTCATCATAAGGATTCAAAAGGAACTCTATCGTGATGTGCACACAAAGACAAAGTTAACTCTGGTATCAACAAAGCAGAATAAAATTCTCAAAAGTCACATTCAAGTACATGTATCTTGGAAAAGAAGGATATCGATGGAACATTATGATAGAAGCATCTACATCGACACCACCAGGTGGTTCAACACGAGCTTAAAATATTTCAACAAAAAATAAAAAAAAATCCAAAAAAATCCAAAAATCCAAAAATATTTCATAGAAAAATCCTAAAAAATCACAAAAAGGATTGAAAATAGTAAAGAAAAAAAATCATCCTCTAGTGAAAACCTCTTCGGTGGCACTTTGGACAAGTACGATGATGAAAAAATGGAAAAACCTAGCAAACAGTCATCATGTGTAGAATCGAGCATCTACGTGCGCCATTTCAGAAGAAAGCATCTTATCTCACCCATAATAAAGCCAACATTCCCTCCATCTTACCCATAATAATTCCATTCATCCACGAACCATTTATCCAATCCATTTTCATACATCTGTATCCATCTTCCAAATTATCTTGATCTTGACAAATTTTGGTGCACACTTTATACTTGCTTATGGTAAACATCTTGACATGGGTTATTTTCATTGATCCTATCCTACCCAATGTTACCTGAGCCTTAAAGCATTATCCAAATGTGCATCCACTACCTGAAAACCTTATCTTATCACAAGATGATCCATACCCATCCATCCATCCATCCATCTATCCAAGAATCCACCCATGGCCTTTCAAACATTGCTAGACACTGGGGGCAAATATTTACATCTTGCTTTGGGAATAAATCTTGATATATATCCTCTAACTTATGTGGTGATTCAAACATTGGCAAATGTAAAATCAAATTGGTCAGGCATTTGTGAGCAAAAAGGCCAAATCACTAGCCCATGGCATATTTTGACAAGACGATGTTCTTTATCAAGCTTTATCTTTCATCGAACATCAATCCAAAAAAATCAGTATTAGTCGCATCTAATGCATACAACAACATGACATCAAATCATCAAAACAATTTTGTTCCAAATCAAGCTTCAAAATCATGACCAATCAAATCCAACCAATCCATCATCATCTCGAGATATCCTTCCCAATCCTTGTGTTGCTTAACACTATCCTTGCATTGTTGTGTATCCTCAACAATGTTATCATCATCAATTTTGAAATCTTCATGTTTCTTAACACTATCTTTGCATTGTTGTGTATCCTCAACAATGTTATCATCATCAATCCATTGATCTGATCAATCAACCTTAGCTTGGTTTTCAAAAAAATTCCAAAACAAAGCATTGATATCATCACATATCCATATCAAAATCATCAAAATCATTCGAAAAACCTAAAAACATTTAGAAAACCAAAAATCCAAAAAACATCCAAATCATATCAAAATCTAAAACATGTCAAAAATCTGAAAAAAAAAAAGCAGCATCATCTTGACCAAACTACATCATCTCTAAGCTTGAACGTAGGCAAGGTTGATCTTTGATCATCCCCCGAGATATTTTAGGTCAATCCTTTAGGCGTCCATCGCAATAGAAATGGCAATTTGTTTGTCTATCTATCTCATCAATAATTGAGTATATTGTCTTGTCGAACTACGTGGTCTCTGCGTGTATAACGTAGGCAAAGCTAATCTATTGGTCTGCTCCCGAGACCCCTAGGATAGGTTTTTAAGTTAGTCTCTTGGTCCAAATCTTGAAAATACCAAAAACATTGAAAAATTTCAAAAATTCCAAAAACATCCAAATATCTGAAAAATCCAAAATGGTGCACCCGTCTCATCTCACTTTCACTCACAATAATCATCATTCCTAATAAATCAATCATCACCTTCATCCTTTGGTAAGTCAATCAGAAGCAAGTCTAGTAGGTTCAAAAGTGAACACCCTAATCGTCAGGAGTCTCAAGCCTAGGTCAGTAAGTCAACAAGTTGGTCAACTCAAAGTATCAATAACTTATCATCCAATCAATCTCATCAAAACCCTGATCACAACATGTCCTAGAATGCATCCTTCCCATGATGGACATCAACATCAGGTATCACCTTAGTTTAGCCTTGACTAGCGGTACGAAGAACATTAGCTTGTTTGGTTACTTTGTCTTGGTATTTTTTGACTTATCTTATTTTGCGCTCATTCCAAGGACCTATCGATGATGCCTAATCAAAACAGGTTTAGAGAGAAATGAATGGGGAAATGATCAGTATATTTTTGATCTGTTGTGCTTGTTGGATATTCTTGTAAAATAATTTGGTGAATACTTGCTTTGTTAGGTGCATCCTAACAAGGTTTCTGTATGTCAAGTGTGAACAAGAATACTCCTATCTAATTGTCGAGTCAAAGTCCATCACACTAGGTACAATGCCATCCTGGTTCTTTATACCTTGATGCATCGTACCTATGTGTGTTATAAAACATAAAGTAATTGTCCCTTTGAAAATCCCAACTCTTGGTAAGAAAATCATCATCATCATCATAGTGTAGGCTTGTGGATCCTCCTTTCATCATCTTATTCTTCTTATTCTTCTATCTTTACTAACATTTCTATCTAAAGTAGGTGTGAGATCTCAAAATATACACGAGGCTACCCATGGCCAATGACTGTCTATACATCATCATAATTGTATACATCAAAGAATTATCTTTCATCCTCTCATCAATAAAACCACTCCTCTTACATTTTATCGCGATCTCGATTGGAAAATTAGCATTTCCACCCAATCTCTCGAGGGAGAAATATACTAGCATAATCCTTCCGCTAGGACAACAGTGGGGCATCTAAAACATCAAGAAATTTCTGACTTTTGATCACAACATTTTATTCTTTGAACCAATACAACAAGTGCATTGCTTTAAAGAGGGGCAAAATGTAGACATGGAAAATTGACCGACACACTTGATCCTGATAACTAACACCGTTTCATCCTAAATCATACTCTCAACTTATCATCACCTTTCATCCCTTAATTAAATAAATCATTATTTATTTAATTAGGTCTTTCTCCTCTGCTGATTAAATTAATCAATTTAATTTAATTAGTCCCCTATCTCTGTTCAGTTAAATAATTCATTTTATTTAAATTAAGCCTCTAAAGTCTTCTTATTAAATTGGATAAATTAAACCTTAATTGATTTAATCTAACATTATCCCCTTCAGTTAAATAAATCAAAACATTTATTTAATTAAACCCTTCCTCTCATTTTGATTTAAATCAATGCATAAATTTAAGTCTAAATTGTCACATCTCCTAAATTCCTCATTAAATTAATTAAACTTTGGTTAATTTAATCTTAATCTATGTCACATCCTCTAGAGAATGCAACTTGCATAATAAATCAATTACTTGATTTATTAAATCTCCTATTTTCCTTCACATGTCATAAAAGGGGAATATTCCCTCAAAATTTGAATTCAAATTCAAGTGGACTCGATCCTTCCAACAAGGCATTTAATGCCTCTTACATGTCCTTGGCCTTGAGCCAAGTGACATTAACTCCATTATTCTCTCCCTCCAACTTTCCAACTTTCAAATTTCAAATTTGAATCTAATAACAATTATTGGCACTTTCATCAAAATATGCACAACCTTCACCCATTCACATCTTGACAAGTGGCACTTGGCCATTGGATGTTGAATGATCCCACATTGCTCAAATCTTGCTCATTCTTCCAATTTGAAATGTATAAATGAGAGACTCTTCCTCTCATTCATCATCCACAATCCAAGCAAGTCTACTATACTTCATTTCATCTATAGTTTGAATGCAAATTTATTGTCTTCACATTCAAATTTTTTTATATCATTTCTTGAGAATTTTCCATCACCATAGCTAGGTTATTATAGGTTTTCTCAAGGAGTTCATCATTGTTCTTCACCATCAAGTGGATCAAATAATTAAAGCTTACAAAGGAGTTGGGAAAGGGCCGATGCCTACACATAATTGGCACCAATTCCCCCATGGGATTGATAGTTTTTTTATTAAACTATGATTCATTTACTTTCATTTGTATTCTTCTTCATTTTCTTCCTATGTTAATGTTTCAATCTAATTTCATGGGGAATCTTAGTTCTAACTTGCATTTCAATCTAATAATGTGCTTTTTTTCCATGTTTGTGTAGGTCTAGGATTGGGGTTCATAATATCAGTGGAAGACAAATTGGTGTCTCCTCGATATGGCGATGAGGTTGTCTTTTAACTCATGGAGCATGCCGTGGTAGGACCCGATCGGTGCCAAAATGGAAAGTAGTGATTGGCTGTTGGCCGTTGAAGGTTGTTTGGCGAATTGACTCAGCAGGATGATTTATACATCAAAGAGACTTGGTGTTATGAAAGAGAACATGAAGTGAGTCTCTTCAATGGCCTGACATGGTTAATGACAATTAGCTATAGAAGTTAAAATGATAGTTGGGAACTATAATGATTGGTTCTTTAGAACTAAAGTAATGATGGGTGAATGGTATACATTGTGATACTTTGTAATGAGTAGGGGTTTTATCAATTGGGTGATGTTCTACATTGTATGCTATACAAGAATTGTAATAGTGTGAGAGAATTTGTAATCAAAATCTATTTTGTACAAGGTTGATTAGGGAAATGTATGCTGTTGTGAGTTAACACCTAGAAGTGGAGTTTGTAACTTTGTTTTTGTTGTGCCATTGGTTTGTAGGGGAGATAGAGCTATTCAACAAGTTACTGATATCAACATCATAGTTCAGTCTCAAGCTATTGCAATAAATCAAGTGCAGATGGAAATTCAAGAAGAGCAAGCTGAAAATTTGGTCTACTGTCCTTGTAGAGAGGTTTAAATTATGGGATATGAAGCATGTGCTTATAAGTTGGGGTGGTAGGTTGTAATGTGAAAAATATGGGGTTTTAATAGTAGTATTTTTTATAGGGCTACATATATATGTATGGATGTAATCACAACTAGGGTCCAGGTAGTTGGTGTATGCTTATAGGTGCTGCATTTATTTTGAAGGAATTTGGACTATCTAGCCAATTTTGGCATTTTTGTATTTACATAACTTAATATTAATATAATATACAGGCTTTTCGCCTTTTGCCCAAAAAAATTCTATATATAAATAATATTTATATCATGTATGGCCTACTAATATGGTGTGACCTATTAAATTCCACCAGATCATTTAAAAAATTCCCCAAAAGAGAAGTGATTCAATTTAAAAACTCACATATCCTCCCTTAATAGGTACAACTTGCCTACAACAAGTATGACCTCGATATAAAATTCCTCAAACTAAATGATTAGAAAAAATATAACTAACAATAAAAAATATAGGGAACACATAAAATTTTTCCTTTATATTATGCATCTTTAGTTGGTACGACCTAAATAGGGAAGTACAACTAGCATCTAGAAGTGTACGAGCTACACTAGGAGAGGTACAACTGACAACAAATCCTCTCAATCACCCCTTCAAAACTTCATAAAAAAATATTCACAAATAACACCAAAAATATTTGTCAATCAAAACACATCAAATACATTGCCATCTGGCTTAGACATGGCTGCCCACGACCTCTGAGGCCAGGTTGCATGTCATTCTCATTCATTGCATGCAATTATTCTTTACTGATTCAACTTGGTTTATTCTTCGTGTGGGAGTGGGGTCATTTGTAGCATTTGGGGGGTGGCAAGTTTTTGCAATCTTTTTTTCCTGCTCCTTTTACCATCTGTGGTTGGTTGCTGGTGGCGTGGGCTGAGGTTGATGACTTTTTCCTATGTTTGGTGGCTATGTATGCATGGGACCATCCTTGTGGCTATGTTTTCTTTTCTTGGTAATGTCCCTCCTTCCTACTGTTGTGGATTTCTTGTGTGCATCAATTTTTTCTTTCGGTGCGCAGGGGGTTTGGTGCGGGGATATGGCAGAGGATTCCAAAATCTTGGTGATTGTTGGGACAAAGCCATTTCAGGATTTTTTGGCACCCATGTATTCATAGATGAAGGATTCATCTTTTGTGGGTGAGAGCTCTACGCTCAAGAAAGTGAATGACTGCTTGCCGTAGAGTCAAGATCGGCCTTTTCTGGTTATTTCTCCTGAATTGGTACATGAGGACATATCTTATTGGAGCCAACATGTTCTGATTTGTAAGTTCTTGGGTATCCGTATCCCTCTTTCGACTTCAGAGTCTTGGATTTGTGAGACCTGGTAGGTTGAAGGTGATTTTGATCTTTTGGTGGTAGCAAATGGTTATTTCTTGGTTGATTTTTCTTACATCTCGGATCATAATCATGTTTTTGAGGGTGGACCATATTTTTACAATCATGTTGGTTTGTTCATTAAGCCTTGTCATGGAGGATTTAATGCGGCATAGGATCTACCTACCAGGGTCCCTGTCTGGGTCCGTCTACCATGGCTACCATTGAATTTTTGGAAGGAGGGTATTGTCCACTGGATTACTGCTTTGTTGGGGAAGCCGACTACCATCGCTCATAATACTCTAGATAAAAATGTATTCTCTTATTCTTGCATTTGTGTGGAAATTTATTTAAATAACCCTTTTCCAGATTCTTTGGAAATTTGTATTGGTTCTACCTCGTGGATTCAACAATTAAATCATGAGTCCCTCCCTTTTCGTTGTCACTTTTTCCATGAGTATGGACACCTTCAGTGCCAATGTCCTCGGGCTCCCAAAGCGGTTGGGGTTTATTCTTCTCCTTCTTCAGGGCCTTTGGTGGAGAAGGGGGATAAAGATAAGGTGCCTGTGGTTGAGGGTGGGCCTGATAAGGATGAATTTATTCCTATTAAGTCGAGGACTAAAGGGAGGGGTCAGAAGCAGGCCTATAATGATAGACAAAGTGATTAGGGTTTCAATCATTTTGAGGTCCTGGATAATCAAGATTTGGAGGAGGGGATTCCTGTTGAGTGTTTTTTTGGGGCCACTAGTATAGACATTGGGCTGGATACAATGTTGGAGCAGGCAATTTTTGTTAAGGATAATTCTCCGACTATGGAGCAGGGGTTCTCTGGGCCTTTTGGTGCCTCTGTACATGTGTAGGATGATATTATATTAGTGGATTTAGCTAAGGAGGTGCTCTCTTTAGCTAAAGGTTAGGGATAATCTCCTGCTTTAGGGGTGTTGGAACACCCTCTCAAGAAGGGGCATTTTGAAAATCCTTCTAAAGTTGGTCGTAAGAAGGATGCAGACAAGATTAAATCTACTGGGGATTTGCTGGTGGAATCTGGGTCTATTAAGACCATTAAGGCCCACTTCTCTCAACCTTCCTCATGATTATTCTTTCATGCAATGGAAGGGGGTTGAATAGCACCTCCCATCAAAAGGCTATTCAAGATTTGATTGTGGTTCATTCTCCAAATATATTTTGTATTCGGGGGACTAAGCTTTGGGTGGGCTTCATGCTTCAACATGCTCCTCAAATTTGGTTTTCTGGTGAGTGTCAGTGTATTGGTGCTAGAGGAAACTCTGGAGGTTTGGATCTTTTCTTGGATCCACATAAGGTTGTTCCTCATTGGTGAATTTCTAGCCAGTCTGCTATTTTTGTGGTGCCTTCATTTTTGGAATCCTATGAGACTATTTTGGTTAGTAATGTTTATGCTCCAATTGAAATCCATGGTAAAGTCCAGCTTTGGGCTCATATCAGGTATGTTAGGTCCTATGCACCATTTCTACCTTGGATCTTAGCTGGAGATTTCAATTCTGTGTTGATCTTGGAGGAGAAAAGAGGAGGATTTCCCAAGCTTGGTCCTGCATCTGATATGTTTCGAACAAATGTGGATTCTCTTGCTCTGGTTGATGTTAAACCCTCTAATGGAATATTCACTTGGAATAATAGATAGAGTGGGTCTGATGTGATTTCTGAGTGGTTAGATAGATTCCTTGTCTCTAGTTTTTGGGTTGACAGTAGCGTGGTTAGTTGCTCCGAGATTCTTGACCAGTGTGGCTTTGATCATTGGCCAATTAAGTTTTTTGCTTATGATTTTCCTAATCCAAACAATCCTCCTTTCAAATTTTAGCTTATGTGGCTTCGTGATTATTCTTTGGGTGATCTTTTTGCTTAGTGGTGGTGGGATGGAGCCCCTATGTATCGTACAACTATGTATTCTCTGGTTAAGAAGCTGTAATACGTCAAGTATCATCTTAAGCGTTGGAATGGGTCATGTTTAGTAATTTTTAGGCAAGGAAAAGAGAGGCACATGATCACCTTGCTGTTATTACTTGCCAAATTCAGGATTTGGGATTCTTGGAGGCTCTTGGGCATGCTGAGGCCCAGGATCTGAAATTGGTGGAGTGGGAGCTTTGTGAGGAGATTTTCTAGAAACAAAAGGCTAGGATCGATTGGCTTCAAGAGGGTGACAAGAATACTGCTTTCTTTCATCATTCTCTACAAGCTCATCAGAATAAATGTTATATCTCTTCTCTTGTTAATTTTGAGGGTCTTTCAATCTCTTGACAACAGGCTTTGTCTAGAGAGGCTCATCAATTCTACTCTAATCTGTTTATTGAGGATTCACTTCCTATTGAGGTTGAGGAGAATATGATCTTGAATTGCATTCTGCCTTTGATCTCTAATGATTCGAATGCTTCTCTTATTCACCTGATTACTTTATTGGAGGTGGAGGAGGTTGTGTTTGGGATGAATAAGGAGAAAGCTTCGAGCCCTGATGGTTTCCCAGTTGAATTTTTCCAGGAGTTTTGGGATATTGTGAAGTTAGATTTGTTGAAGGCGGTTCAAGAGTCTCTTCATAGCAAGCAAATGCTTCGGGCCTTGAATGCTACTTTTCTAGTTCTCATTCCTAAGAAGGAAGGTGCTGATAGGCTTGAATTCTTTAGACCTATTGCACTCTATAATGTGGTGTATAAGATTATTATGAAATTGATCATTGAGAAATATTGTTTTCCTGTTATCATTTCTAAGGAGCAAGGTGGTTTTGTGGCAGGTTGTCAAATGCTAGATGGGGTGGTGGTTGCATCTGAGGTCATTCATTCCATGGAAAATTCTAAGGATAGTCCTATGTTAATCAAGCTGGACATGGTCAAAGCTTATGACAAAGTTAAATGGAGTTTTCTTTAGAAGATTTTGCTGGCCTTTGGTTTTTTTGTTGATTGGGTGAATTGGACTTTGAGTTGTGTAACTTCTTCCTATTTTTCGGTCATTGTGAATGGGGAACCTTCAGATATTTTTGGGGCTTCTAGGGGCCTTCGTTAGGGGGATCCAATCTCTCCTTATTTTTTTATTCTAATGGCGGAGGGGCTGGGTCGGTTTCTTAAATCTCAAGTTTCACAAGGCTTGATTCATGGTTGGCAGTGGGGGTTGGGCCTGCCTATGCTTTCTCATCTCCAGTTTGTGGATGACACCTCTCTTATGGGGATAGCTCATGTTTGGGAGGCTAAATCATTTAGGCAAGCTTTGGATATCTACCTTGCGGCTTTGGGCCAAAGAGTCAATGAGTAGAAGTCTTCCATATTCTTCTTTGATACTCCTTAGGCTATCCAGTGGCGGATTGCAACTATTTTGCTATTTCAAATAGGGTCTCTTCCCTTTGTCTATTTAGCTATTCCTCTTGCTGTTGGTCATCAGCCCAGGTCCTCCTGGAAGCTATTGCTGGATAAGATGAGGTGAAAGGTTACTCATTGGACTCATCAGTGGTTGTCTACAACTGCTATAGTGACTCTTCTCAAGTCTACTCTCCAGGCCCTTCCTATCTACAAGTGTTTTGTTTAAGTGACCCCTATGTATTTCCATAGGGATTTTGATACTCTCTCACATCAATTTCTTTGGAGCGGTAATTTTATTTCTTCAAAGTGGAGCCTTGTTAAGTCGGAATCTATGTGTAGACCAAAGTAGGAGGGTGGTCTTGGTTTACACTGCTATTTTGAATGGAAAAGTTCTTGCTGCCAAGATTTACTGGCGATGGTGTACTAATTAATCAACACCAGTAATGGGCTCGTATTCTCAACCATAAATACCTTCGGGGTGTTGCTTATTTTTAGGTTCCTCATTATCCTCTAGAAGGGAGTGGTTCTATTATTTGGCATACTTTGAAAGTGGGGGTGGAATTGATTAAGCGTGCACTTTTTTGGATTTGTCATTCGGGGTCACAGGCTCTTTTTTGGTTAGATTCTTGGGATGGTCACCTACCTATTCTCTCTTCTTTTCCTCACCTCCAATCCCTTTGCGACTAGCTGGGATACCGTAGAGCATTATAAATTTGCACAACATTGGGGTTCAGATGTAATTTTTCATTGGAAGCATTCTTCTAAGTGGGCACCTGGAGGGTCCGAGGGGGATAGGGGTGAGCTTGCTCAACTTCTGGCTTCCTGTGCTTGTAATTATTTGAGGGGACCTGATGTCTTGGATTAGGATGGTTCTGATTTGTCTGGGAAGTACTTTGTGTCTGTTGGTTATAAGCAACTGGGTAGGCAGTTGTTTGGGGACATTGAGGTCCCTTGGTGGAAGCAAGTTTGGCACAAGTTGTCATGGCCCGTGCAATTTCTTCATGTGGCTAGTGGCTCAAAATCGATGTCTTCCTTGGGATAATTTATGTAAGCATGGTTTCCAAGGCCCTTCTATGTGTGTTTTGTGTCGTGATCATGAAGAGAGTGTCTCCCATCTCTTCTTTCAATGTTCCTATGCTGGGAGATTTGGGATTTCTGGTGGAGGGTGTGGAATACAACCTGTTGGCATGTTTCCTTGTTGGTGGAGTTTGTGGAATGGTGGGGTAGGGCCCCTGTTTCTACTTCCTTTCTTCATGCTGCTTGGGCTCTTGGCCCATCCTTTATTATCTAGAACCTCTGGTTGGAGAGGAATAGGAATATTTTTCAAGATTTTCTATTGATGGCCCCTCACCTATGGTGGAAAATTTTGCATTCTTTGGGAGAAACTATTGCGGCTAAGTGCGATATGATTGAGTCGATGGACCCTTCTGATGTTGGTTGTTGTAATCATCTTCATCTTCCTCCTCCACAATGGTAGCTCATGTGCAACAGATGTAGACATCCTACCCTGAAGGTGAATAGGGTGGGAAGGTGGTCCCCTCCTCCTCAAGGAGTCCTAAAAATCAACACAGATGGCTCTTCTTGAGGAAATCCTGGTCATGCTGGAATTGGTGGTGTTGGTCAGGATAACTCAAGAGATATTTAGTTTATCTTCTCTGTTTATAAGGGTCTTC
The DNA here is from genome assembly GCA_007115665.2 of Sequoiadendron giganteum. Lineage (NCBI taxonomy): Eukaryota > Viridiplantae > Streptophyta > Pinopsida > Cupressales > Cupressaceae > Sequoiadendron > Sequoiadendron giganteum. The sequence goes on along the minus strand of CM021109.1, from coordinate 289,633,105 downwards.
ACACTAATAATTTAATGGAGGCTCAGGACATTTTATTGGCTATGGAGTAGGGCAGTCAATCGGGATGGAGATGGATCATATGTGAGTCTGATTCCCAGGTTGTGGTGAACTTGCTGAATAGGCGATATTTAGATGATGTTAGCTAGCAGTTGGCTATGATTTTTGAACATACTCTTAGTCTCTGTGCTTCTCTGGAGTTTATTAATTTTACTCATATTCCTAGATAATGGAATGGTGTTGCTGATTGTTTGGCTAAATGGGCTTCTGATCATATTCATGATTGGAATTTAGTGGATTGGGGTTAGCTACCCCCGCATTTGTCTCAATAGTTGGAACACTTGGTGGAGATTGATAGGGCTATTTAATGCCCTTGTTTTGTAACTTTTTCTTGTCTTAATAAATTTTTTACCCCTCGATGTTAAAAACACATCAAATTGAACCATCTTCAACAATCAATTGGATACTTCAATTGTAGGTGTATTGGTGATTATTGGATGAAATCGCTCTAACCATCTCTAAGAGGATTTTCCTCCCCAAAAATAGTATTTTTGAGAGGTATTTTATCCCCAAGAAAACTTGAGATAAACATAGGTTCTCTTTGTAGAAAATTCAATATCATAACATGGCTAACCTCTCAAATGAGTTCTCAATCCATTTTTATAACATTATGGAGGCAAAATAAAAAAAATAAATCTATTTTTCCTCCACAAACTCACTTTTCAAGATAAATAACAATTCATCATGTGTAAAAATACCCCCTTGTGCCTAGGCATCCCCTTGGTGGCACAACTTGAAACATATTTTAATAACTAATTACACTTAGTTTCCTTTTTAATATTTTCACCTTTAGACAACTTAAGTAATAAATATTAAAATAAATCATCCTTGTTACAAAAAACATTGTAATGAGACAAATATGGAATTATGAGCATACCAATATGTCATCAAAGACTTGGGATGATGAACCGAAGCAACTCATTAACTGTCCAAAAATAACATGCTTCTACAAGAAGTTTGGATAACTCCCAAAAGGTCAAAATTGCATTTTGAAAGCATCATGAGGCTTACCAAGACCATGTGAAATTAATATCATGAACAAAACCATTTCTTAACCAATCGTTCGGTCTCCAAGAAGTTTAGATGTCTCCCTTTCCCACCAATTAGCCTACAGGAAAACTAAAAAATAGACTAATTATTCACAAACCAAATATTCTTAAAAAGGGCACATTACACCTTTTTTCTTAAGGTCAAAAAAGTCTTGCAATATAATATGTAAGGTATAAGTAGGACTAATAGTTGTACGAGGAGTGCATGAAATAATGAAGGAAGTATGATGGGATGTGTAATAGGATTTAATATCATGGTTGTGGAATGAGTAATCATGTAATATAGTGAAGTGGATATAAGGTTAGAGGGAGGAATATAACAAGTGCCATAATTATGTGAAATGAAACTAAGAATTATTTGTGTGGAAAGAGTGAATGTGAGTGGAGCACTAATGAAGAATAAAATTGAGGGAATGCTAGAGGTAGAGATGGAAGAGGTTAGGATCAAATTGGTGGTGATAAAATGAGTGGTAGTGGTCATCGAAAGGCTACTATGGAGGGAGAAGGATCATAAGAGGATGATGGGTTAGATGATACACCATTAGAAGAAACCAAAAAATTACTCATACCTTGGAATATTTGTGCCAAATGGAGCACCTAATAATATCTTGGAGTAGCCAATTATTGAGAAGATGGAGCATGAGTAATTGCATCAACAATAAATTGGCTAGTAACAACAAGATTTTGATACATTCATAACTATGTTTCTCTTAATGATCCTCTATAAGTTTCTCAATATAAGCATAAAAATAAAAATACCTCATTATCATTATATTAGTTAGGCATGTCACTCCTTTGCAAAGGTAGATTGGGGTCCTAAGTAGCTTATATCATAAATAAGGGAATATAGATAAGAGAAATAAAATGATAGAACATTGTAACACTATAAATTATTCTTTAATTGATTAAATGAGAAAAAATAGCAAGCAATTATAGCAAGCAATTATAATAAAGAAATGAAACCTTGGAGGGAAAAACAAGGGTATATAAGGTGGGTGAAAGTAAGGTCATGCAATGAATAACAAGCCCTAAAGGAAGATAAAACTATCAAACACTATTAAGAAAGGGGAATCAAGCCATAATGAGAATTAAAATAGGGTAGAAAACTAATAAAAATTAGATTTATGTTGCACCCTTACAAAAATCATGTTTTTGAATTCATTTTCGTGAGGTTTGTTGAATCCATCTATTGAATTAATATTTTAAAACAAGGAGAAATATGTTATGAACAAATGTACTTATCTAAATGATGAATCTTTTCCAATCATTGAAGAAAATGGTAAATTCCCTTGGGGTGCATATTTCAAGGTGATTTCCCATGCTAACTACTAGGGAAGAGAAATCTTGGAGTAGCTAAACCATATATAAGCATGCTTGATATGCTTGAGTTGTGTTTGAGTTGAAGAGAATAAGAAAGCAAGTGTATAGAATGATTAAGCCCATCTTTGAGTGGAAATAAATGTTAAAAAACATACCTCAACTTTATTTGATATTATTTATGTGGTGGTAACCCATGAAGGGAACACCAAGCATTTGGAAGACAATGTTTGAGTGGTCGAAAAAGGATGCGTTCCTAATACACATAAAATTATCTTAAGTAGTCAAACCCCTTAATAAGCATACCATATAGGTTTCAATATAATTTTAAATTGGTATAAATTTATAAAAGTATGTTAGGATAGTCAATCCATAAACTTTGGGTAGCTATATTATAGTCCAGTAAATCACATGGATTCTAAAATGAGACAATTCTTAACTATCCTTTCTATGCATATATCCACCTCTAATATATGCATATGAAATATGGACCAAAATATTTAGCAGATGCATCTTAATGTGGAAAATAAATAAATTGAGTCATATTGATGTATAGAGTTGTAGGTTCCCAAATCCATATAGCTAGGTCATTCTCTAAGCACCAAAATGTCAAACTTAAAGCAACTTACCTCTAACTTATGTTCACACAAGGCAACACTAAACCAATTTATTGAGAGTGGGTAATATCTCCTTCACTTTGGGGTTAGCTAGACCCAAGGAGGACTTCCCTAGAGGTATCCTTAATGGGATTGATCATAATTAAAAATGTGCAAATGAAAACATGCAATAGTACCAATGTACACTTGGTCCCAAAAGTTATCACTAGACCAAATAATAACATATTACACATACTTGAACTCTTATTAAGATGATAAGCACACCATTACACAATTATAGGATGTGAGTATGAATAACATGGTTCTCCAAATATAAGAATAATTATGAATTATTGATGATTTTTTGCTAGTTGAAATAATGAACCATGAGGTGTATACCAACTATTTCCTACTCATAATATATTCATGTAATATTTTTTAGTTTAAGCTTATCATAAGTCATTACTTCTAAGATTGATTCTTGCTCATTGGTTTACAAAGTGACAAAAAACTATGAGGTTCAACACAAAGAAATCAAAGGACTATGAGTTGTGCATAAAAATACAACATATATGATATCGAATAGCACAATATGCTTAGTAATCGATCCAAAAGCTATAGAAATCTATATGTAATAAGCAAAATACCATTACAAATCTTGTAACAAATTAAAATGTTATCTCATCTATCTAGTCACTATTACATTTATATCAACACATGAGGAAAGATAGAACATAAGCATGTAATTCTCTTAAATATCTATAAATGAATCCATGGGGACATCTAGTTACATGAGTCATTTATAATATTACCCTTGTGATTTAAAAAATATTTTTCTCTAATGGTGGCTATATTTGTAGGATTTGAAACCCTAGAAGCTACTTAATACTTATAATTGTGTAGAGAGCATAAATGATCAACTCTCCAAGAAGAGAGAAATGTTTGAACTTTTTTTGGAAATTAAACTAGCATATATATTAATTTTTTGGTTGCCTAGTAGCTTTGAGAATCAAGGAAGAATTACATATCATGAATGTGGCATGTAAGAAAGCATAAATCCTATGAAAGATATTCAATGAATGGTTTTTAACAAGGGTGAAAACCATGAAGATATAAATATAAACCATCACATTAATGGTGGCATTTTTCATCTTCATCCTCCATTGAAAAATTATTTGAATCTATGCTCTTGATATGGAAAATTTCTTTTGGGTAATAAAATCCTTTTAAATTAGTTGTAGCATCAAATGGTCATTAATAATTCTCCAATTAATGTAAGTGTTGGATGTTGTGGTTGTGTTGCTGATATGTGGTTGTCATTGATGTCAACACTATTAGCATTAATGATTATGAAGGCTATATATGTCGAGGATATTGAGAAAATTGTAATAAATATGTTCCAGACAGTCTGTGAAGCTATGAGGGTTAGAGTGATGAAAAGTTCTATACGTTGATAATCAGAGGTCGCGCATTAATGGGTTTGTTGCTGAGCCTATCTAGTATGTTATCCAGATGTTTCAAAGGTGTGCATCAAGAATTGAGAAAGTTGTGAAGTTCTGTGTTCCTATAGTTATTCTATTACTGTAGCAAGTGTTTCTAGAAGAAGGAAATGCAATTATGATTAATTGAGTTGTTGTATATGCTCCTGAGATGTTCAGTGATGTTTCTATTCTCGATTAGTGTGGTACGTCTGCGTTGATTGATGTGCTCGTGATCAAAGATTTTTCTTTGTGTGTTTGAGTTTTCATGTTCTTGGCCAACATGATGGTGGTAGTGTGTTGCAGATCCTTATGAATTTATTTTTGAATAACTGGCATGATTGAGGATGTTGATTTAGGTCCTCACTATGCTGTGATTGACTTTGTTTGGTGCACATTAATATTTGTTCATGTATTGGGCCGACAATTTGTATTTCATTTATTCTTTATTTTGTGGCCGACAGAGTTGTTGATGTAAATCCATGTAGCGGATATATAAGAATGATTGTTCTCCTCATTTTGATGTATGCTCAGTGTATGTATGCAAAGTATTTGCAAGATATGTGCAAATAAAGATTAGATCATTCGAGTGCAGAGCGGAGTGTGAAGAAGTTTGAGGAAAGAGTGAAAAAGTATTTTTGTGCCTAACCAAAACTGTCATCAAGCTTATGAAGAAGCTAATTTCTTAGTTCAACCTTATTAGATTGATTTAATTTGATTGTCTTATGTAAGTCAGTGAGCCTTCCCTTTGAGCAATGAGCTCTAGGCAATGTGCCTGAATGCATGTGCATTCTTTATTCATTCTCTATTATACTTTTAATAGGGTATAATTGGGGATTAACCTCCACCGTGGTTTTTCCTCTAATAGGGTTTTCACGCAAAAATCTTGGTGTTTTGTGTTTCTGATGTGTTGTTTATTCTTGCTTTCATTGTTAATCATTAGATCTGAGATTAAGGGTTGCTTAAAGAAGATAATTTTTAAAATTCTATAACAACTGATTCACCCCCCCCTCTCAGTTGTCTATCCTTGTTTTTCCAACAATTGGTATGAGATCAGGTTCCTCTAAAGAAGTCTAACAACTTGAGGTGATCCGAGATGGCATCATACAAGAAGGATAGTCCCAAATTCGATGGAACAAAATACTCTCTATGGAAGGTCAGAATGGAGTGTCATTTGAAGTGCACTGGTGAACCTTTCTGGAATATTATAAAGAATACATATAATATTCCTCAGAATGGTCCCTCTATTCCTGATGAGATCAAAGAAGCTGAAATTAATATCAGGGCTATAGAAGGATTATTGAGTGCTTTGACAGATTCAAATATGACAAATGTGATAGGTCTGAAGACAACACATGAGATTTGGAAGAAGTTGGAAATATTTTATGAAGGAGATGCACAAGTGAATGTTGGTAAGCTACAAAGTCTAAAAGGAAAATGGGAGAACATGAAGATGAGTGAAGATGAAAACATCTTTTCTTTCATGCAAAAAGTAAATGAACTTGTAATGGGTATTAGATGTGCCGGTGGAACATTGGAAGAAGATGAGATTGTGGATAAGATAATCAGATCTGTGCCTGCTTCGAAGAAATCAGGACAGTAACTAATGTGACAAGAGATATGTTGATTGGTAAGCTTGCTGGCTTTGAGTTGAGTGAATTTGGTGAATCTTCTCCTAAGATTGAATCTGCATTCAAAGCTACTGTATCTGGAAAAAGCCAACAAAGATATGGTCTAGGAGAGAGATCAAGAAAAACATTCAAGTATGAAGATGAAATGAAACTGATTGAAGATGAAGAAAGAGAGCTAGATGAGCTGGAGGCATTGATTGTGAAAAGAGAAGCCAGAGGACAAGGTAAGTACAAAGGGAAGTTACCTATTAAATATTTCTCTTGCAGTAAGATAGGTCATTTTGAATCAAGGTGTCTTGAAAGAGTTTCTAAATACAAACCTAACAAGTCTAGATTTCAAAAGAAATGTTATTATGCTGAAGAAGGCGTTACTGATGATGAATCTAATAAAGAAACTGGAAATGAAGAAGGATGGGTATTCATTGCTATCAAGGAAAATGGTCTGGTATCCACTGAATCTGCTAGTAATAACAATATTGAGAAATCTCTTGCAGCCAAAATTGATGAAAAGGATGAGTGGGTGATTGACAATAGATGCTCACATCATATGACTAGTGACAAAAGCAAGTTCATAAGCTTGGAAAAATATGATGGTGGTGTTGTAAGATTTGGAGATAACAGTGTTGGTGTGATTTGTGGCAGAGGCACTATTTCTCTTGGTGGTAAATACAATACTGATGATGTCCTTTATGTTGAATGTAATGCCCCGCCACGGGACCCTAAAGGAAGTTAAAACTCAGTGCGGAAGCGTACAATTTTTTTTTTTTAAAGTGCATTATTATCAAAGGAGATGCACAATACTTCGCAACAATCTCTAAGGTAACGAGACAAGATTACTTCTATAACCAAAACATACACACTACTTGCACTCAAAGCAATTATTAAATTATTAACCATACATTCAATTGCACATACTCACAAAGCATTGAAGATTCTAACACTAGGATAACATAAAATAAGTTCCAGATTACATTAACTTAAAATTAGATTACAATACTCATTCCCGAAATGAGGTAGATCAAACCTAACTATTACAATTACAAGATTCCACCTTGAATACATATGAGGGGAATAATAATTACAAGAGTTAAACTAAAGTAGATAGAAAGATTAAAATAAAACTGAAACCACTGTGAGCTCTCCGATGGAAATCCTCGCCACGCGATCTGCAAAATGAAGGGGGACCCAACGGTGTAGGGCACACATTCCTCCCAACCAAGTGGTACCCGAAGGCTCACCCCCCATGTTGGGAGACAGTAACACGGATATAAGGATAATCCCTACAACCTCTAGTCACAAGCTGACTCAACACTAAACAAAACCACCACAAGAATAATACTAACTCAAAGAATACATTGCTATCAGAGTTTAACAAATTGAATCGCCAGTATCCTAAACATACAACTAACCTAGGAGAAAGCCACTCAAGATACATGAGTTACCCGTCAGATCATTCCAGATCTCGGCCCCATAGAGCTTCACCCTCTTACGATTATCATGTGACTCATCACCACTCCAAACTAAGGAGGTACAAAATATCCAACAATTCATTCAAAGAAGAACAACCCATTCAAAGAAGAATAAACCATTCCCCGTTCGTGGAAACCGGGCGACTCATTGAAAACGACAAACCTTACTACCATAGAGGACTATACAAGACAAAACCATGAAATGATAACTCACAAATTAACATTCCTCACAAAGAAGACTTATAATAACTCATCTAATACCTTCTTTCAATTACCCCTAAATACCACAAAAGATATCTCAAACACATCATAAAAGCATAATAGTTTAATGTTTACAAACATTCTAATTTATCACACCCTTACAATCAACGAAATGACTTATAACAATTCACATCAATCAATTATCTCAACCTAAAAAATTAAATAAAAAGGCTCTTCCAAACAGAGATAACCAACACCCTAACCATTTCCCTAATTTATTTAATTTTAAGATAGTAAAACCTTTGTTCCTAGTAACATATTGAATATATTCTTTAAATACCTATCCCCGCAATACACTTAATTAAATATTCTTTTCCCCTAAAGGCAACTAGAAGAATCACATAAGCAATCAACACGATAATTAAATCTAAGATTTGGATTTACTAAATCCTTACATATTCAGTGATAAGAAGGAATAATAAAACAAGTTACACACTTTTCTCCAATTTAATAAAAACCTTTATAAAGACGAAGGAGAAAATTCAACTAGTTAACTAACTGACACTTGAAATAGAGATAAACATCCTACCATCTATTTCACCAATTCACCAATTTTAAATAATAAAACATCTATTTTCCCAAACAATTTACATCATTTAATTAAATTATAATTTTTTTCTTTTTTTTTTAAAAACACATTAGATTAAATTCACCTCATACATGCATTCACATGTATCTAATCCAATAATAATTTAAATGAAAACAATTTCTTCACTACAAGATTTCTTCATTACCACGATTATTTAATTAAATAATATTTAACTCCCATTAGCCAAAAATACCCATTTCTCTAATAGAATAACCCATGCATATTAATTATTCTTTTCTAAATCTCCATTTGTGCAAATTGCATGTAACTAAATACATAAAATTTAAACCTTAAATGTACACATGCAATAAATACAAATCACATATATATTATAAATTACAAAATTAGTATATTATTTCAATCAAATTAAAAACAACTTTTAATAAACAATTTTCCGAATATATAAATATAATACTTATATATGAATTATCGTATTTAATTTCAAATCATGTGAAATCAAATCATAAAGTCGAATTTAATAAAACGAATTAATAAAAGCGAAATTATTAATAATAATAAAATATGAATTAATAATTAATCAAATTAAATTCCATAAGAAAAACAGGTTAAGTCGCATGTGTTAGGGCATGTGTTTGGGGTAGGCTGGATTAAGTTCCATACGCCGCCGCCGGTCTACAAAGGGAAACCCCAATGTTTGGGGGTGGTTGTGCTATGCACAGCCGAACCCAAACAGGGGGGCTGCAGCCACATGGAGAGAGGGGAGGAGGGGGCTGTGGAGGCCCTTCCTCCACAGTCGTCCCCTCATGGGGCAGCTCCCATGCCTCCCCCAACCATTGAATGGTATCCCATTCCAAATAAAACTGGCGAAATTTTATTAATTAAAAATTTTGGTTAATCATAACCCTGAACAAAAGATGCCGTACGGACGACGACTTTTATTATTAAAATACAAATCCACAATAAAGAATATACACATATATTATATGTACATATTTATGTATATATATACAATAATATATATATACATATGTATGTATATATAATATATTTAATGAATTTCAATTATAAATTTACACAAAGACAACAATTCAGGGAAAAGTTTAATTGGGTAAACAATTTCCTCACATAGATTTTCACAATAAAAACAATATTTTGTTTCTCAAATTGAAAAAAAAGATTTCAATTCCAATCAAATAATACAGAATTCTTCATGATAAAATTTATCAAAACTACTACAGGCAGATTTAAACACAAATCTCAGAAGATTACAAAAATTCATTTCCTTTAAATTTACACAGAGGCTTTCAAATTTTGAAAACAATTAAAGCTTCTATAATCAAAACACAAAACTTCTTGCACATGCAACCTCTCAATCTCAGTTAACCATCTTGAGCAAAGCTTCTACGTAATTAAATTTTTGTACAGACAATCTTTCTCAAACAATTAAATAAATAAATAAAACTTAAAGGAACCTGTTTTCCTGAAGCTTGAAGAAACGAACATTGAAGCAGAGACACCCCTTCAGAGATCTGTTCCAAAGCTTCTCCAAAATCACCACTTCCAAGAAGATGTAAAAATACAGAAACCCCCAAATTTTTTTGAAAACCCCTTTGAGTTTTCTCAATTTTTTTAACCAAAAACCTCTTTCAAAAAAAAAAAATCTTGTTTCTCCAAAAATCTCCTGTCAAGAGGACTTCTCTCCCTTTTTTCAATTAAATTCTCCTCTTTAAAAATAATAGCTCAACCCAGAGTAAATCATGCATTCTTCTCACACACATGTCACATTCCAAAAATCTTCTCAACAATCAGATCTTTTTTCAAAGCCATTTGCATGTTGAAGTAATTTCTAATTTCAATTTAATTCCAAATACTAATTTAATTTCAACATAAATTTAGTAACTTCTAATTCAAATTTAAATTCCAAAATGAATTAATTTCCATTTATTTTAATAATTTCAAATACTAATTTAAACCCAAATACTAATTTAATTGCATATTGAAATTAATTAATTCTAATTGAAATTTACAATTTAAAATTAAATTAATTTCCCCTTTTCTTTTAATTTTCTCAACAACATAATTAATTTATTAATTTTAATTATTTAATAAATAAATTCAACCCATAGGATTAAATTTATTTAATTAAATAAATCAAATTTAATTAATCAGCTTAAATAAAAACTTCTATCCCAATGCATAATTTTAATTCAAATAAATATCAACACTATTTAAAGCAATAACTCTAAGCATTCATTTCCATAAACAAGAGCCCTTCTGAATTAAATAATATTAAAACAAGCACCAAAGACAGAACAGACTCAACTAACGGCACACTATGGCTAGGGTGTAGAATGACATAGGTAACCTAGCTACTATCTCCCAATCATCATACCGTTGGGTCGACATGCTCAAACCTGTGAAGCCAGGTGGAGTTGATGTCATGTACCTGCAAACCTGTATCCAAGGCATCAATAGCACATGCATATAAAATCATTATAAAATACACTGTGAAGAGAAAATCACAGAATCGCAGGGCGCTCGCAAGCGAGTGATGCAATCCTGTCCCCTTCACCAATACAGTATCATCAAACTGACACTTTCATTTTTTAACAAAATTCATAAACAATAATCATGTCCTAATATTCCAACATTATATAATCAAAGCATGACAAGAATAATCATCAAAGAAATTACACCTCATAGCACACATAGTTCAGATCACTCAATAATAAATGATCAAATAATAAAGCATCTTAATCTAACATAAGAGCAAAACAGAGGGGTGTTACATTGAAGGATTGAAGAAAAATTTGTTGAGTGTTGGAAAGATGGTAGACAAGGGATACAATATTCAATTCAAAGATGGTAAGTGTAGTATTTTGGGAAGCTCTGGGAATGTAATTGCTTCAGGTACAAAGACAAGAGGTAATATTTTTTAATTGAGTGCTACTAGTGAAAGTTGTTTAATTGCTCAAGTTGATGTAAGTTGGTTATGGCATAGGAGATTATGTCATGTGAACTTTGATAACATATTCAAAGTAAGCTCCACTCAAGTAGTCAGAGATCTACCCAAGTTAGTGAAGCCTACTAACACTATATGCAAGGAGTGTCAGATGGGAAAGCTGAAAAGAATTTCATTTTGAAGCAAATGACATCATTCCAATGGAGTATTGGATTTGGTACATACTGATCTATGTGGTCCATCCAGAATCAGAAGTCTACAAGGAGAAAGGTACTTTATATTGCTTATTGATGATTATTCTAGAATGATATGGGTTGTTTTCTTAAGAGAAAAAAATGAGGCATTAGAGAAATTCAAAAGATTCAAAGCTATGACAGAGAATGAGACAGGTTTAAAGGTCAAATCCTTAAGATCAGACAGAGGTGGTGAATTCAATTCCTGAGAGTTCAATTCATTTTGTGAAGAACATGGAATCATAAGACAATTATATGCTCCCCAGACCCTTGAACATAATGGAGTTGTTGAGAGAAAGAACAAAAAAATTCTAGATGCTTCTAGAACTATGATGTTGAAAGGTAATGTTCCTCATATCTACTGGAGAGAAGTTGTAAGCACTGCTATATACACTATCAACCGGGTAAATGTAAATTGTAATTCTGGTAAGATTCCTTTTGAGCCATGGTTTGGTTATAAGCCTACTGTGAAATGTTACAAAATATTTGGAAGTAGATGTTATATCAAGAGAGATGAAGATATCGACAAGTTTGATGCTAGAAGTGATGATGGAATCTTTTTGGGTTACTCTACTAAGAGAAAAGCCTATTGGTGCTATAGTAGAAGAATGAAGAAGATGGTTGAAAGTGAAAATGTTAGAGTTGATGAGGATGTTGAAAGATCATCCAAGTACTATGGATATGACTCAAATGACCAACATAAAAGTGTTGATAAAGGGAAGAATTATGAGACATAGAGTCAAGTTCAAATTGTTCTGGTGAGCCAAGAAAGTTCAGAAGTTGAAGCTAGTGGAAGTGCATAAGAAAGAACAGAAGAACCTGAAGTTAAAGAGAATCCAAAAGTCCCAAGGTATGTAAGGTTAAATCATTTTGAAAATCAGATTATAGGAGACAAGAACAAAGGTGTGTAGGATAGAAGAAGAATTGTAGAAGAGTATTGCTTGATTTCCAAGACTGAACTTAGCAATGCCAATGAAGCATATAAATATGAATATTGGATGGAAGCAATGAAGGAATAACTGATGCAGATAGAGAAAAATGATACATGGATTCTTGTTCCCAGACCCCAGGATAAGAACGTGATTGGAACTAAGTGGGTCTTTTGAAATAAGCTAAATGAACAAGTTGAGGTGGTCAGAAATAAAGCAAGACTGGTATGTAAGGGATACTCATAAATGAAAGGTATTGATTTTGAAGAAACCTTTGCCAGTGTTGCTAGAATTGAAGCTGTAAGATTATTTATTGCTTAGGATACTTTCAAGAACTATAAAGTATATCAAATGGATGTAAAGTCAACATTTTTAAATGGTGAACTAGAAGAAGAAGTTTATGTTGAGCAACTAGATGGATTTCAACTGACTAATTAAAAGAACATGGTGTGTTGGTTGAAGAAAGCACTATATGGACTCAAACAAGCCCCTAGAGCCTGGTATGCTAGATTGGATAAATACTTGTTGAAGCTTGGATTCAATAAAGGTACTGCTGACAAGAATTTGTATTTCAAGATGGATCAAGATAAAGAGTTGATTATTGAAGTCTTTGTTGATGACATTATTTTTGAAGGAGATGATGACTTATGTATGAATTTTGCTAATCAAATGAAAAGTGATTTTGAAATGTCAATGATTGGAGAGCTGAAATTCTTTTTAGGATTGCAAATTACTCAGTTAGATGATGGAATATTTATATCTCAGTCCAAGTATGTGAAAGAGTTACAAAAAAAGTTTGGCATGGAAGACTCAAAGCCAGTTGGTACACCCATGGTAACTGGATGCAAGCTAACACAAAATGATGATTATCCTAAGGCTAATTAAACAAGGTACATGTCAATGATTGGTGGATTGCTATATTTGACTCAGACAACACCAAACATTATGAATGTTGTATGCATGGTTGCTAGATATCAAGTTGATCCAAAGGAATCACATGTGACTGCAATAAAGAGGATTTTTAGATACTTAAAAGGAATAATTAATTTTGGGCTATGGTATCTTAAGGATGATGATCTTACTCTGAATTCATTTGTAGATGCAGATTGGGCAGGTGATATTGATGATAGGAAAAGTACAAGTGGTGGTGCATTCTTCTTGGGGAAGAAGCTAGTCTCTTGGCTAAGTAAAAAGAAAAATTCCATTTCGTTATCTATTGCTGAGGTAGAATATATTGCTGCTACAAATAATTGTACTCAAGTGTTGTGGATGAAGTAGATGTTGAGAGATATCAGAGTTGAGTATGATGAGCCTATTGCTATATTATGTGACAATTCAAGTGCCATAAAAATTTCCAAGAATTTGGTGCTACATTCAAAGACAAAGAAAATATCTATCAAGTATCACTTTTTGAGAGACAAAGTGAGTGATAAAGAAGTCAGATAGGAATATGTGCCTATAAAGGAAAAAATTGTAGATATCTTCACCAAACCGTTGCCTAAGGATACTCTTGAGTATCTCAGAGGAAATTTAGGGGTAATTTCCCCTCCTAATCTAAACTAAGATGCAAGTCTTTGCATCAATCCGTGCACTTACAGTGAGATCTTGTCTCAGATTGATGTTGTGGTGGCTGCTACTCAAGGGGCGTAGATAGATGATTCAAATGATATGTGGTTCAGAGCTTGTGTACCTTTTCCATTGATGTCAAAGGGGGAGAAGTATAATGTGAAAAACCTTGTAAAATCTAAGGGGGAGAAGTGTAGAAAAAAGGGGGAGAAGAGTACTGTGTGAAGAGTTAGTTGTGTTGACGGTAATTTTCACATCATGTGTTGCCATCAATGCCAAAGGGGGAGATTGTTGGATGTTGTGGTTGTGTTGCTGATATGTGGTTGTCATTTATGTCAACACTATTAGCATTAATGATTCTGAAGGCTGTATATGTTGAGGATATTGAGAAAATTGTAATAAATATGTTGCAGACAATCTGTGAAGCTGTGAGGGTCAGAGTGATGAAAAGTTCTATACATTGATAATCAGAGGTCGTGCATTAATGGGTTTGTTGCTGAGACTATCTAGTATGCAATCTGTATGTTTTAGATGTGCGCATCAAGAATTGAGAAAGTTGTGAAGTTCTATGTTCCTACAGTTATTTTGTTACTGTAGCAAGTGTTTGTGGAAGAAGGAAATGCAATTATGATTAATTGAGTTGTTGCATATGCTCCTGAGATGTTCAATGATGTTTCTAGATCATTCTTATCAGTGTGGTATATCCACATTGATCGGTGTGTTCGTGATCAAATATTTTTATTTGTGTGTTTGAGTTTTTATGTTCTTGGCCGACATGATGGTGGTAGCGTGTTGTGGATCCTTATGAATTTATTTTTGAATAATTGGCATGATTGAGGATGTTGATCTAGGTCCTCACTATGTTGTGACTGACTTAGGTTGGTGCGCATTAATATTTGTTCATGTATTGGGCCGACAATTTGTATTTCATTTATTCCTTATCTTGTGGCCGATAGAGTTGTTGATGTAAATCCATGTAGCAGATATATAAGAATGATTTTTCTCCTCATTTTGATGTATGCTTAGTGTATGTATGTGAAGTATGTGCAAGATATGTACAAATAAATATCAGATCATTGAGTGTAGAGAAGAGTGTGAAGAAGTTTGAGTGAAGAGTGAAGAAGTATTTTTGTGCCTAACCAGAACTGACATCAGGCTTATGAAGAAGCTAATTTTGCAATTCATACTTATTGGATGGATTTAATTTGATTTTCTTATGTAAGGAAATGATCCTCCCTTTTGAGCAGTGAGTTCTAGGTAGTTTTCCTGAATGCATGTGCATTCTTTATTCATTTTCTATTATACTTTTAACAGGGTATAATTATGAATTAACCTCCACTGTGGTTTTTCCCCTAATAGGGTTTCCACACAAAATTCTTGGTTTTTTTTGTTTTTTATTCTTGCTTTCACATTAGATATGAGATTAAGGGTTGATTAAAGAATATAAGTTTTAAATTCTATAACAACTTATTCACCCCCCTCTTAGTTGTCTATCCTTGTTTTTCCAATAGTAGGGAGGTAGGTGGGAGTGAACAATACAAAATTTAGGTGAGTTATTTGGTATCAAGGATTGAGGATACCTTATAACCCATGCCACTTGTTGAGGATCAAGGATTGAGGATACACCATGCCTTATGACCAAAGAAAACAAATAAATCTATTTGTAAATCATTGAATTTGAAAGGATGCATGAAAACAAATATTGGAAGTTTGGGATTGAGAATACCAAGAAATTTATCCCACAAGGCATGCAAATAAAGACAGGTATGAACTCATGAACTTCATAATATAACATATTGTGAAATGTTAAGGATTAGGAATTAATGATACTTCGTAAATTATTCCACAAAGTATAATGTTAGAGGTTTTTTTGCATCTTTGACTCCAAAAAGTATATAAAAGGAAATATTAGGAGTTAGAGATCAAGAATACTAGGGAATTCTTGCCATAAGAGTGTGGGTAGAGGAATGATTAAAACCACACCTTTTACAAATAACATTGTAATGACCTAACCCTTTCATAAAGTAGAAATTTCTTAAATTTTACATAAACAAGTAAAAGTAATGAGTAATAAAGCCATTGCAATAAAATATTTCTTTTCTTTTATTGATAATTACCAAAAAAGATACAAGATATTTTCCTTTTCTTTTGAAATATACATCAGAGTAAGAAAGCATACAAAAACATACTTAGCTCATGGAGCTTTTGAAAAAATAGCAGTAAGACGATCTGGGTTCCTTTCCTTTCAAATCTTGGTTCTTCTGTCGCTTGCTATGGAGGAGAAGCATCACTTAGGTGATTTTCTGCCAACCACAGACTCTTAATGTGGTCCCCCACTCATCTATCATTCAATAGATGGCCCTTCCCTTCGATGAAGAGGTTGGTAGAGTAATCGATAATGAAAACCAACTGAGCATAGTGCTGTGTCCTACATAACTAGAACATGTGCAATCCGGAAACTCTTGAACTAGCATGTAATAAAGGATCACGATAAACTAACAATGTAGTCTCAAGCATCACATAGTCCAAGTGGATGTACATTGCACTAATTTGGCCAAAGTGTTATCATTTAGTACTTTGAATGAAGTCATCTATCATAAACACTACTTAGGGGCGATTTGACTTAAGGCTATCTTACACTACGCATAGGCATTGTCCTTTAATGGATAATCCGTCATCCTAGACTAGCCTACAATAATCTATTCTACTTGAATTGAATATAACTAGAAAGTAAGTACACACGCCCCCTCCTTTTCTGGATTATCTATCCTAGGAGTAACATAAGCTTATTCGAGTTAAAAAAATAACTAAGCTATTTGAACTTCAAGTGACTCTTGCAATCATACAATCCTAGTAATATTAACTAGAGCAATGAACATTCTTATACTATGGAGATATTTACAAACAATGTATAACATAGCTAGAATGCAACATTTTTCCTTTCTCAAAAGACAAACACTTTCACTTCCTATGCAAACACAAAAAACACAATTCAAGTAGCCTTATAGAAAATCTTGCAAAAGAATAGTAGAAGAATATCCTATGCCTATTTATGCTTATCCCAAATTGATGGAAAAGCTGCTTCCACTTCCAGCTCAATCCAATTTCTTGAATTAATTTCCTAGTCCTTCAGAAGATGATAATTTCCTCACAAAAATTCCCTTTATCTCACTCTCATAAATCACTAGCGGAAATAACGTATTACTTGGGTAGAATACATTTCTCTCAAAGATAATAGAAACTAATAGAAATGTGAAGATTGTTTGTAAACTATGGCCACTCAAAAATAGAATAATTGCTATATATAATGTCACTCAAAAATTGAATAATGGCTGCAATTAATGTCACTCAATAATTGAAGAATGGCTACAAATAATCATGCACCAAAGGATACACATATGGTGAATAAGGAAAACTCAAAGACAATTTACGAAAGCTGATGAAGAATGGTGAAATGAGTTTGGTGAGTGAGTGTTGGGTGATTATTTATAGTAAGCCCAACCTCTAACAATTCCTATTATCATGGAATGTGAATCGACACCACTGCCATTTGACATTTTCAATCCTATAGGTGGCATCAATTCCAGTCCATACTTAGCAAATAACACGGTGATTCGACCTTCCATTCCGCTAGAAGTATGAAGACTAATTCAAAAAGTATCTGGAGAAATTTATGAATTAACACCTATAGAAAATAGTTTCAGAGGTGGCGCCAAAATCATGAAATGATAGGTATTTCATAATTCCAAGAAGAAGTCAATTGTATTTCTCTTACACATACCCAACATCAACTGATTTCAAGGATGAGTCAATGAAACTAATTACTACATTGGATTTATTCTTGTTTCAGATTCTTGACTTGGTCAAAATATTTAAATGCCTTTGAGGATTCATCCTTGCACGATCATAAACAGGTGATGCGCGATTTCACATTGTCGTATTTGATTCAAGTTCGAATTCAAAAATAATTTGATTTCACAAAGTTAAATGATGACTCAGAAATATTTCGATCTCCCAAGGTTGAATGATAATATTTAATCAATTCATAAATAATTCAATTTCTAAAGATTGAATGATAATATTAAATCGATTAAGAAATAATCCAATTTCCAAAGATGAATGATAAGAATTATATATTTTATTATATATATATTATTATAGTTTTAATATATTAAACATATATATATATTTAACTACCATAGTATATATATATATGTCAATTCAGAAGGCAATAATAATAATATTATTAATATCCACATTATACAGGATGTGTGCATATATACATATATACTTGTATATACCTCAATGTACACGTATGTGTAGGTATACCATATCGATGCATCCGTATGAGCATATCCATTTGCCAACATATGCCTGTATCAATATTTTTATATATATGAATAGGTGTATATACTATATATATGTATATATGTCTGCATCCGTTTCACTTACATCCATTTACGTTACCATCATATTGATAAGTGTGTATGTGTGGTATCTCTATACATATGCATATACATGTCATTAGATCCTCCTGACATGCATGTGCATATATGTAAACATACTACACCTACATCACTTCAATCCATATGATCGTAATATCACAAGACATACACAAAAACCAAATAGATAAACATCACTCGCAAATGCATACAAAAGTAAACAAGACTCCTAATGCAAACATACAAGCTATGGATGAATTACCTATAACCCACACAAAATGACTCAGTTCACTCAATCTAATGTGATGTGTGTGTATGCTTAGATGGTTTACTTTACTAGTTACTGAACCAAGCTCCTCTCTTGAGTGATACTTCCCCTCCGCCTAGAGGAATGGTTCATATACATCCATCCATTGCACGACAGTCAAATGTTCATAAGCAATATACATAAACATATTAAAAGTTAGAATATTCATAATTCAATAACCTTATATGCAATATTTCACCTAGGATAAAATCAATAGAGGAAACATTAAAAGAGACAATCATCGAATATGAAAACACTCATATTCATAACAAGGAAGAACATATTTTATTCATCTTCAAAATTCTCATTACAATCATTTTACCCTATGCAGTACTAATAAGTAGTAGCTATACAATCGTGGTGTAATATACTCCCCCCCTTATGAATCAGCATCCCCAATGACATAAGGTATTATTCAAAGCATAAAAATATAACACTACATTATTCTACATTCTCAAAAGCTTCAAGAATGTCTAGAAATCTTTTCTGAATTTCTACATAATCCCCTCCCAAGTAGCCGAGTCTTCTGCGTACTTGTCCCAATGGAATTTGCATTGTGAGACATATCTATTACGTAAGTGAAGCTTACATGTTTCTATCACCTTGACGGGCTTGAGAGTTACCACTTCGAGATCCCTTACTTGTAAAGTAATCCAATCAATTATATGATTATCACCTGTTATATACTTTTTAAGGTAAGACACATGGAAGACATTATGAATTCTGGCAAGAGCAGGTGGAAAAGCGATTTGATAGGCTGCAAGATTCACTTCCTCTAGAACTTCTAAGGGTCCAACATAACATGAAGCTAACTTAGAATACTTTCCATAATTAATGGATCTTTTGCGAGGCTTCACTCTCAAAAGTACTTTGTCACCTAAAAAAAATATTACGGGGCACTCTTTTAGCATATGTGTAACTTTTTTGTTGACTGTTAACTTTTTCTAACCTTTGCTTAATAATATTAACTTGTTCATCCATTTCTACCAACATTTCTAGTCCAATACTTACTTGCTCCTCAAGTTTATCCCAACTTATAGGAGTTCGACACTTTCGACCATACAAAGCTTCAAAAGGAGCCATCTTAATTACAAAATGATATGAGTTATTATAAGCAAATTCAACCAAGGGTAAATAATATTCCCACTTGTATTGTTGATCCATACAATGCACCCTAAGTAGGTCTTCAACAACTTGGTTTACCCTTTCAGTTTTCCCATCCGTTTCTGGATGATATGCTGAGCTAATATCAATTGAGTCCCTAAAGCAGAAAATAAGGTTTGCCAAAACCTAGAAGTGATTCATGCATCCCTATTATAAATAATATTTTCAGGTATCCCATGCAATCTAAACACTTCCTAAGAAAAATTCCTTGCTATGACTGGTGCTCCATCAATTAATTTCCCTGGTATAAAATGTGCCACTTTTTAAAGTTTATTTACTACCACTAGTATGATATCGTGCTTATTCCTTGACATAGGAAGTCCTTGCATGAAATCCATACTTATAACTTGTCATTTCCTTTTTGGTATGTCGTGTGGGTATAACAAACCCACAGGATGATGATGCTCGACTTTCATCCTTTCACACTCAAGACACCTAGCCACATAAATAGCATCATCTCCTTTCATTCCCTACCATAAGTATAATGGTTTTACATTAGCCATCATTTTTGTCACTCTTGGATGTTCGAAATATGGTACTTCATGTATCTCCTTCCATACTATATTTCTTAGTTCTTTCACATCAGGTACATACATTCTTCCCTTGTACCTAAGTAATCCATTAGGTTGAAATTGAAAAACCTTCATACCTAGGATATTGACGATTATCCATGAGTGCTTGCTTTATCTGTAAGTAGTACTTATCCTATTTGCACTTTTGGAGTCCTTGCCCTTTGAAATCCCTTTGAATTTCTACTATGGAAGCAATGTGATGTCTCAGACTTAATGCATTGGTGACCCGATTTTATTTCCCTTGATATAACTAATATTAAAATCATAGTCAATTATCAACTCTAACCATTTTTGTCTAGCATTTAGATTTGGTTGAGTAAATTGGTAATTTAATCCATTATGGTTAGTTTTCAACTCAAAGGGTTTCCCAAGAAAATAGTGTCTCCATATTTTCAATACATGAACTACTGCTGCCAAATCTAAATCATGAGAAGCATAATTCATTTCATATGGCTTCAACTTCCTAGATTCAAATGAAATCACTTCTTGATCTTGCATTAGTACACCTCCTAACCCTTCTCTGCATGCATCAGTGATAACCATGAAACTTTCTTAAGGATTTGGTATGTTTAGGATTGGTGCGATGGTTAGTTTCTCTTAGAGTAGGTCAAATGCTTCTTAACACTTCTTATTCCATTCGAATCTCTTTCCTTTATTTTGCAAAGAGGTTATAGGAAAAGCAATCTTAGAAAATTTTGTGACAATTTTTTTGTAATATCCCACCAAACCCATGAAACTTCTTACTTCCGACATGTTTTTGGGTATAGGCCACTGAATTACTGCTTTGATCTTTGCTGGATCAACTGCAATTCCTTCAACTGAAATCACATGACCCAAATAATGTACCTTCTCTTGGAAGAATGTACACTTGGATAGTTTACCATATAACTTGTGCTCCCGCAATCATTGTAGGACCATTTCTAATTGCTTGTAATGTTCTTCCTTATTTCTAGAGTAAATTAGGATGTCATCTAGAAAGACTAGTACAAACTTGTCTAGGTAATTATTGAACACACTATTCATAAGATTCATGAATGCTACTGGTGCAGTTGTTAAACCGAAAGGTAAAACAATGAACTCATAGTGTGCATATCGAGTTCTGAATGCAGTTTTAAAGATATCTTTATCTTTAACCCTTAACTCGTGATATCCAGAACTCAAACCTATTTTTGAGAAAATAACTGCACCTCTCATTTGATCAAAGAGATTGTCAATGCATGGAAGAGGATACTTATTCTTAACCATTGATTTGTTAAGCATACGATACTTGATGCACAATCGTAATGTTCCATCATTCTTCTTGACAAATATAACGAGTGCTGCCCAAGGTGAAACACTTCACCTTATTAGTCCCTTTGAAAACAATTCATGCAATTGTGTCTTGATTTCCATAAGTTCTATGGTGGTCATCCTATAGGGAACCTTGGATATAGGTTAAGATCTGAGAACTATATCAATAGAGAAATCAAACACTCTTTTCAGAGTCAGTCCTAGTAACTCTTTAGGAAACACATCTAAAAATTCCCTCAAAATTGGGTACTTCTCCATATTTGATTCTCCAATTTCTTCTATTTCTCTATCTTGTAACTCTTGTAGACTTTGGTACTCAAAATTTTCACTCATTCCCAAGCTTTTTAATCTTTATAGCAAAGAGTTTACACTCTTTCTTCTTAGCTCTCGAAAGTTGCATTGTTGTAATTTGTTGAATCTTTACATCTCTAGGTATTCCTTAGAATTTAACTTGATTTCCATTGTCATCTAGACACTCAAAAGTCTTGGCATGATAACGTAATATGGCTATATGTTTCCACAACTAATTCATTCCTAGGATTACATCATATGATCCTAGTGGTGTGACATAAATGTTGACTTTAGTAGTAAAACAAGGTAGATCTATCCTAGCTTCAAAAATACATTGATCTACCTTTGCTCTTGTCTGGTTTGAATATTCTACATTCTAAGACATTACCATGTATCCTGCATTCCTAGATAACTTCTTAGCTATTCTAGCTGAAATGAATTTTTTAGTAGCATCCATATCAATTAGAATAGAAATAGGTAAGCCAAATAGAATACATGGTGTTTGAATCGATGTTAATTCGTAATCAAATTTTTGATCGTCCATAGCAGCATATATCCTTTGCTGAGACATGGCCTACTAAGTGGGTAATGAGTTGCCATATTGTTGCGAGCCATAAGTTTTGTTAGGAAATTCACTTGCATAGTGATTCCCTTTGCATATTAAAAATACTGCTCTTGGTCCTCTTTTCTCCATGGTTTCTCTAGACTTGATAGCGCCTTCATTAGCCTTGCTATTATTACCCATGTCAGAAGCATTTCTTTTCCGATCTCTCCTAAACTCTTTTCTATTATAGCGAGATCTTTTCCCTTTCTACTTCACAACATTCTGCATAAATTCCTCATTTTTAGGAACAGTTTTGATGGGCACTTCCACATCTTTCTTTTTGACTGAACTCTACCCTAAGATTTTATTCATGCTTGATGGATTTTGCATATACAAGGTTCATTTTGGTGAGACCATGCATATCTACTTCTCCACCAATCCAATTGTTGAATCCCAAAATAATTTTTTGAATGCGGAATCGTTCATCATTGTGGTAGATGAGGACATAACGAAGAATTCGGGTGAATTTCTGCCAGTATTCATGGATTGAAATGGTTCCTTGCCTCAGCTCTTGGAAGTCTGAGAGTTTTTGGTCATAGAAAATCTGTGGTATCCATCTCTTGCAAAATATTTCCACAAACTCTCCCCAAGTTAGTTTCCATGAGCTAATGATAAGTTCCAGCTTTTTGTTCATCCACCAGTTAGAGGCTTCACATGCTAGCTGATATAAACCCCATGCTACTTTGGTCACTTCATTATAGTTCTGTATCTCAAAGTATTTTTCCATCTGAATGAGCCATACTTCAACTTCATCACCCTTGACACTACCATCAAACTTAGGTAGAATTATTTTCTTCATATGCCTTGATAGTTCGGTAGACACAATCTTCTTATTCCTTTCCATAGAGGGTGTGGGTGAATTTTCCTTATCATGGTTATGGTTTTCACCTTTCCCATGTGAAGAACTTTATACTTCTA
Source organism: Sequoiadendron giganteum (assembly GCA_007115665.2). Lineage (NCBI taxonomy): Eukaryota > Viridiplantae > Streptophyta > Pinopsida > Cupressales > Cupressaceae > Sequoiadendron > Sequoiadendron giganteum. The sequence continues at coordinate 289,609,419 of CM021109.1, read as the reverse complement.
GGTTATTGACGGGTATTTCATTCCCTACCCTATCCTTATCTTTTGATTGTTCAAGATTAGTTAGCTTTGCTAGGATTTGGTCAAGCCTAGCTTCCATTCCCGTAGTTCCAACCTTCTGAATTGTTCCAGGATTGGTTCCTATCCTCAAATATGTTCTCACCATGCTTAAATGATTGGTTTAACTTTCATTTTTTATCCAAGTTAGACTACTTATGTTTTCATTTAATTTATGGAAAACAGTAAAAAAATACACATTCATATGAACACAAGAATTCCATAAATGATCAAGTATACACTTATTTTGATAAACACATAGTTTTATTCATAACATGAGGATTTCAAAATCCTATCGATTACACTGATCGACTATTTACATAGTCAAGGGGAGAGTATCCTTCAGATTCACTCTCATTCATATAACTTAAAGGGGTGTATTCTACAGACTGATAAAATTGTTGCTCCCAATCTTTTTGTTCATCTCTCATCTATTCATATCTATCCCAAAAAGGATAATAACCCCCAGTTTTATCATCCAATACATAGTTACGAGATGTAATATCAAGATGGTGTTCATTAACAAAATGGTCTACATTTTTTGCAGACATTTGTTCATGAGACCATTTCTTGGTTGGTAGTGTCCTTGGTGTATATCCATTAGAATCTTTACTCAAAGAAATTGATATTACTTCTACCAATGGTAGACCCCTAGAATCCCTAAAGATGAATGCAAGAATAACACTTTATTTTGATGGAATGTCCATGGAAATTGGTAATGATTCTGACTTTTCAAATGAGATGGATGGTAGGTAATTATACATAGCCTCCATCTTCATCTTCCTCTTCACATCACTAATCCAAGAAAGTGCATGGCTAAAAGTTTTAGTATCACTCAACCATATAGCATTATCATAGTTGGTTCCTTCAATGTTTCTAAAAATGGCTTATCTTTCCTTCTTGGCCTTGAGGTAACGCCCATTTCTGATTATAGAATTTTGGTCCGTTAATATGAGATGCACCATCTTGACACAAGATTTTTTCACAAAATTAGATAATGTTGGAAAGGAAAAATATGATGAGATCATAGGTTCTAGAGTTAAACTTGGTAGCTCTGATACCACATGTAACGACCTAACCCTTTCATAAAGTAAAAAATTCTTAAATTTTACACCAATAAGTAAAAGTAACGAGTAATAAAGCCATTGCAATAAATTTTGTCTTTTCTTTTATGGATAATTCACAAACAATATACAACATATTTCAACATATTTTCCTTTTCTTTTGAAATATACATCAGAGTAAGAAAGAATACAAAAACATACTTAGCTCATGGAGCTTTTGAACAAATAGTAGTAAGATAGTCCAAGTTCCTTTCCTTTCAAATCTTGGTTCTTCTATCGCCTATTGTGGAGGAGAAGCATCACTCATGAAATTTTCCACCAACCATGAACTCTTAATGTGGTCACCCAAACATCTATGATTCGATAGATGGCCCTTCCCTTCGATGAAGAGATTGGTAGAGTAATCGATAATGACAACCAACTGAGCATAGTGTTGTGTCCTACATAACTAGAATATGTGCAATCTGACAACTATTGAACTAGCATGTAATAAAGGATCATGATGAACTAACAGTGTAGTCTCAAGCAACACATAGTCTAAGTGGATATCATACATTACACTACTTTGGCCAAAGTGTTCTCATTCAGTACTTCAAATACAGTCATCTATCATAAACACTACTCAGGGCCGATTTGACTTATCCGAGCTAAAAAAATAACTAAGTTGTTTGAATTTCAAGTGACTCTTGTGATTATACAATCCTAGTAAATATTAACTAAAACAATCAAGATTCTCCTATTATGGAGATCTTTACACAAATGTATAACATAGATAGAATGCAACATTTTTCCTTTCTCAGAAGACAAACACTTTCACTTCCTATGCACATATAGAAAACACAATTCAAGCAGCCTTATAGAAAATATTTCAAAAGAATAGTAGAAGAATATCCCATGCCTATTTATGCCTATCCCAAATTGATGGAAGAGCTACTTCCACATCCATCTCAATCCAGTTTCTTGAATTAAGTTCCCAGTCCTTCAAAAGATGATAATTTCCTCACAAATTTTCCCTCTTTCTCACTCTTAGAAATCACTAGCAGAAATAATGTATTCCTTGGGTGGAATATGTTTCTCTCAAAGATAATAGAAACTCAAAGAAATGTGGACACTGTTTGTAAACTATGGCCACTTAGAAATAAAATAATGTTATATATAATGTTACTCAGAAATTGAATAATGGCTGCAATTAATGTCACTTAGTAATTGAAGAATGGCTGCAAATAATGATACACCAAAGGATACACACATGTTGAATAAGGAAAACTCAAAGAAAACTTACAAAAGCTGATGAAGAATGGTGAAATGAGTATGGTGAGTGTTAGGTGATTATTTATAGTGAGCCCGACCTCCAACAATTGTTACTGTCATGGAATGCGAATTGACACCACTGCCATTTGACATTTTCAATCTTGGAGGTGGCATCAATTCCAGTCCATACTTAGAAAATAACACAGTGAGTCGACCTTCCATTCTACGAGAAGTATGAAGAATAATTCAAAAAGAATATGCTGAAATTTATGAATCAACACCTACATAAAATAGTTTCAGAGGTGGCGCAAAACTCTTGAAATGGCGGGTATTTCATAATTCCAAGAAGAATTCAATTGTATTTCTCTTACATATACCCAACATCGACTGATTTCAAGGCTGAGTTGATGAAACTCATTACTGCATTATATTTATTCTTGTTTCAAAGTCTTGACTTGGTCAAAATATTTAAACACCTTTGAGGATTCATCCTTGCGTGATCATAAAAAGGTGATGCATGATTCCACATTTCCGTATTTGATTCAAGTTCGAATTCATAAATAATTTGATTTCCCAAAGTTTAATGATGACTCAAAAATAATTCGATTTCCCAAGGTTGAATGATAATATTTAATCAATTCAGAAATTATTTGATTTCCAAAGATTGAATGATAATATTAAATCGATTAAGAAATATTGCAATTTCCAAAGATGAATGATAAGAATTATATATATATATTATTATATTTTTAATATATTAAACATATATTTATATTTAAATACCATAGTACAAATATATATATGTTTTAATATAACTATAATTTTTATTATATAATTACATATATATATATTTAACTAATATATATCGTGAGCTAGTTAGCATACATCCGATATATATATATTAGACTAATATATTTCTTGAACTAGTTAGCATACATCCGATATATATATTAGACTAATATATTTCGTGAACTAGTTATTATACATCCTATATATATATGTAAATTCAAAAGGAAATAATAATAATATTATTAATATCCACATTATAGAGGATGTGTGTATATATACATATATATACTTGTATTTACCTCAATGTACACATATGTGTAGGTATACCATATCGATGCATCTGTATGAGCATATCCATTTTCCAATGTACGCCTGTATCGATATGTATGTACATATGGGTACGTGTATATACTATATATATGTATATATGTCCGCATCCGATTCACTTACATCCATTTATGTTACCATCATATTGATAAGTGTGTACGTGTGGTATCTCTATACATATGCATATACGTGTCATTAGATCCTCTTGACATGCATGTGCATATATGTAAACATACTACACCTAGATCACTTCAATCCATATGATCATAATATTATAAGACAAAAACAAAAACCAAATAGATAAACATCACTCACAAATGCATACAGAAGTAAACAAGACTCCTAATGCAAACATACAAGCTATGGATGACTTACCTATAACCCACACAAACTGATTCAATTCACTCAATCTAAGGTGATGTTTATGTATGCTTAGATGGTTTACTTTAATAGTTACCTGACCAAGCTCCTCTCCCAAGTGATACTTCCCCTTTGCCTGGAGGAATGGTTCATATACCTGCATCCATTGACATATGCTCATGACAATCAAATGTTCATAACATAAGCAATATACATAAACATCTCAAAAGTTAGAATATTCATAATTCAATAACCTTATATGCAATATTTCACCAATTATAACATCAATAGAAGCAACATTAAATGATACAGTCATCGAATGTAAAAAAACTCATATTGATAACATGGAGCAACATATATTATTCATCTTAAGAATTCTCATCACAATCATTTTACCCTATGTAGTACTAATAAGTAGTAGCTATACAATCGAGGTGTAACAAATATATTGTAAAGCATCATTGTTAGAGTTTAGGGATTTGAGGGAAACCAAGCTAATAAGAGAAATTCTAAAGCTCTAACAAAGACAAAGGAACAAGTTAGGGCTAGGGAAAGCTATGCCTAGATGGGAAACTTTTACACTCTAACATTTAGTACAGTCTTTAGAATTTGAACAAAAAATATCCGCACTTAGAAATTTTTGGAGCTTTGCAACCCAACACATGATAGACACATGTAGATGAAGAGGGAGAATACTTATGAAAACTTGAAAAAATGAGACCCATACAAATACTTCTCAAATTAGTTATATTATGGGAATAATAAGGCTGAAATGCATACAAGGGGTTCATAACTTAAGTATAATTGTTTTTTTTTTAATGGGGTGCCAAAACATCACAAATAAACATAAATGAGACACAAGTACACTTGGGAGAAACCCTCAACTAGGTAGAAAACATTGAAAAAGTGAGAAATGTTCCTCATGCAACTAACCCATAATGTATAACAATTTTATATAGCTTCAACGAGACTTAAATTACCCAATAACACACTCTCTTATAATGGGTCATGACCTAGGACCCTACTTGTACCAATGGATAGTGAAGGAAAATATCTCCATGTATAATTTTGTTTCCCCACTCACAATAGTCTAAAATTTACTGTATTAGCATTAATGGATAAACATGCAACCTCTGCCAAAAATAATGTTGAAAATATTTCATTGTAGTGTAAAAAATTGTATACCTTTATAATTTCACATTATATTTTTGGCCCCTTAATTTATTGGACTTAATTAAGCTTCTAATATTCCAAATTATGCATTCCAAAGCCTTATTTTTATCATTTTGAGAAGGTGAACCAATATTAAACAAATGCATTCAATCATTAAATTTCCTTGGATCAAGTGTGTCCTAGAAATTTAGAATAGGAACCATTCACCCAAGAGAAAATGGGCCCCCCTTCTTAGCCAGGACCCAAGTTCAAATATATTATTGGCAATATTTTAATATCCAAAATTCAAATATGAAGTTTCAACTTTTGAAATCTAATTTTTGAGAAATTGGATAAACTCCTATAAATAAATAGTTATTTTACAATTTTAAATCTAAGAAACATGATCTAGAAATTCAAGAGTAAATACTATTTTCAAGAGCATTCAAGAGCAACATTATCAGAGTTTATTATAGCAATTCAAGATCAACATCATGTCAAATTTTATGTGTTTTCATTTTCATGTTATGTGAAGAATAACATTGTTATAGGTCTTCAAGCATTCAATAATTCAATCAAATTAAGCAAGAAAGATCCAAGACCCTTGAAGAGTTGTGTATGTCTTCAGTCCTTTAAGGAAGCCATTGAAGGGTGGTGAGTTGAAACATTGTGTTCATTCATCATTTCCTTCCTTTCCATTCAAGGTTTTATCATTAAAATTTCCATTGTGGAAGTGGAAACACTAACACTGGGTTTGAATAAGGCAAGCCCCTATATAGCACAACATTTCCCCTCTTTGTGAGTGTGTAGATTACAGGTTTGAAGTGGATTGAAGAGAGCTTGAAGATGAATTTTGCATTGTTGTATTTATTCTCACCACTATTGTCAAGACATGGAAACTCACCTACAAGATTTATTTATGAAATTTTGACTATGGGACATGCATAAAATAGAAGCTCAAATCTGACATTAGAGGACCCTGAAAGTTGAGCAGGACACCCTTACAAGGACTCAATGACCATTGGATGACCTTGTCCTTGTAGGCCTAACATAACCAATTTTTTTGAGAAGGTACACACTCATCTACACCTTCCAATTCTATCAGAACTTTCTTGTTTCTATTCATCCATTATTGGGAATTTACATTTATTGCATTACATAGTTTAGTTTAATTAGGGTAATCAATCAAAATAATTTCCAAATGATTCCTATCCTCAAAAGGATGCAGATAGAAGTTTGATTAGCTCACCATTGAGGTTGATAGTCAATCTATACACCTTTTTCATATATATCCTAATGAAATTATAAAAATTATGGAAATGACCTTGGGTTATGAATATTAATTCTAGGGCCCCACATTTTTTATGTTTCATTTTGGTGAACTTGACATTTGACATCACGAATTTTTGATTTGATAGTCATTCAAACCCTAGATATAGGATTTGCATCATTGTATTATTTTATATTTCTCATTTAGGGTTTCAAATTTGCATCATAAAAATCATAAAAATTCAAAATATTGCATCCATATTGCATCATAGTGTTAGGGTTAGAAGGTAGATATCTAACAAGTTAAATGCAGATTTGATCAATAAAATAGAGAAATAAAACACATAGAAAAATTATAGCAAATAAAAGACAACACAAAGAATTTAATGTGTCTCACCCAATCCAGGCTACATCCATAAAACCGCAACCATCCAATGATTTTATTATCCAGTACAAAACATATTACAATCTCGCAAATAATGCCATGCTACCACTCCCCATCCCAACCGCTTATAAAAATATTTTAGAAGCTTCTAGAAATTAGGGTTCTACAAAGTCAACTTTTTTGCTTTTCGATGACAAAGCGAAAAAAGGTGAATTTTTTATTCTTGGGGTCTTCCACCCCCAAACCCTTGCTTTTTAGGGGCTGTTTCCCCCGAACCCCCGCTCGGGGCCCAGCCTGGCCTTAGACCCCGATGAGGATACATGAAGAGTGTACAATATAGCATGATCAGTCTCCACATACCAACAATCTCCCACTTGGAGACTGATCAGGATCCACACCAACACAATCTCCCACTTGGAGACTGATCCTGGAAAACACCGCTGCACTTATAGCTCCCACTAGAAATAAGCACCTTGAACCCTACTACTTTGTTATACTTTTAACCATGAAGACCGACCGAAGCTAAAGAGGAGCTCAACTTCTCCCTTGTCACTACCTTTGTAAACATATCTGCTGGATTGATATCTGTATGTATCTTTTCCATCTTTACCTGTCCATCCTCCAACACTAACCGGATGGAATAATATGTTAACTGTATGTGTTTGGTTTTAGAGTGCAAGGTAAAATTATTTGCAAGATTTATAACACTCTAGCTGTCTATAAACAAGTGATTATCAACCTATTTTTTTCCCAACTCTTCCATGAAAAGTTGCAGCCATATCATCTCCTTTGCTACCTATGTTGCAGCAACATACTTTTCCTTTGTGGTGGATAAAGAAACCACCTTTTGCAATCAATAAATCCAACTCATTGCTGTCCTACCAACTATAAATACATAACCTAGGGTACTCCACCTAGTATCTATATCCCTTGCCAAATCTGAGTCAACATAGCCTTTTAAATCAGTATTAGAGCCCCCAAAACATAAAAATTTATTGGATGTACCTCTCAAGTACCTGAGAATCCATTTTACCACATTCCAATGCTCAACTCCGAGATGAATCATATGCTTGCTAACAACTCCTACAACATGTGCAATATCCGGTCTCGTGCATACCATGACGTACATTAAACTGCCTACAACTAAAGCATATGGTACCTTGCACATTTTTCCTTCCTCCTCTTGTGTCTTTGGACACATATCCTTAGTCAATTTGACATGACTTGGCAAAGGTGTGCTGAAAAATTCTTCATTCTCCATGATGAGTCTAGTTTTTGGGTTAATTATGGGTAGAATCCATGGTCTATTTGTTGAAGTTATCATGAAATTTAATATTATATGCTGACACTTTTACATAGTTTCTTTCAAACCTTCAAAAATTTGGGTTTAATTCCCTCTCTACTAGTTTTAATTATATTTGAATTGATATGTGAACTATCTATATTATCTTGCATGTGATTGATGGATGCTCTTTTAGATAATTTTAGCTATGCAGTTATTATGCGTACTGACATTGTCATGTAGACTTGATTGAAAATTCCTAGTTAAGGAATGCAGTTGCCAGCTGCTCATGCAAAGGATGCACATGATAGTCAACTGGAGGACGACGGTGGAAGATTCCGTTATCAGCCGCATGTAACTACCTTGTGCCGATCTTTAATGAAATTGAGAAATGCGGGCATTATTGTAGTGGTCGAGTCCATGTTTGGGCCTGTGCGTCTGAACGGATTCCCCTGCATGCGTAACCGCTCTTCCAATCTCTTTCCTCATTTCCCTAAATGGAATCCTCTTAGTTAATGGGAGTTGACTTCCCTGTTAGCTAATAAATAAGGTTCCAATCCTCCTTCTTAAGGATTTGATCACCAAGTTATTGTATAAGCGGAGAATACCAGACACACTCTTTTATAATTGCATTTTTCCAATGAATAAAATGAGATTCTGAGTTGAGTATCTTAGTTCAATATAACTTTGCATTAGTCTTAGAGGATACTCATCCAAGGGGGCCCACTTGGTGAGTAATCCATTAGATTAGATATATTAGCTTTAGCTTATGTTTAGTACTTAGTAAGAATCTAGCATTGACTATTCCTGCAGCCACTAGAAGTCCATTCTGTGATTGTTCATGCAACCAAGGCAAGCAGAGTAGTTTCTTGTTTGCTACTTAGATTTGCATTCCTGTTGTGCATGATCAGTTTAGATTTGATTGAGTGATGTTCAACATTTTATTTATTTCATTTCATGCAATTTACTTTCATTATTAAGTCTTTCCTAGCTGTATAATGAAGGTGAATACTTTGAATTTCCTAGTGCACATACTATGTTGACCCATTTCAAGTTCACGTCCCTGGGTTGAAAATTTAAATGTACCTTCATGATGGTTAAGATGGCTATTCAGGTCAGATGTCCAATCTCTGAATCATGGCTTTAAAGGCTTAGTTGTTAAGATCATTGTAGGAGGCCGACATTTTTGGCGCCATTGTCGGGGATGGTGTCAAACTAGGGAGTCCTTTGGAGTCATTGATAGTTTTTTCTATAGTATTTCCAGAGTTTTCTCTTAGTGTTAGAAGTTATGACCCACTATTCTTTCTCACCCATTGTTTGCGTGAGGTGGCTGATACTGAATTGATACCACATGCATAAAAGAAGAAGGGATTCTTATGGGAGATTTCTTCCTAATAATACATAGCCATTTTAGCTAGTAGATCTTCCAAATCTGCCCAGAAACGAAGAAGAAGAAGAGCCACAACCCTTTGCTAATATATTACCCGACTTGACCAGTTCTGAAGTTTCCCTTGAAGATCAAAATCTAGTTGAAGAACCTTTTATTTTGGAATTTCATCAAGCAGGCATGACTGATGCAAATGGAGACAGGCCTAACAGGTAGAACCAACCAACTTTTCCTTTTCCCATTGCTGAACAAAATGAAGTAGATAACCTCAAGAATATCCCCACTTCAGTCCTTCCTAAGTTCTATGGACTTATCACATAAGAACCTGATACATTCTTGTTTGAATTTGATATACTCTGCAGAAGCTATGACTATACCACTGATGCCCATAGACTTAAGCTATTTCCTACCACTTTGAAAGAAGATGCATTAAGATGGTTTATGGGCCTTGGCAGAAACACTGTGCAAACTTGGGAAGATATGAAGACAAAGTTCCTTGAAAATTATGTGTATTGAAGGGGTAGTGATATGAGAGGAGGTGACATTTTCAGAATGTAGCAAAAAGAAGATGAGAGCCTGGAGGATTTTATTTCAAGGTTTCTATTTTGTCTGCAGAAATCTCATCATACACTTAATGAAGACTCACAAAAATTGCTTTTCTTGTGAGGAATTAGTGAAAGCTAAACTGATGCCTTGGACCTGATGGCAAGAGGAGATATCACTAAAGTCCCTTGGGAGGATATCAAGAAGATATGCCAAAACTATTCTAGGGAAGCTTCAAAGAAAGGAAGAGCCTACCAATTCTTTATGGGTAAGTCATCTAGCAGTGGAGTCTCAAGGATGAAGATTACTAATTTATTGGTAGATTTAAAGAAAGATATAATCAACAATCTAGCTACTCAGCTGGATACACTTCAAGCTAAGAAGAAACATGAGGAGGCAAAGACAATTCTTAAAGGATATTGCCCTCATTGCAGACATAAGAAGAGGGACTGCAGATGCAAGGTGATAGCTAACATTGACAGTAAATAGATTCCACCAGAGTTCAAACCAATCCAGACTGAGGAAGACCAAGTCTACTTTGTTACATAGAAAAGGCCATGGGCTTCAAGACAAGGTATGCCACTAGATCCATTATCTTTTGCTAGACCATATTTTAATTCTTATTCATCTGGTAACCAGTGGCATCCACCCTATCCATCCAACTATGGAGGATATCCACCTTAGTCTTGGAATAACCCTCCCAATGCTTGGTCCAATTATCAAAATTCCTCACCTCAGTGGAAACAACCTCAGGGGAATTGGTAGCAGTATCAAGGACCTTGGCAACCACCTCCGGGAAAATGGAAACAAACATCTCAATGGAGAGGTGGTCAACAATGGCCAAATCAGATAACCAACTACATGCAACCATCTTCTCAACCCCAACAACCTACTATAATGCCTCCTCCTGCTAATCCAAGTGAAAATATACCCAAACCTACCCTGTTACCAACGCAACCCACACCAACCCAAATAATGAACCACAACAACAGTCTATATATTCTACTGACCCAAATCAATTTCTTGCATATGTTGTGAGTTTAAGTGACATATATCTATGTTCAGGAACAACCCTATCAGCTCCCTCCACCCCCATTATCACTGAGCTTCCTATGGAAGAGAAAGAAGAATCTTTGACTGATCCCATTCAGCCTTGTGGAACTAAAAATCTTGAATCAGTTTTAGCTAAGAAAACAACACAAGAACCACCATTCCCTCAGAGATTAGAAGCTTCCAAGCAAAAAGAAGACAAGGAGGAAACCACTTTTGATGTTCTAGATTAGCTGAAGCACATATGTGTCCAGATACCCCTGTTCAAGGCCATAAAATATGCTCCTATCTATGGAAAACAAATTAAGGAAGCATGCCTCAAGAAATCGGGCAGGAAAAAGAAGGACCCAACTATAGTTCATGTAGTGGGGTAGCTTGCTGACATCATGCATGGAAAAGTAACTATCCCCAAGTACAATGATCCAGGTAGCCTTGTAGTTGAAGTCATTATAAATGGGATAAACATAAAGAATGACTTGATGGCCACATGCTGGTGAAGAGGCTGAAGAAGTTAACTCTGTGGCACAACTTATGATGCTCGAAAGAAGTCCTTTCTTACAACTTCAAGATGAAGATGAAGTGTTATCTAGTATCATTCAGAACCATTGTCAGATAGAGAAAGCATCACCCACTCATGTGTCTAGTTCTATGAACCTCACACAAATACTTCTGTCTGTTTTTCCTGATCCTCTTGCAACCACTGTTCCCACAGACAGACTTCCTACAACCACTCCTCCTGCAACCACTATCTCTATGGACGAACTTCCTGCAGTCACTCTTCTAGCAACCAAACTTCCTATAGTAATAAGTATGTTCCACCCAATGTTGCCACATGAACTTAAGGTACCATATATTAATGAAGCAACTATGATCGAGTTAGTTACACAAGTATAGGTGTCCAAATGAAAGTGTTTGAATATCAACAACAAATTGAGTGAAGGACAACAATTGACACTGGAAAATTTGCTGAAAGCCCATCAAAAAGAATTTACTTGGGATTACCATGATATGAAGGGACTCGATCCAAAGCTCTGCACTCATAGGATATATCAAAGATGATTGTACACCTGTAAGGCAACTGCAAAGAAGAATCAACCTTGCATTAAGAGAGATTGTCAAAACCAAGCGGCAAACGCTATTAGATGCAAGATTTGTCTACCCAATTTCAAACAACCAATGGGTGTCTCCATTGGTGATTGTGCCCAAGAAGGGAGGAAAATGGCGAGTTTGTGTTGACTATAGGGAACTCAATGCTACCACTAAGAAGGATCATTTTCCCCTACCTTTTGTAGATCAATTCCTAGAGTCTCTTGCAGGTAAGCAATACTTCTCTTTCCTTGATGGATTTAGTGGTTACAATCAGATTCAAAGTGCACCAGAAGACCAAGAGAAGACTACATTCACATGTCCATGGGGGACATATGCCTATTTTGTACCCCCCTTTGGGTTATGCAATGCACCAAAAACTTTTCAAAGAGTAGTCATTAACATATTTTCAGACATCTCCCTTGACTACATGGAGATCTATATGAACGATTTTACTACTTATGGTGCAAATTTTGATGAAGAATTGGAAAATTTGAAGAAAGTTCTATAGAGATGTGAAGACCAGAATCTATCTCTAAATAGTGAGAAATGCTTCATGATGATGCAAGAGGGAGTAGTACTTGGCCACTACATTTCACACCATGGTATTCAAGTTGACCCTGCAAAAATTGAGGTAATTGCTAATCTTCCCACACTTGCAAAACAAAAGGATGTTAGGAGTTTTATAGGTCATGTAGGATATTATAGGAATTTTATCAAAGATTTCAGCAAGATAGCAGCACCACTGTATAGTCTCTTGACTAAAGATGTTGAGTTTCAATGGACAGAAGGCCATGATAAAGCATTTTCTGATTTAAAGACAACTCTAACTCATGCTCTTGTACTTAAGGGACCTAATTGGGAAATCCCATTTCACATCCATATTGATGCCTCAGATTATGCCATAGGAGTAGTCTTAGGACAAAAAGAAGGAGCTATTGAAAATGCCATTTATTTTATCAGCTAAAACTTGCAAGGGGCTGAATTCAATTACACAGTAATAGAGAAAGAGATGTTGGCAATGATCTATGCCTTGAATAAATTCAGGCACTATATATCAGGTTACTAGATCTTTGTACACACTGATCATGTATCCATTAGATACTTTATGAACAAACCCCTAATCTACGGAAGGTTGGCCAGATGGTTGTTGTTGATGTAGGAGTTTGACATAACTATTATGGACAAACCAAAGAAGGAAAACATTGTTGCGGATTTTCTTTCAAGGCTGACCACATCAGAAGATAGTTGAGCCATAGATGAATCCTTCCTTGATGAGAATCTATTCTCCATTAGTGTGCAGACACTCTGGTATGCTGACATAGCCAATTACCTTGTAATAGGGAGAGTTCCCCCCTCACTTCTCTCCAAGAGAGAGAAGAGTGCTGATTGAAAAATATTTCCCTTTTTCATGGATAGCTAGATGCCTATTTTATACTAGAATAGATCATGTAATGAGAAGATGTGTGAGGGAAGATGAGACCTATGATATTCTACATGCATGCCATGATGAACCATGTGGAGGACACTTTGCAGCCAAGAGGACAACAATGAAAATTTTGAACGTAGGATACTATTGGCATACATTCCACAAAGATGCTAGAAGATATACAAGGAAATGCAACAGATGCTAAAGGATGGGCAGGCCAACAAAGTCAGATGAGATGCCACTCTATCCCCAAGTAGTGGTCACTCCATTTGACATATGGGGATTGGATTTTGTGGGACATATTGATCCACCATCTAACGGTAAGTATTATATTTTGGTATGCACTGATTATGTAACTAAGTGGGTAGAATTTAAAGCCATGAAACATGCTAGAGACAAAAAAGTTGCATAATTTATTTATGAAGAAATATTTACATGGTATGGAGTGCCCAGAGAAATAGTAATTGATCAAGGATCTCAATTTACCTCAACACTTGTTACAACATTAGTTAATGAATACAACATACGGCACAAAAAGTCGACTCCATATCACCCTCAAGCAAATTGACAAGTTGAGGTGACAAATAGAGAGATTGAGGCCATCCTAACCAAAATAGTGCATGTTCACAAAAAGGATTGGGAAAATATATTATTAGAAGTAGTTTGGGCTTACATAACCACTTGGAATACAACCACAGGCTTCACCCTATTTGAGTTATTGTATGGGAAGACAACCATGATGCCCATTGAGTTTGAGAACAAGACTCTCAGAACTATGGTTGAATTAGGAATGGAAATTTATGAGTCACGAAAAGAAAGGATCGTGCAGATGAATGCATTAGATGAGATGAAGAAATCAGCCTTGCACCATACTGAATTAGTGCAGAATCAAAGAGTTAAATGGCATGATAATTTTATAAAAGAAAATAAATTTCAGCCAGGTGACTAGGCATTGCTTAATGAATCATGGTATCAGGGTAATGCAGGAAAATTTTAGACAAGGTGGCTAGGTCCATATGAAGTTGCTAAGGTATTTCCTAATGGAGCTATGCAACTCACCACCATTGACCCTATCAAATTCAAATTACTAGTCAATGGGAACCGTCTCAAATTATATCATAAGCCAACTTCCAAAGAAGAGTTCCTGCAATAGTTTATCCAGCATGCAACACCCGAGCACAATTCCTGTGATCAAGAAGTTTGTGCAACTGAAGGTAGTGGACCTAGTGTCCTTCCTTCTGGCTGACTAAGGTACGTACTTGTCATAATAAAGACTTCTAGTTTTGTAGAAGTCCATTTCTCCACCCATCCGCCTATCCATCCATCCGTACCACCTTTCTCTCTCCTCGATCACTTCATTCCACCTCGCTCCATTTCACCTCATCATTAATTGCTCAATTATTACTTAAAAAGGAAGGCGGTACTTTCTCCGAGATTGTTGTAATGAATTCTCTATGAAATCATGTTTGTACACCCTCAAGTATTTGTGCATTAATTGCATTTTTAATTATCTTTTAGAGCGTTTCATTTAATTACTGTACGTTAGTGTAGATGCTCACATACTCCCCCTATCAAATCGCTGCTACCATTTCAAATGTGTGGACACATGTCCAAATTTAGGTCTGGGGGAGGGGTATGAAAGATTCGAATTTATTACCATATGTCAGTCTATGACCTGTCCGAGCTGATTTGGAATTTCATATATGATTTGATGCAACACTAGACTTCCGCTGCCATTTCCTTTCATTCCTTTATTACCATTTCTTACCCTATCATAATCCTCAAATGTAAATGGTAATTTCTAAAAATAGAGTAAAGGAATTTTGTCGACAATTCAGCTAGTAGGTGTGTAGGAAGGAATTTGCTTACAAACGAGAATCACATAAAAAAATATTGCAGAGTAACAGGTTGGCTATAGATAATGGGAGGAAAACTCATCCAAAATGAGCCCTCAGTTCATGAAACTTTGTTGTAGGATGCATAGTGTCTGGAAAAATTTCAAAATTGTGGCTGGATGGATTATTTTTTGAAACTAGATGGTTTCGACGAAGGGATTGCATTGGAGTTTTCCCAGACATTTTCAGATTGAAAATCCATTGTGAAAGGGCTCAAGGTTGTCGCAACAGAGGAAAAAATTGCAGAGGTAACAGGGTTGCCGGATGATGGAGAACCTTACCCTATTTTGAGAGATGCTAGGTTAGCCAGGGCTATATTGACAATGCATGGTGATCCTCTGATCACTATTGACAAATAGGGTGCTAAGAGACTCTCTCTGCTTGAACCATGGAAGTAGGCAGCTGTCTGCATCATCAGATATATCACTTGTGAGGGTCGATTATCGAACCTGCATTTGGTGCATTTCAAATTGCTGTCATATGAGGCATGGAAGGAGGATGAACATACCAAATATCCTATACAACCTTCTCTCCATCATAGAAACAAAAACTCAAAAAGGTAGGGATAACTCTGTTTCACATCATTGTCTAATTAAATTATTGGTTGTAAAATATTTACATGATGCTACACCTAGAATGTCTTGGGGGGATTTTGTATAAATTGAACAGTTCAAACCTGAGTAGTTGCAACCTAGGGTTTCATCTTGAGCACATAGGTCTGGCTAGAAAATTAAGGATGGCCAAAGCCACCCCTAGTGCTTCAACTTTTGGTGTTGATATGACTCCTCCTGTAGCAAAAGGAACTATAAACATTACTTCCTCAAAAACTGAGCACTCTAGAAGGAAAATTTCTTCCTCAAATTATGACGATGATGTTCCACTTGGGACCCTATTGAGAACTAGGGCCCAAAAAATAAGGGCACATGTAGAAAAAGAAAAAGGAAAAGCCAAAACTCAGCTTGAAGATAGGAAGGTTTCAAGTACTAGAAAGATAAAGGCTGGCACTATTCATCCTGTAGCCGAAGAAAAACATGAGAGCCCTTCTAAGAAATAAACACCTGTTGTTGATATGCCTTGAAGTAAAAGCCCTAGGCATAAAAGGACATCACATGAGAGTGCAGAGGCCCCAATGGGGCAAGAAATTGTTAAAGAAAAGGATGTGTTTGAAGAAGCATAAAAAATGACCTTGACAGACCTTGCTGCCATTGCAAAAAAAGTATAGACCCAAGAACATGAAGAAAATCAAGAGCTCTCATAGCAAGAACAAGAGTTCCTATAGAAACTGCAAGAATAGGAAGAACGAGCCATGCAATAGGAAGTGGAAGAAGAAAGTGTACCCCCGCAGTTAGAACCTTTTGGACCGCTCGAATCAATGCAATTGGTATATGGAGCATCAACAAAGATACTAGTTGGAATCCATAATCCCCTTGGTTTTATAGTTCATGCAACATTTTTAAATTTGTGGAAAGAGATACACAGATGGGAGGAAGAATTGAAGAAGGAGAAGAAGATATTGAAAAAGGAAATTGTAGAGAAGGATGAGATAATTGAGGACAAGAATTAGGAGATTGCCTCTCTAAAAGAGAGGATGGACAATATTACGAACTTGGTGCCAAAAATTGTAGCATGCAAAACACCACCAAGAGTTTATGTCCCGCACCTAAAAGAAAAGTATCTCTCCTTAAAATAGTCAAAACAAATTTGAGGTTTGAATCCTTCAATTGAAACTCCTATGGAATTTTTCAATGCTTACAAAATTTCATCCCCAAAAATGAAAAATTTGCTATGTGAATTCTACTTACACAATTTTTTTGTAAGTAAAGACCAAGATTGGAATCCACTGCTTTATTTGGGGGACATCCAATTGAGAGCATTTATGTCATGGGTACAAAATTAAATTAGTTGGGGTGAAAAACATAATGCTTATAAGGGGAAGGAATCCAATATTCCTTTGGCTATTTTAGCCGAATCCAGGAACCCCAAAAGAATTTACATAGACTGGAATAGAATACTCTTCAGACCGAGCTATGGAAACAAGATTATGCCTTGGATAGAGGTAGCATATAGTGAATATGAGGTCAAAACAATAAAAAAAGAGGATACTATGAGGAGATACTTATCTCAGAGATGGAATACATTAACTGATGAGCTAAAACAAGATGAGCCACATTCCATCCATAGCTATGTTGCTGCATTGAAGAGAATTGAAAGGTATATTCAGATTGGGAAATCACAAGGATGAGAATGGCTTCCCCTAACTTTTCAGCCACCCATCCTCATGTGGCTTGTACCAAATTTCAAATTCTTCTGATATGACATTGCAGAGGAAAACTAAAGATGGAAGAGACTCAGTTGGTTGGGAGGATTCTATTGGAACCTCGATTCACCCACATTAGATACTGACATTGAGAAATTATCAACTATAGATTTTAGAGCCATGACCAAGAAGAAGCATAACTCTTCCCCTATCAGAGGATCAACAAAATGTTAGGTTGGGGGGAGTGATGAGTCTAGTTTTTGGGTTAATTATGGGTAGAATCCATGGTCTATTTTTTGAAGTTATCATGAACTTTAATATTAAATGGTGACAATTTTACATTGTTTCTTTCAAACCTTCAAACATTTGGGTTTAATTCCCTCTCTGCTAGTTTTAATGATATTTGAATTGATATGTGAGCTATCTATATTATCTTGCATGTGATTGATCGATGCTCTTTCAAATAATTTTAGCTATGCAATTATTATGTGTACTGACATTGCCATGCATATTTGATTGAAAATGCCAAGTTAAGGAATGCAGTTGCCAACTACTCATGCAGAGGATGCACACAATGGTCAACTAGAGGATGGCGGTGGAAGATTCCCTTGTCGGCCGCATGTAACCTCCTTGTGTTGATATTTAATGCCATTGAGCAATGTGGGCATTACTGCAGTGGTCAAGTCCACGTTTGGGCCTATGTATCTAAACGGATTCCCCTGCATGTGTAACCACTCTTCCACTCTCTTTCCTGCTTTCCCTAAATGACGTCCTCTTAGTTAATGGGAGTTGAATGCCCTATTAGCTGATAAATAAGGTTTGGATCCTCCTTCTTAAGGAGTTGATTTCCAAGTTATTGTATAAGCGGAGAATACCAGACACACTCTTTTGTAATTACATTTTTCCAATGAATAAAATGAGATTATGAGTTGAGTATCTTAGTTTAATCTAAGTTTGCATTAGTCTTAGAGGATACTCATCCAAGGGGGCCCACTTGGTGAGTAATCCGTTAGCTTAGATATATTAGCTTTAGCTTATGTTTAGTACTTAGTAAGAATATGGCATTGACTGTTCTTGCCACCACTAGAAGTCCATTCTATGATTGTTCCTGCAGC
Source organism: Sequoiadendron giganteum (assembly GCA_007115665.2). Taxonomy (NCBI): domain Eukaryota; kingdom Viridiplantae; phylum Streptophyta; class Pinopsida; order Cupressales; family Cupressaceae; genus Sequoiadendron; species Sequoiadendron giganteum. The sequence continues at coordinate 289,590,724 of CM021109.1, read as the reverse complement.
CAAGGCAGGCAAAGTAGTTTCTTGTTTGCTGCTCAGATTTTCATTCTTGTTATGCATGATCAGTTTAGATTTTATTGAGTGATCAACATTTTCTTTATTTCCTTTCATGAAATTTACTTTCAGTGTTAATTCTTTCCTAGTTGTAGAATGAAGGTGACTACTTTGAAGTTCCTAGTGCACATACTATGCTGACCCATTTAAAGTTCATGTCCCTTGATTGAAAATTTAAATGTACCTTCATGATGGTTAAGATGGCTATTTAGGTCAGATGTTCAATCTCTGAATCATGGCTGTAAATACTTAGTTGTTAAGATCATTGTAGGAGGCTGACACTCCATATGAAATCTTTGCAACACCTTTTCAACATAATCAACCTGAGATAGAAACAATTTTCTATTTTTCCTATCTCTTGTAATCTTCATACCAAGGATTTATTTTTCTACCCCCAATTCCTTCATAGAAAATGAATTTGCTAACTGTTGTTGTAACTCCTTTATGTGATCCATGTTAGACCCTGCTATAAGCATATCATCAACATATAAACATAAAATATTATAGCTATCTTCAACTAACCTCTTAAAGTAAACACAATGGTCTGAATTACACCTGTTGTAGCCTTGCTCAGCCATAAAACTATCAAATTTAATATACCATTACCGAGGTGCTTGCTTCAAGCCATATAAACGTTTCTTCAATCTGCACACTAGTTTCTCCTTACCATTGACCTCAAATCCTTATGGCTGTTCCATCTATATTTCCTCTTTTGAATCACCATGGAGAAAGACAGTTTTAACATCAAGTTGTTCTAAATGCAAATATTCAACTACCACAATACTTAAAACAATACGAATAGAAGTCATTTTAACAATTGGAGGAAATATTTCATCAAAATCAATACCCTTTTTCTTTGCAAATCCCTTTACAACTAATCTGGCTTTAAATATTTTCTTACCTCCATTTTCCTCTTTCAACATATAATCCCATTTGTTTGGTAAAACCTTTTTACTTGTAGGCAACTTGCATAATTCCAAAGTTTGGTTTTTTAACAAGGAGTCCATTTATTCTTCCATTCCATGCTCCCATTGAACTTTGGTATCCACCTGCATAGCTTCATCATAACATTGTGGCTCACCAACATCAGTTAATAAAATAGAACACAAAGATGAAGAAAATCTTTTCAGAGGTCTACTTATTCTTTAAGATCATCTAAAATTCACTGGAGTTTGTGGTATTTGTTGTTGCTATTGTTGTAGAGCATGAGGAACCATTGGATCATCATTTTTTGAAGTATCATCCAACACTGCATAATCATTTTCTTTCTTCTCATGCAGCTGCAAATAATCTCTATACAACACTTTCTCATTGAATATGATATCCCTGCTTCTCACAATTTTCTTATTTTCAAAATCCCAAAGCCTATAACCAAATTCATCAATGCCATATCCAAGAAATATACATTTCTTTTATTTTGCATCAAGCTTGGTTCTATTTTCATAATCTACATGTGCAAATGCTTCACAATTGAAAGTTTTGAGAAAAAAATAACTCACCTTCTTACCTATCCATGCTTCCTTTGGAATAACACAACCCAAAGGATTAGAGGGACCTCTATTAATTAAATAAACAACAATGTTTATAGCCTCTACCCACATGTTTAGAGGCAACCCAATATGCAATCTCATAGTTCATGCACACTCCATTATTGTTCTATTCATGCACTCAACCACTCCATTTTCCTATGGAGTCCTTGGTACCATTTTAATCCTATGAATACCATTAGAGGAATAATAATCTTCAAAATATTTGCTACAATACTCACCATCACAAATTTGAGACATTTTAACTTTTTACCTGTCTCATTCTCAACCAAGCTTCTCCATTTTTTAAAGGTTTCAAATACTTCAGATCTCTACCTAAGGAAATAAATCCATACCTTCCTATTTGCATCATAAATTAATGTAACATAATACTAAGAGCCATCGAGAGAAGATACCTGAGCTGGTCCCCATACATCCATATGCACAAGCTCCAATTTCTCATCTTTCTTTTGTTTCCCATCTTTGAAAAAACTAACTCTCTTTTGTTTTCCATACACACAACTTTCAAAAAAATCCACATTAATACATTTTAGACCTGGTAAAACATTCTTTGAATGAAATAATTTAATACCTTTTGCACTCATATGCCCAAGTCTATTATGCCATAGTGTTGATTCAAAATCCACAACAACTATCTAATTTTGTGCTTGCTGAATTGCAGCAAATGTTCCTAACATTGATTTTTATCTACAATAGCTAAAGTAGAAGGAGCAGTATGATCTATACAAATATATACGGTGCCTACTCTCACACCTTTTTCTACTACTAAGGCACCTTTTGTAACATTGCAATTTTTATCACTAAATGTAATAACACAAAATTCATCATCTAGTTTCCTTGCTGAAATTAAATTTCTTCTTAACTTTGGAATGTGCCTTACCTCATGTAGTAACCATTGATTCCCATTTTGCAACTTAATCTTGATTCTTCCCTTTCCAAAAATCTGACAGGGTTTGTTATCTCCCAAATAAACCAGCCCAAAATCCCCTTGGACATAATCAAGAAAATATTTTTTATGGGGTGTAGCATGAAATGAAGACCCCGAATCTAACACCAAAGAATCATCGACATTGTCAAGGGAAAGAATCAAAGCATCCTTATCAGATTTATTACTTACCACATTTGCCTCTTTATTTCCTTCCTTTTTGTCTCCTTCTTAATTTTTTCGAGACCAACAATCTTTCTTTAAATGACCTAGCTTACCACAGTACCAACAATCCCTCTTGTTTCTAGATTGGGACCTTTTGTCCTTTGATTTTCCTCATGACTTCCCACAACTTCCATAATTGTTTCCTCTCTCCTTTGTTTTTCCCCTACGTTTTGCATTCAAAACACTTCCTGTTGTGGATGTTCCACTTGAGCTTTTCCTACGAATTTCCTCGCTCAAAATAAAACCAACAACATCATCAAATTTCAATGTATTCGAACCAAAAATAGAATTGCTAACAACCATTACCAAGCTATTCCAGATTTTAGGCAAAGAACACAGAACCAAAAGAGCCCTAACTTTTTCATAAAAGTTTACATTTACAAAATTTAATTGACTAGTAACTGTATTAAACTCATTTAAATGATCAACAATTGGCCCACCTTCTACCATTTTCATATTAAATAAATGCTTCATAAGAAATACCTTATTCAAAGTGGAAGGATTTTCATATAAATTTTCTAGGGTTTCCATCAACTCCTGAGTTTTCTTTGCTTTTGTAATATTGAACGCCACCAATTGTGCCAGACATAAATGAATACTGCCAAGTGCCTTTCTATCCAAATTATCCATTCTTCATCAGACATTGCTAAGGGTTTCTTGATTTTCCCTTCCAATGGCCACCATAAATCCTTCTGATAGAGGTAGTCCTCCATCTACATCTTCCATAACTGATAGTTTTTCCCATTGAACTTCTCAACCTTCAACTTACCCTCATCTGCCGTTTCTCCCACTCAATCGTGAGACTTCCACTCAACCGTGAGACCTTCCTACAGATGATAACCGAATACAACCTTGCTATGATACCACTTGTTAGGGTTAGAAGGCAAATATCTAACAAGTTAAATGTATATTTGATCAATAAAATAGAGAAATAAAACACAATTTTTTTTTATAGTAGAAACAAGACAACATAGAGAATTTAGCGTGGTTCACCCAATTCGGGCTACATCTATAAAACCACAACCATCCAATGATTTTATTATCCAGTGAAAAACATATTACAATCTTGTGAATAATTCCATGATACCACTCCCCATCCCAATCGATTATAACAAGCTTTTAGAAGCTTCCATAAATTAGGGTTCTACAAAGTCGACTTTTTTCTTTTTCGGTGACAAAGTGAAAAAAAGGTGATTTTTTTTTTCTTGACGGCTGCCACCCCCGAACTCCCACCCGAGGCTTGGCCCAGCCCCGGAACCCAATGAGGATACATGAAGAGTGTATAGTATAGCATGACTAGTCACCACATACCAACACATTGTTTGCATTGCAGTGCATTTCCATTCATTTAGATAAGATTTTCACTTTAAAATTGCATTAAAAAAAGTATCTTGTTCCAAAATTTTCATATATTTGCATTTGTATTTCTTTGAAAAAACCTAGAAAAATAGTCACTGTACAACTTGTTTGTAGGTAGGAACAATCATTTTAAATATCAATCTAAACGCTCAATTTTTAATTTTCAAAACCCTGTACAAAGATCCATTTGCCCAAGGGCACCCAATCCTTGTATAGGTATCTCAACCAAATTTTTCACACCATTCTATTTCTCCATTTAGTTGCACTTTAGTTGCATATCTTGGTTTTGGAACTAGTAATTGCATATTTTAGGCATTTTTGCATATAGTTCAGTTGGTGAAAGAAAGTGCATTGTTAAGAATCAAAATTTACATTTAAAAGTTATCATTTCTAAGTCTTTGCATCTTAAAATTGGTCAATTATCATATTTCAGATCTGAAATTTGTATTCAATCTTGTTCAAAATTTTTCAACATTACTATATATCTACATTGTGCTTTAAATTGGGATACATTAAGAAAATTCTAGAAATTCATTTACTATTTCAATTTTTTGCTAGTATAATCAAGATCCTTAAGCAGTTTAATTCATAGTCAAACTTTGATTTTTCAAAACCCTTGACCAAGACCCAATCACCATTGGGTGATCCTATCTTGCTTGTCTTGGCTAATTTTTTTTTTTGAGACCTTTGTTGTTGTGTTTACTATTTGTACCTACTTGCTACTTCCTATGTTTGGGAGTTTGTTGTCTTTATTTAGAATTTTACCATTCATCTTGGGTGCACTTTTAGTGTTGTAAAACTTGCATGAGTTTTACAACCTGGTGTCCTATTACCAATACTCCAATGATGCATATTTTTTAGATTCATGGCATCCTGCATTAGTTCTACATCCGTTGTGGATCTTGATTTTTCTAACTCCTTCATGAAAAGTGTTGTCAATACTCAACCCATTTTAAATTCCATCCTTGATGCCACAATTCCCATGACCATACCATCAACCACTATCACTAATGTTGAAACCATGGTAGCTCATGTCCCTCAAGAGAAACTGAAACAATTGGACAATAATGTAGGAGCATCCAGTGGTGTAGGGAAATTTTGCATCACCCTAAAAAAAAGTTTTATTTAGTTGTTTTGAGTCCCATGATGGCACTTAAGGGGTATAAGATAGTCAGAAGTAAAAAATAATGAAGAATAGTCACTTACTATTTTTAGTAAGTCAACCTAAATGGGCTTGTATGGACCTAAAAATTTACTCGAAGGAGCATATCTGAAAAATATTTGTGGTCGCAAAAGAATCACCTCAATACCCAGAATGATTTGGGAGAAATTAAAGTTTCTATCTTGAGAAATTTCTCCAATGCAACTTCAAATTCAAATATAAAACTTTAGAGGCCTCGAAATAGCTCAAAAGTGGACGAACCAACCTATGGTGGTCTGAATTTTGTAAATCTTCGAGAGCTTTCCAACGATATGCAATAATAGAAAATCAAACACCCGGATCAAAAGTTATGGCCTCATGAAGTTGTCCCTCTAAAAAGTGAATTTCATTAAAATTTCTTCCTAGCCCAAAAATCAAATGGCAGGACTTTTGGCGCCAAAACAAAAGGGAAAGTTGCACTTTCTAGAAAATTCTAGGGTAGTTATTGGGTAAAATAAAAAAGGGATATGAGGGGGTTGTAGAAGGTGGCTCCATTAGTGCAGATTGTGGCTTCGAATAATAGTTTTTCTTTTCAGAGTTGATTTTGTTGTAATGAATCAAGACCATGAGGCTATAGCATGTAAGTTTGAATCTGTAATTTCATTTTCTAAAACTAATTGAAAGTGGGTTAATTTATTTTTTAGAGATTTTGTGTTGGTATCTATTGTTGTGTTTTTTGGGTTTGGGTGGTGTGGCCCTCATCAATTAGTATCAAAATAGGAATTCTTGAGTGTGTAGATAGATCATCGAATGTGAGGCAGTTTACACCAAGACTTGTGGTTGTAGGTGGTGGAGCTCCCAATTTTTTTCAATTTTTGAGTAATACCTAACTCTAATAAAGTTGTAAGAGTTTTTTTCCCTAAGGATAGGGAGAGGTTTTGGCTTAGAAAACTCTCATTTTACTACTTTTCATCATAAACCCTCACTCTTTTAATTTCATGTTGAATTGCCATGGCTGATTATCAGTCATTTAAGTCATCACTCAAGCCTTCGAGTGCGTACTACTACTGACCCATTATTTTTAGAGTATCGATCACCCCTCACATTGCCCACTTCAAATATTTCCTAAAGATGACCCAAATTTTTTTTTCCAAATGACTTAAGTCTAAGTCATGTTTTCCCGAGTGTCAAAATATCGTCAGCCTAGCAATGACCCCATTTTTACAACTAATTTTATTGCGTGTGCAACTTGAGGAGCCATTCGATTTCAAGATCTAATCTGGGTTGTTCCTCATTGGCTCACGGGTTTCAAATGCTGACTTGTTATTTGGTGCGAGATCCGTGAGATGATGATGCATGTCCTTATATGGATGTGGGGTCCGGTCTCCACTATTGAGCTTATGACCTATTATTCCAAACCGACCGTGATGATCATGTGCGGGGATCAATCTTAGCCATTCCCCATTGGCTCACAAGGAAAAGGTGAGCGCTTATTAAGAGCCATGAGGTTTGCAAGCTCGTGACACGTGGATTGATCCACCAGTGTGGGAAGTGGATCAGACACATAGATGAAGGATGTGGCTTCTAACCTGGATAAAAGCTATTGGTTGACAATGGATGAGCGATGATCTCAAGGAATTCAAATACAGTTAACTAGTCAATATGAGCTATTTGATTTACCACCTCATCAATGGATCGATAATTATTATTAAAAAAACTAGAAACACGTAGGTGATGGCCATTTTTTCTCAATGAAGAGAAAGCATTAATGGCGTATACTCTTTAGGAGTGTTCAAGTTGATCTCCGTGTGTGTGAATAATTAATTTCTTATAATCATGAAGAATGATATGCAAATTTCCATGCACCTGGGGAGCTAATGGCGATGAAATGGATGCCAACAAATGATCACTTGTTTATGCATGTTTTTCATTGAGAATTGATGATTGATATCACCAACTTGCTTAATAAATGTGGATTGGGGGTTGTCATTTTTTCCATTGCAATTAGAGTCTAATTTTTTTGTGTTTATGTAGTGAGTGGTGACTATTCTAGTGTGAGTTTTCTAAATTGCATATTTGAGTAAGATGAGTAAGATGACTGCTTCCTTGCCACCAGTGCGAAGATCTCTAAGGTTTAATGTACACAAATCTCATGGTGATATTCCATTGCATGAACAAAGTAGTCCTAAGGATACTTTAATTCTAAAGGGAGAATGCAAAGAGGACACCTATGGAAAGAAGTCTATAACAACTGCTACCAGAAGCAACTATCGGTTGAGAGACCAAGCTATGACTATAGGGATGATAGAGGCAAAGGGAAAATAGGCTACAAGATTTTTGAGGGGAATATGAAGAAAGATTAGGTACAATCGAGCTTCTTATGGATGATAGAATTCCCCCATTGCTATCACTGATATCCCATTTGATAGTGAGATCAAAATGAACTTGAGGTACTAACAATACCTCATGATTCTGAACCAACTAGCTTCCCCAAGGGAAGAGGTGCTTGCAGTTCCTCCTATTTCCATGAAGACTCCTAGTGGGCATGATTACTCAATGGGTGGTAGGGACAAGGATGAAGAAGGAGTGATAGTTGATCCTCTAGTTTCTGCAAAGACGCGAAGTGGACATGTGTATCATGGCTCTAGTTTTGGGTGATGGAAGTGGTATTTGGGTCATAATTTTTTTTGTGATAATGATATTGTTGTGGTGGTTTATCTTGCTTTCTCTACATATGATGGTTTTGCATTTTTATGCTAACCATGGAAGCTTGAGGGGTTGATGCTATGAAGATTTTGGCTTGATGTGGACATGGAACATAGGTTTTCATTAGCGGTTGAGGTTACTTTTGGTGGCATTGGAAAACCTTTTGGTGGTTGTTACAATTTGAGTTTCCCGTACTTGGAAAATGATTACAAGTAACCATCGAGGAATCTTTGAAATGAAATATACTTGAAATGTAACTATATTGAGCCTAGTGTTTGTTGCTCCCTTAGTCTATAAAAGGGATTTCAAGGCTCATTATAGGGGGTCAAATTTTGAGTCTAGAATGGTCTAGGGAGATTTTGAGTGCAAAAAAATAAATGTGATGCAAAAGGTTTGATGAATATGTTGGCCATTCGTCTTGGGTATAGGTCTTTTATGTAATAGTATTAAATAGTTCTACATGAATTACTAATATAAAAAAAAATCTAGATTCTAAATCATGTACTCTCCTTTGTACACTTTTGCAGATAATAAATGAAACTATCAAGTACCTTTTCATTTTTCATGAATGGTTAATTGAATGTATGGCTCTGTTTGTTTTCTTTGGCTCAAAGAGTTAATTAAATGCTTGAGGAGAGTCATAGATCTGTAAGAATTTGCAAAGGATTCAGTAAGAAGTGATGTTTTGGGTATTGTGAGTTTTTGTATTGTATAACATTATGAAAATAGTCCATCTATTTCAGAGTTGAATAATTTGTGTATTACGGGGTATTCCATATTTGACTCCATTTTCCCAATTGATGAGGCACTGGACTATTTGTCAAGAATTTGTGCAATCAATGAAATGGTGATAGGCCTAGCCATAGACTTAAAATAAGAACAATAGTCATTAAAATCTTGTCAATTTTGAGATGTAAGTTTGAAATACATCCTCGTTCCTAGTAAATGGATAGTTATGTTAAGAAAAATTCAATTGCGGAACAAAATTTACTAATGTCAAAGACTCAGAGGAGAATGAAGATATTCCTTTAAAGTTTACAATTACAGTCCATTAAGACACACATGAAAAGAATAAAAAAACTGAGAAATAACTCAAAAAACATTTGACACTAGATTTACGTGGGAAAACCCTTACAGGAGAAAAACCCACCACATCAAAGAAGATCACTTGTATTACGGTAAATGAATTACATACATGTTACAAAATCTTCTTTTCAGGTGTCAATTTACAACAACAACATTTCCCTGATCAACCTTGTACATAATATCACTGTTACAATGCTTTTGAAAAACTGCATACAATGAAATTCACTAATAGATCATTCGACCAGCCAACCAACCAGACCCTCGATTGAACTATTCATTCATACTCAAGTAGTCTGTTCATTCCCCACAAGAGAATGGTCACAATAGTTCAAATTCCAATTGGTTTGAATTCTACTTCTCTCATTGGTTCAAAACAAACCACGTAGGATAGACACTTGGTCAAAAGACTTCAATTGTATCGCTCATCGGTGAGACAAAAAACCATGTCTCACCGATGCTAGGCTGCCCATAGACCATCGCACACTGCACCAAATTCTACTGGTCTATTGCTTAGACTTGGCAAAGTCTCCCTGATCTCAGGACCATCAGCAAAACCAACGCTATCAACAACAAACTGGAAAGTCATATCGATCGTTCAAGTCTCCCTGATGTCCCAAAGAACACCAAGACCATGCATATTGACAAGAGTCACACCAATCATTTATCAGGAGCAGATTCGTCGACAAGAGTAATACTATCGACAAGAGATTAGGAAGTCATGTCGATAACTCAAGTCTCCCTGACGTGTCCATCGACAAGAGTCTCCCCGATGATCTTCATCGCCTAGACACCTGCCATCAGAATGAGTTAAAAAACTCACTCGGACTGCTCTGGTCATGCTGATGGTTCTTATTGACAAGACAATCATAGGGTCACGTCAATATCACCCAAACTTATACTATCAGAATGAGTTTGGAATCTCACTTCGAGAGTTCATGTCACCCCGATGACTTCTGTCGGCAAGACAGGTCCTAGGTCATAGTGATTTGATCCCTACAAGAATTTAGAACACAATTGCTTGTCGAGAAGACATTCCAAGGGTCTCACCGATACTTCTCTTTCAGGAGTTCCATGTCAGTAAGCATTGAGGCACTTTTTCCAACAATCTCCCATTTGACAAATATCTTACTGACACCTCCAGAGCACAAAAAAACTACTGAGATTCACGGGCACGAAGGACCATCGAACTAGTACACCACCTATACTTTTTTGTGCTCACTGGTTTCGTGAATGCATCTACAACATTTTCCAGAGTATCCACCTTTTCTAAAGAGACCTTTCCATCCTCCACCATATCTCATACAAAGTGATACTACACATCAATATGTTTCATCCTGGCATGGAAAGTAGGATTTTTTTCCAGACAAATAGCACTCTGACTATCACAGTAAATTGTAATCTTCCCTGCATCAAACCCAGTGTTAGAACACAAACATTTTAACTAGATTACTTCTTTATAGAGTGAGTTTCTGCCATGTACTTAGCCTTCATAGTGGACAAAGTGACTACAACTTGTCTCTTTCTCATCCAACTAATTGCACCACCATTCAACATGAAAGTATATCTACTGGTAGACCTTCTACTATCAATGTCCCATGCCCAATCATAATCCACATATCCACAAATGCTGAGAGTCCTATGTGATCCAACCAAATTTCCATGGTAAAATAGATCATATTCCGACATGCCCCTCAAATATCTAAACACTCTTTTCATAGCATCCCAATGTGTCCTTCCTAGATTCGCCATAAATCGACTAAGAATTCCCACTGCTTGGGCAATGTCTGGCCTTGTACAGACCATTGCATACATTAAACTGCCAATTACACTAGCATAAGGCACTCTGGCCATGTCCTCCATCTCAGTAGGAGATTTTGGACAATCTTCAATAGATAGCTTCATCCCCTGCAAAACTGGAACTAGCTGCTTGCAATCATTCATACCAAATATCTCTAGAACAGTATTAATATACTTACTCTAGCTAAGACAAAGATTTCTACCCTTTCTATCCCTAGTTATTTCCATCCCTAGAATATACCTGGCTGCACCAAGATCTTTCATTTTGAAATTTGCAGACAACTAAAATTTTAGATCAGAAATCATTAACTTACTATTCCCTATGAACAACATATCATCAACATAAAGGGAAATAATAAGAACCCGATCATTTTTAGTCTTTTAATACACACAATGATCTTATTTTGATCTTACAAATCCCAATGACAAAACAAATGTGTCAAATTTCTGGTACCACATTCTAGGAGATTTTTTTAATTCATATAGAGATTTTTTCAACTTGCAAACCAAATTTTCTTTACCTTTTCTCACAAAGTGCTTAGGTTGGGACATATAGATTTCTTCTTCAAGATCACCATGAAGAAATGCTACCTTCACATCCATTTGTTCAATCTCTGGGTCATACGCTACTGCAAGTGACAATAAATCTAATAGACGTCGGCTTAGCTACAGGTTAAAAAATTTCTCCATAATCAATTCCCTCTACCTAGGGATAACCCTTTGCAACCAATCTCACTTTATGCTTTTCGACACAGCCATCTAGACCAATTTTATTTTTAAACACCCATTTGCAACCGATAGGATTTCTACCTTCAGGCAATGGGACCAGAACCCAAGTATCATTTTTCTTTAAAGATGCCATTTCTTCATTCATGGCTTCCAACTAGGAATTTGAATCAGACATTTCAACTACCTCTTTTACAATCCTAGGCTCATTAGTATTAGTAATCAAAGCGTAGCCACAACTAAAATCTATCATAGAGAATCCATACCTATCCGGTTGTTTCTTTTCACATGTAGATCTTCTCACAGGCTGAGACCAAGGTTGTGGTTCTTCTTCTTGTTCAAAACTCTCAGAGCTGCTCGAACTCTCCTTAGTTTTAGGTACACTTTCAATGTGTTGTTCCTCTTTTTCTGGAGTTAGAGGTATCTCAACAACATCATTATTCTTTTTATCTTCTTCCATCCCTGTCTATAGATCCACTAAAGAAGGTTTCAGTTCCTAGAAGATTACACTTCTATTGTACAATACCTTCTTAGTCACAGGGTTCCAAAGCTTGTATCCTTTTACACCAAGGCCATACCCAATGAAGATACATTTTTCAGCTTTGTTATCCAATTTAGATCTCTTTACATCCGACACATAAACATATGCTTTGCATCCAAAGACAGAAATATGTCTCAGCGAGGGCTTCTTACCAGACCAAACTTCCATAGGTGTTTTATCAACAAGTGCTGATGAAGGAGACCAATTTAACAAGTAACATGCTGTAGCCACCACCTCAACCCATAAATTTTGCTCTAGACCAAAATTGCTCAACATACTTCTTGCCTTCTCCATCAACATCATGTTCAACCTTTCAACAACTCCATTTTGCTGCAGAGTGTAAGGTGTTGTTTTATGCCTTTTAATCCCATGGTCTTTGCAATAACTTTCAAAATCATCAGAAAAAAACTCACCGCCATTGCCAGTCCTTAAACATTTTTTTTTCTTCTAGTCTGATTTTCCACAAGGTTTTTAAATTCCTTAAAATGATTGAACACTTTTGATTTACGTTTAAAAAAATCTAGAAATGCCCTTCTCCAATTATCATCAATGAAAGAAACATAATACTTAGACTTCGATAATGAAGGAACATCCACTAGACTGCACACATTAGAATGAATATAATCCAAAACACCAGAAGATTTATGGGGACTAGAATAAAATGAAACATAATGATGTTTTCCATATATACAGTGTTCACAAAATTCAAATTCTAGGTTACAATCATGAAGCCCCTCAACCAGGTTTTTATTTTTCAAGGCTTTCAAACCTTTTTCACCAATGTGACTGAGCCTTTGATGCTAGAGCATAGTCTTTTCTATTGGAAGTTTAACTTCAAAATAATTTTCCCCAATAGGAACATTTTCATTCTTCTCTTTACAAATAGCCTTCTGTGGCTTTACAGAGACACTATTGCATTGAACAACCAATGCATCAAGCTTGTGCAGAGTACCAATTTGGGCACCCCTAGCAAGCACCATCAAGTCTCTAGTCATTTTGCAGCCATTTCCAGAGAATGAAACTTGCACTCCAACATCATTCAACTTGCTTACAGAAAGGAAATTTTGATCCAGACCTGGTATATGCATTACGCCATCAATTCCCTTAATTCTACCATTAGGAAATTGAATTCTGACTCTTCCACAACCAATTATCTCCAGAGATGAATCGCTTGCCAAATACACCTTTCCACCATTGTATTCTTCATACTTTGTAAACCAGTCTCTATGAGATGTCATGTGGAAAGATGCTCCAGAATAAATCAGCCAGGCATCATCTGCTGCTTGGGTTGCCAAGGCTACAATGAAGGCATCTGCTTCGCTCTGAGAAGAATCATTGTCAGAAGAGTTATTTTTCTTCTTCTTTTTCTCTTCTTTGCAATCCTTTTGGACATGACCAGGCTATCCAAAATTCTAGCACTTCACCTTGGAATTCTTTCCAGGAGACTTTGATCTCCCTTCTAATTTTGATTTGGACTTCTTGTCCTTCTTCTTGCCTTTTTTCTTTCGATCTGCCTCAAACAACTAGAGCCTCCTTTGCTATCTCAGAATATTTCCTTCTCATCTCTTTTGATAACAAAGAAGCAATAATGTCTTCCATCTTAAAGGTGGATGTCATAATCGCAATAGCCATCACCAAGTGATCCCACAAATCCGACAAAGAACACAACAAGAGCATACAATGATCTTCTTCATCAATCTTCACACTTACAGATGTTAAATAGGCAATCGACATCTTAAAAGTATTCAAATGATCAGCAAAAGATGTTCCTCCTTCCATTTTCAAAGAGTACAACTTCTTCCTTAAGAAAAAATTACTCACCAAGGACTTTCCTTGATAAATATCTCCCAGTATTTTCCATAAAGAAGATGCAGCCTTCTCTTCATGAACATTCAGAAGAACTGAATCTGTCAAATAGAGCCTTATCAATCCCTTTGCTTTTCAATCTTCCAGTTCCCATTCTTATTGCTTCATGCCTGAAGGTTTCATTCTAGACATGACAACCCAAAGTTCATGATCAACCAAAAAATATTCCATTTTGAGTTTCCACAACTCAAAATTGCTGCCATTAAATTTCTCAATTTCAATCCTTCCAGATGTACTTGTCATTGTCATCTCAATCTATAATTTAAATTACCAGACTTCTACAAGACTCCCATTGAATAGAAATTGACATTAAAAAAGCAACCTACCCACAAGGATAACACAACTGACCAAGCTCTGATACCACTTGTTAAGAAAAATTTGATTGCGGAACAAAATTTCCTAATGTCAAAGACTCAGAGGAGAATGAAGATATACCTTTAAAGTTTACAATTACAATCCATTAAGATGCACATGAATGAAATAAAAAAATAGAGAAATAACTCAAACACATTTGACACAAGATTTACATGGGAAAATCCTTATGGGAGAAAAACCCACCACACCAAAGAAGATCACTTGTATTACGGTAAATGAATTACATACACATTACAAACTCTTCTTTTTAGATGTCAATTTACAGCAACAACATTTCCCTGATCAACCTTGTACATAATATCACTGTTACAATGCTTTTAAAAAAATACATATAATGAAATTCACTAACAGATCATTCAACCAGCCAACCAACCAGACCCTCAACTGAACTATTCATTCATACTCAAGCGGTCTATTCATTTCCCACAAGAGAATGGTAACAATAGTTCAACTGCCAATCAGTTTGCATATTTCTTCTCTCATTGGATTAAAAAAAACCACGTAGGACATACACTTGGTCAAAATATGTCAATTGTATCACTCACCGACGAGACAAAAAATCGTCTCATCGATGCCAGACTTCCCATAGACCATCACACATTGCACCAACTTCTACTGGTCTATCGCTCAGACTTGGTGAAGTCTCCCTGAACTCAGGACCATCGACAAAACCAATGCTATCGACAATAAACTGGAAAGTCATATCGATGGTTCATGTCTCCCTAATGTCCTAAAGAACACTAAGAACACGTATATTAGCAAGTCACACCGATCATTCATCAGGAGAAGATTCATTGATAAGAGTAATACTATCCGCAAGAGATTAGGAATTCACGTTGACAACTCAAGTCTCCCCAATGCATCCATCGACAAGAGTCTCCCCAATGATCTTCATCACCTAGACACCTACCATCGGAATGAGTTAGAAAATTCACTCCGAATGATTTGGTCACGCCGATATTTCCCAAAATTCTACTGTCAGAATGAGTTTGGAATCTCACTCTGACAGTTCATGTCACCCTGATGACTTCCGTCAGCAAGACAAGTCCTAGGTCATAGCTATCTGATCCCTCCAAGACTTCAGAACACATTTTCTTGTTGGAAAGACATTTGAAGGGTCTCACCGATACTTCTCTTTCAGGAGTTCCATGTCAGTAAGCATTGAGGCACTTTTTCCAAAAAGTTATTTACTTAAAGATCAACCAAATCCTTAGTGAATTTTGTTCATTTTCCAGTAGTAGGAACCCATCTATGAAGAAGTGTTCTCCATTTAAACAAATTAGAATTAAAAAAATAGGGAAATACCCTCCTAGGTCCCACAGAGCCTAAAGTGCAAGAGTAAAGACCTAAAAATTATTTACTCGTTGTGTTGGCCACTAGCCTGGCGATTTCTTGAACATAAGGATTGGCTCCCCTATAGAGAATTTTGGGGTTCAACTAGAAAAAACACCAAAAATAGGTCTATGAGAAAATATGCCCCCACGAAGAAACCATGGTGGAAGAAATGTTGGGGTAATAGAAGAGGGTTTTAGAGCCCTCCATAGACAAGTTCAAGCACTGCAGGAGGATCTACTTAGAGGAGATGATGTTAGAAGAAGAGATGAAAGTGATGATGAGTCTGAAGATGAGGATCCATTCAAAGAGGAAGCACAATATGTAATGGATCCTGGAGAAGCCAGACTGATTAGGGCCATTTCCAAGATTGGAAAGAGGCTGAAGATAAAAGTTTATATTTTTTTTGGAGACCTAAATCCAGAGGAGCTGATAGATTAGATCATTGAAATGGAAGAGTATTTTGAGTATGAGGAAATAGAAGACCCAAATATGGTCAAATTTGCAAAGGACAAATTGAAAGGCCATGCTAGCATATGGTGGAAAGAAGTTTAGTTGGGAAGAAATAGAAGAGGAAAAGAGAAAATAACAAGATGGGATCAGGTAGTGGAAAAATTGAAGAGATAGTTCATTCCTGGGGACTATGAGTTGGATTTGTTGAAGATTATGCAAGGGTTGAAACAAGTAGGAAAATCTGTTAAGGAGTATATAGAAGAATTCTACCGAGTCTTGATTAGAACAGGTCATTCTGAGGCCAACAAGGAGAAAGTTTCCTATTACATAAATGGGTTGAAGCCAAGCATTCAAGAAGAGTTGAGTTTGGTAAGAATGTCTACCATTGAATATGCATATTAGTTTGATTTGAAGGTAGAAGAAAATTTGAATAGAAGATTTGAAAGAAAGTAAAGAGGTGGGGGTCATGGTGGAAATACTAGTGGACGATCATATGGAAGTTGAAATGAAGATCAAAATAAGGGTGAAGGATCCAGTAATAGCCAAAACTAGAAAGGAGATAACATCTACCGTCCTCATGATCATAATAATGGGGACTAAATAGGAAGAGGAGGCTTTTGTGGAACCTATTTCTAGTGTGGAGAAGGACATAGAGTCTATGAGTTTCCTCAACATCAAGGAAGGAAAAAAAAAATACCTGAGGGTAATGCATGAGTTGCACATGTAGATGAAGATGTTGAGTCTTTGCATTCTGAGGATGTAGAAAGAGGAGAGGTTTTTGTTACTAGAAGAGCCTTGCTTAATGAGGAGAAAGAGCCAACTCAAAGGAAGAATTTGTTTCACACCAAATGTAAGTGTGAAGGTAAAGTTTTCAATGTTATTATTGAATGAGGTAGTACTAATAACCTTGTTTCAAAAGAGATGGTTAGTAAGTTGTGGTTGGAGAGAAGAAGGAATTTGAATCCATACCTAATTTCTTGGTTGCAGAAGAACCATAAAGATTTGGTAAATGAAAAATGTCTGGTAAGGTTCAAGAATGGAAACTACCATGATGAGGTATTGTGTGATATTATGCCTATGGATATTTGTCATATGTTGTTAGGAAGACCATGGCAGTTTGATCGGTGAGCAGTACATGATGGAAATTACAACACCTATTCTTTGACAAAGGATGGAGTTCATCATAAGTTGAAGCCCTTGAAAGAGGCATAGGAAAAGGTATGCAGTAATGAAAGAATTTGTTTGGTTGATGGAAGAAAGTTTCTAGAAGGTATGAGGCATGGACATATGTGTTTTACATTGACCCCTAGAGTTGATAAAGAAGATACTGATGAGGTACCTATAGAGGTTTCAATTTTTTTGAATGAGTTTCAAGCTATTATTTCTAAAAACATACCCAAAGGTTTACCTCTCATAAGAAAGATTAGTCATCATATGGACCCGATTCCTGGAGCTAGTTTTCGGAATAAGGCAACTCATCATATGAATCTAGTAGAGAGTGAAGAGTTGAATAGATAAGTGCAAGAGTTATTGTAGAAGGGATTGATCAGAGAGAATTTGAGTCCATGTGTAGTATCTGTAGTACTATCACCAAAGAAGTATGGGGAATGGTAGATGTGTACATATTCTAGAGCCATCAACAAGATAACCATCAAGTATAGATTTACCTTGCCGAGAATGGATGACATTATGGATTGTTTGAGTGGAGGTGAGTACTTCACGAAGATAGATTTAAAGAGCGGATACCACTAGATATGAATTAGAGAAGAAGATGAATGGAAGACAACCTTTAAAACCAAGGAGGGCCTGTACAAGTGGTTAGTCATGCCTTTTGGGATAACTAATGCACTGAGCACATTTATGTGGCTTATGAATGAGATATTGAATTTTTTTTAAGGAAAATTTGTTATTGTTTATTTGGATGATATTTTGATTTCAGTAAGACATTGGAGGAGCACTTGATGCATATCCAGAGACTTTTTGAGAAGCTAAGGGAGGAGAAGCTGTTGATTAATTTGAAGAAATGTAGTTTTGTGAAGAGAGAGTTGGTGTATTTGGGTTTTTTTGTCTCTGTAGAGGGTCTTAAAATGGAACCAGAGAAGGTGAGAGCTATCATTGAATGTCTTACCCCGAGGAGTGTTACAGAGGTAAGATCATTTCATGGTCTAGCAAGTTTTTATAGAAAGTTTATTAATAATTTTAGTAGTATTTTTGCACCTCTAATGAAGTAATGAGAGGGGATAGAAAAGAGTTTAAGTGGACTATAAGAGAAACCAAAAGTTTTGATATGTTGAAGAAGCAAGTTATAAAGAAACCTATTTTGGCACTACCAGATTTCAATAAGGTATTTCAGGTAGATTGTGATGCTAGTGGCACTGATATATTTTGAGTCACGAAGGTAATCCGGTTGCCTATTTTAGTGAGAAGTTGAATGATGCTAAGAAGAAATATTTTTTCTATGATCAAGATTTCTATACTATAGTTCAGGCTTTGAAGAAATGGAGACACTATTTTTTTCCAAAAGAATTTATTTTATTTACTGATCACCAAGCTTTGTAGTATCTCAATAGTCAAGGAAAGTTAAATCACATGCACTTAAAACAGGTCAAGTTTTTGTAGAGTTATACTTTTGTTTTGAAACACATGAGTGGAAATTCAAAAAGAGTTGTATATTCCTTAAGTAGAAGGAAAATTTGTTGATAGAGATGAATATAGAGGTTGTTGGGTTCAATAAACTCAAGAGTTTGTATATTGAAGATCCAGACTTTGCAAAAGCTTGGAACGCTTGTTTGGAACCTGCTATATTGGATAAGACAATATGGTTGGATTTATTAATACAAGATGGGATGTTGTTTAGAGGAAGCTAATTGTGCATTCCAAGGAGTTCTATGAGGGAGAACCTAATCAAGGAGAAGCATAGTGGAGGATTGGCTAGATATTTCAGTCGAGATAAGACCATTGCTCTAATTAGAATTATTATTTGCCACAATTACAACAAGATGTGAAGAAGTTTGTAAAAAGTTGTAGAGTATGTCAGATGGTGAAAGGAAAAAGTTAGAATACTAGATTGTATCAGCCATTATCTGTACCTAAGAAGCAATGGGAGGATATTAGCACAAATTTTGTTCTTGGCTTTCCAAGGACATAAAGAGGGCGTGATTCCGTATTTGTGGTGGTGGATAGATTTTCAAAGATGACACATTTCATTTTGTGTCATAAGACTAGTGATGTTGTTCATATTGTAGAGTTGTTTTTAAGAGAGGTGGTGAGACTACATGGTTTATCAAATAGTATAATTTTAGATAGAGATACAAAATTTGTTGGTTATTTTTGGAGGAAATTATGGAAGAAGTTGAAGATAGATTTGAAGTTCAATTCTGCACACCATTCATAGAGTGATGGACAAAAAGAGGTGGTGAATAGGAGTTTGGGTAACCTGCTAAGATTCTTAGTATGAGATAAGCCCAAGGGATGGGATTTTATTATACCACAAGAAAAAATTGCTTACAACAATTCTGTCAATAGGAGCACTGGTAAATCACCATTTAGTATTGTGTATGGGAGTAGTCCAAGAACCACTTTTGAATCAAGGAAGATGGATAATGGGGAGAAGATTAATGTTGAGGTTGAAGATTTTGCTGAGCACCTAAAGAATTTGCATGAAGAGGTGAGAAAACATATCAATAAGATGAACTCACAATATAAGGCTAAGGTGGATAAAAAAAGGAGGTATAAGGAGTTCCAGGTAGGAGATGAAGTCATGGTTAATTTATGAAAGAAGATTTTTCCAGTTGGTACATATAAAAAGTTAAAGATGAAGAAGTTTGAACCATGCAAGATCCTAAAGAAGCATGATTCAAGAAGTGCATATGAGGTAGAGTTGACTGATGAAATTCATATTTCACCTATGTTTAACATTTCAAATTTAATAGAATACCATGAAGGAGGAATTGATGAAGAAATAATAGAAACACAGTGGAATATCCCAACACCTACCTTAGAAAAGGAGGAGATAGAGGAAATCTTGGATAGCCGTGTGGGCAGAAGTACAAGGAACAGGTAGTATGAAGAATATTTGGTTAAATGGAAAGGAAGGCATATTGAAGATTCATCATGGTTGTCTAATGCTAAGGTTATCCATCTTGGTTTCCCTCTAACTCTTGAGAAGTGACAAGGTCACTTTCTAAATTACCCTGGGTGTCTGATGTAGGAGCATCCAATGGTGTAGGGAAATATTGCATCACCAAAAAAAATGTTTTCTTTATTTTCTTTAGTTGTTTTGAGTCCCATGATGGCACTTAAGGGGTATAAGATAGTCAAAAGTCAAAAATAACAAAAATGGTCACTTACTATTTTTAGTAAGTCACCCTAAACGATCTTGTATGGACTTGAAAAATTTACCCAAAGGAGCAAAGCTGAAAAACATTTCTGGTTGTGAAAGAATTGCCTCAATACCCTTAATAGTTTGGGAGAAATTAAAGTTTTCGTCCCAAGAAATTTATCCAATGCAACTTCGAATTCAAATGTAAAACTTTAGAGGCCCTGAAACAACTCGAAAAGTGGACAGACCGACCTATTGTGACATCATGAGTTGTAGATCTCTTTGAGAGATTTCCAACAATATGCAATAATAGCAAATCGGACGCGTCGATCAAAAGTTATGGCCTCGCGAAGTTATCCCTCTAAAAAGTTAATTTCTTTAAAATTTATTCCTAGGCCAGACATCAAACAACGAGACTTTTGTTTCCAAAATAAAAAGGAAAGTTGCACTTTATAGAACATTCTAAGGTGGTTATTGGGTAAAATAAAAAGGGATATGATGAGGTTGTAGAAGGTGGCTCCATTAGTGCAGATTGTGGCTTCGAATAATAGTTTTTTTTGAGTTGATTTTGTTGTAATGAATCAAGCCCATGAGGTTGTAGCATGTAAGTTTGAATTTGTAATTTCATTTTTTTAAAATAATTGAAAGTGGGTTAATTTCGGTTCACATCTTTTGTGTTGGTATCTATTGTTGTGTTTTGCGGGTTTGGGCGACGTGGCCCTCATCAGACAAAGCCTTATAAAAAAATCAAGATTATGTGAGCATAAAACATATTGTTGGCACAATGGTTCCTGTCATAGTTAACATGAGAAAAATTCTTGATAATGATCAAGGATTAGAGCTAGTGTGTAGTCTAGCCTACATTATAGACAATCATGTATCTACAATGACTAGTTGTACTCAAGATTGAGGATATACTCAAGCCAAGGAGGAAGTCGAGTTTCTCTCCCTAAAAAAAATACCTCTATTTCCACATACACAAACCCAAATATTACAACAATGATGCAACCAAGCAATAGTATAGCTCCAAATTTGGGTATTTCCAATGGGAATCCTTATATTTTTGTGAGCTCAAATATCATATCTCAAAATCCATCACCCCTCATAAACTTGAAATATATATCTCCCCACCTAACATGTACACACTTCCACCATATTCACCTCATTCCCAAAACATAACAAGCAATGATTTCATCATAAACCAACTCTTGTAAAATGTGGCATCCCTTCAATAAAAAATATCAATGTTGAACCAACTCAAAATGGACCACCATCACAATAAATTTCAAAGAGCCCATTATCACTTGAGATATTAAAAGAAAAAATGCCACAAGACATAGAGATACCCCACTTTGAGAAATACAATGGTAAAGGCAATCCTAGCAATCATATAACAACATATACTACCATGTGTAATGATTTCATTTTTGAGGATAAACGGTTAGCTATTCTTTTTCCTAGTTTATTAAAATATGTGGCCTTGGAGTGATTTTGTTCATTTCCCAATAACTAAATACACTCATTCAAAGAGCTTGCTGATGTCTTCCTCAACTATTTCCAAGTGAAAATTGGTCCCAAAATCAACATAACTACACAAGGTGAAAAGGTTATAGATTTCACAACCCACTATTAGTTGAATACTATCATAGGTTAGTCTCAGTCTTCTTAATGTAAAAATCGAAAGAATTTTCACCGATAACTTGCAAAAGGAACTAAGAGAAAAAGTTCTCTTTCAAAAATTTTCATCCTTTATAAGCTTATGTATAGTGCTTCATGATTATTAAAATTAAATTAATAATTATGAGGTGTCTTCATCTAAATATACTAAAAATTCTGAGCCCATACATCAAACCAGTTATCAACAATTCAAGAAACCAAACAAGAGATTTTAAAAGATCAATTCATCTAAAAAAAACCATGTTGAGCCTCAAGTTTTTGCAATAAATTAATACCATACCAATTCAGAGCAAGAGATAGATAGTTTACCACTTTAAGATCAACACACTATATTTACTGATCGCCAGGCTTTGTAGTATCTCAACAGTCAAGGAAAGTTAAATCAAAGGCACTTAAAATGGGTCAAGTTTTTGTAGAGTTATACTTTTGTTTTGAAGCAAATGAGTGGAAATTTAAAAAGAGTTGTAGATTCCTTAAGTAGAAGGAAATTTTTTTGATAGAGATGAATATAGAGGTTGTTGGGTTCAATAATTTGTATCCTGAAGATCCAAACTTTGCAAAAGCTTGGAACACTTGTTTGGAACCTAGTATATTAGATAGGACAAGATTGTTGGATTTATTAATCCAAGATGGGATGTTGTTTAGAGGAAGCTAATTGTACATTCCAAGGAGTTCTATGAGAGAAAACCTAATCAAGGAGAAGCATAGTGGAGGATTGGCTAGATATTTCAGTCGAGATAAGACCATTGCTCTAGTTAGAATTATTATTGGCCACAATTACAACAAGATGTGAAGAATTTTGTACAAAGTTGCAGAGTATGTAAGAACAAGTCATAATACTAGATTGTATCAGCCATTACCTGTACCTAAGAATCCATGGGAGGATATTAGCACAAATTTTGTTCTTGGCTTGCCAAGGACACAAAGAGGGCATGATTCCATATTTGTCATGGTGGATAGATTTTCAAATATGACACATTCCATTTCATGTCATAAGACCAATGATGCTATTCATATTGCAGAGTTTTTTTTCAGAGAGGTGGTGAGACTACATGGTCGACCAAAGAGTATAATTTTAGATAGAGATACCAATTTTTTTTGGTTATTTTTGGATGACATTATGGAAGAAGTTGAAGACAGATTTGAAGTTCAAGTCTGCACACCATTCATAGACTGATGGAAAAAAAGAGGTGGTGAATAGGAGTTTGGGTAACCTACTGAGATGCTTAGTAGGAGATAAGCCCAAGGGATGGGATTTTATTATACCACAGGGAAAATTTTCTTACAACAATTTTGTCAATAGGAGCACTGGTAAATCACCATTCCATATTGTGTATGGGAGTAGTCCAAGAACCACTTCTGAATCAAGGAAGATGGATAAGGGGGAGAAGATTAGTGCTAAGGTTGAAGATTTTGCTGAGCACCTAAATAATTTGCATAAAGAGGTGAGAAAACATATCAATAAGATGAACTCACAATATAAGGCTAAGGTGGATAAGAAAAGGAGGTATAAGGAGTTCCAGGTAGGAGATGAAGTCATGGTTAATTTATGAAAGGAGAGGTTTCCAGTTGGTACATATAAAAAGTTAAAGATGAAGAAGTTTGAACCATGCAAGATCCTGAAGAAGCATGATTCAAGAAATGCATATGAGGTAGAGTTGCTTGATGAAATTCATATTTCACCTATGTTTAAAATTTCAAATTTAATAGAATACCATGAAGGAGAAATTGATGAAGAAATAATAGAAGCATAGTGGAATATCCCAGAACCTACCTTAGAAAAGGAGGAGATAGAAGAACTCTTGGATAGCTGTGTGGGAAGAAGTACAAGGAATAGGTAGTATGAAGAATATTTGGTTAAATGGAAATGAAGGCCTTTTGAAGATTCATCATGGTTGTCTAATGTCGAGGTTAACTTTCTTGGTTTCCCTCTAACTCTTGAGAAGTGACAAGGTCACTTTTTAAATTACCTTGGGTGTCTAATGTAGGAGCATCCAACAGTGTAGGGAAATCTTGCATCACCCAAATTTTTTTTTTTCTTTATTTTCTTTAGTTGTCTTGAGTCCCATGATGGCACTTAAAGGGCATAAGATAGTCAAAAGTCAAAAATAACAAAAATGGTCACTATTTTTAGTAAGTCATCCTAAATGATCTTGTATGGACTTGAAAAATTTACCCAAAGGAGCAAAGCTGAAAAACATTTCTGGTCCTGAAAGAATTGCCTCAATACCTTGAACAGTTTGGGAGAAATTAAAGTTTTTCGTCCCAAGAAATTTATCCAATGCAGCTTCAAATTCAAATGTAAAAATTTAGAGGCCCTGAAACAACTCAAAAAGTGGACAGACTGACCTATTGTGGCATTAATAATTTTAGATCTCTTCGAGAGCTTTCCAACAATATGCAATAATAGCAAATCGGACACCTCGATCAAAAGTTATGGCCTCATGAAGTTGTCCCTCTAAAAAGTGAATTTCTTTAAAATTTATTCCTAGGCCAGACATCAAACGACGAGATTTTTGTTGCCAAAATAGAAAGGAAAATTGCACTTTCTAGAACATTCTAAGGTGGTTATTGGGTAAAATAAAAAGGGATATGAGGGGGTTGTAGAAGGTGCCTCCATTAGTGCAGATTGTGGCTTCGAATAATAGTTTTTTTTTCAGAGTTAATTTTGTTGTAATGAATCAAGCCCATGAGGTTGTAGCATGTAAGTTTGAATTTGTAATTTCATTTTCTGAAAATAATTGAAAGTGGGTTAATTTTTGTTTCACATCTTTTGTGTTGGTATCTATTGTTGTGTTTTGCGGGTTTGGGCGATGTGACCCTCATTAGACAAAGCCTTATAAAAAAATTAATATTATGTGAGCATAAAACATATTGTTGGCACAATGGTTCTTGTCATAGATAACATGAGAAATATTCTTGATAATGATCAAGGATTAGAGGTCGTGTGTAGTCTAGCCTACATTATAGACAATCATGTATCTACGATGGCTAGTTGTACTCAAGATTTAGGATATACTCAAGCCAAGGAGGAAGTCGAGTTTCTCTCCCTAAAAACATTACCTCTATTTCCACATACACAAACCCAAATATTACAACAATGATGCAACCAAGCAACAATATAGCTCCAAATTTGGGTATTTCCAATGGGAATCCTTATAGTTTTGTGAACTCAAATATCATATCTCAAAATCCATCATCCCTCATAAACTTGAAATATATATCTCCCCACCTAACATGTACACACTTCCACCATATTCACCTCATTCCCAAAACATAACAAGCAACTATTCCATCATAAACCAACTCTTGTAAAATATGGCATCCCTTCAATAAAAAATATCAATGTTGAACCAACTCAAAATGGACCACCATCACAATACATTGCAAAGATCCCATTATCACTTGAGATATTGAAAGAAAAAATGCCACAAGACATAAAGATACCCCACTTTGAGAAATACAATGGTAAAGACAATCCTAGCAATCATATAACAACATATACTGCCATGTGTAATGATTTCATTTTTGAGGATAAGCTGTTAGCTAATATTTTTCCTAGTTCATTAAAATATGTGGCCTTGGAGTGGTTTCGTTTATTGCCCAATAACTAAATACACTCATTCAAAGAGCTTGCTGATGTCTTACTCAACCATTTCCAAGTGCAAATTGGTCCCAAGATCAACATAACTGATTTAATGAGATGCAGAAAAAAAACAAGGTCAAAAGGTTATAGATTTCATAACCCACTATTATTTGAATACTATCATAGGTTAGTCTCAGTCTTCTTGATGTAAAAATTGAAAGAATGTTCATTGATAACTTGCAAAAGGAACTAAGAGAAAAATTTCTCTTTAAGAAATTTCCATCCTTTATAAGCTTATGTATAGTGCTTCATGATTATCAAAATTCAATTAATAATTATAAGGCGTCTTCATCTAAATATACTAAAAAATTTGGGCCCATACATCAGACCAGTTATCAACAATTAAAGAAACCAAACAAGAGATTTTAAAAGATCAATCCATCTCAAAAAAACCATGTCGAGCCTCAAGTTTTTGCAATAAGTCTAATACCATACCAATTTAGAGCAATAGATAGATATTTTACCCCATTACTTGATTCACTCAATTCAATTTTGTTGCAACTGTTGAATAAGAACCTCATTTGATTGCCTCTTGTTAGAACAATAGATACCACCAAACCTCCACCACCACATTTCAATCCAAATTACTTTTATCCCTATCATCGCACAAGTGGACATGACACCAAATGATGCACGCGTCTTAAACATCATGCTCAATACCTCATTGATTCTAATCATATCTAGTTGGGTGGTGTTAATAATCAAGGGAATAAATTGTTGCCCCACCTAATCAAAATTTTCAAATCTTCACCAATCCTATGCAAAATCATTCAACCAACTTTGTGAAATCTAGTGAAATCAAGAATGATGTCATGAATGCTGATAAGATTGAGGATATAATTGATGATGAAAATAATGGTAATAGTGATAATGAGGATGACCTACATGATATGGCCGGTCTCAAAAAATTTCAACCTCATAAGGACCAAACCATTTTTTACCTAGCATTACTTTCATTGATGATCATGTAATTAGACATGTTCCTGATGGTCCTCTCTACATTTCTGGCCGTATCAATAACATACCTGCACAAGGAAAACTTATTAATCTTGCATGTGCAAATAATGTGATCATCGATGAATTCTTGTTTGTTCATGAACTTTATCAAGATTCTTATGAACAATAAAAAAATGGATTAAAACACATAATAGTTTTGCTTGCCCTAAAATAGGTTCAATCACTCTTTCATTAAAGATATGACCTAAACAATTAGATGCATCATTCTCCATCATCCCAATGTTAGACCAATTTTGTGTGAAGCTAGGCTACTCATGATTATGCTCCATGAATATTGTCCCATCAGCTATTCACAAGTGCATAAAGTTTCTTATTGGAAATGAGATATTTATGATACACCATAGTGGATTTAATCCTTTATCTTGTTGTGGATATTTTTCATTGGATTTATTTTGGCTTATAGTTATGGAACCTATAAATCCTCATGAATATTTCTTTTTCAAGTCCTATAAAAAATTCAAAGCAAAGCACATGGTAGAGTTATCTCTTAGAAATATTCCGAGTCTAATAGGTCCATGGTTTTTCCTTCTCCCCTACCTACCATTGATGAACCTATGATTGAGACAAAATACCTTCCAAGTAATCAAGATGAGTACACTGTAGTCCCTCCACCCATCTCCTACAAAAGGCCAAGAGACAATAATATGGTCCCTTTTGTGCCTCCAAAGATAAAACAAGTCTACAAACCTAAAGAGAAAGTGGTTTCCCAACCCCTGGTGGTTCCTTTAGTTCCTCCCCTAAGGGAAGAAAAGAGACCAATGGTCGATAAACCTACTCCTACACAATCACAACTTGAAAATCACCCTAAAAGAAACCAAAGTGCTAAAGAGTGTAGGCGTAGACCTGCTATTGCTTGCTAATTAGAAGAAAAGAACAAACCAACACCACCCACACCTATGGAAAAAAATCAAGAATACATTCAACCTTCACCAAAACCAGACATTGAACTAAAACAAGAGTTAAAACAAGAGAATTCATAGGCAATAATCATAAAACCTCCCATTGTGATAAATTTGGATGATGATGATGAGATAGCTAAGAATGATGAAGAAGTGCATAATGAGATGAATTTGTTATTTTCCATTTTTGTGTACTTAGATGTGGGAAACCATGATGATCCTCCTGATGAGAGTGACCCACCATGTGTTGAACTGGGTGATGCTCCTATTACAACACTTCTTATAGTCCCTTTATCTAGTTATTAGCCTTCCATTTTTGATGAGAAAGATTGAGATGCAGATGAACTGCTCTAGGTTAGCTTGCATGTGATGTACTACTTTATGTTTTATTTCTATGTTATTTGTGTTTTCTTGCATGTAATATGATCTCCCATATTGTGCTTCTTGACGTGTCTTAATGTTTGTGAGTTTTTTTTGGATGACCCTTGTTGTTGCGGTGGAGTAGGGATACAAAGGAAATAAATATGTCATGACATTCTCCTATTTGTATCTCAATTCTTCTAGATTTCATAAAATTTATCATTTATTTATCTTGTGTTTTCCTATTGGGGATGATGCAAGGTGTTGAGACATTTAGGTATCTTCCATGTTGACCCAAAATCTTCTTTGTCCTTTCTCTCTATGTGTCATTCCTCCATTGTGTTCATTGTTACATGAGTATTTGGGAGATGATGTTAGTTTTGATCTCTATTATATCACTATAGCAAAGACATATACTGACCCCACATCCATGGATCCCTCAATGTACCTTTCTATGTTGTTCATGACATTGTATTTTGGGGAACAACCCCTTTTCATGATGTAGTTTATTTGGAAACATATCATTGGCATAGGCTTTCCAAATAATCTTGTGTCATATTTTTTTGTATGAAATTTACCATTTTCTAATTTAAAGTTATTCCTCACAACATGGTGTTTAGCAATTTCTTTAAAGTGGGGGCATACATTGGCATTATTTCTTCTTCACTTTGTTCACAGGCTAAACTTAGTGCTGCGTTTAACATTTGACATTTTCTTGGCTTCACTTTCTTCATAGGCTGAACTTAGTGATGCATTGACATTTGACATTTTGACACTTTGTGCTTCAATTTATTCACAAGTTGAACCTAGTGTAAGCAGTTTAACATTTTTGGCTTCACTTTGTTCATGGGTTGAACCTAGTGAAAGAATTGACATAACATTTTGACCATTTTTGTGGTACCTTATCAAAGTTATTAGGGATTATAAATCTTGGTATGGTTTGAAAAATTGGTACACACCTATAGACCTAGTAAATCCTTCCCATTTTTCCACCTTGTTATGGGAACACCTTGTAGACCTAGTGTGTGTCTCACATTTTAATTTATCTTGGGGGCTCACCTCGTGAATATTGGAATTCACTAGCCCTTGTGAGTAATGTATTTCATGGACCCATAGCATAATACAACTTGCAAGTCCATCTCTTTTCTTTTTCACATTAGTTTGACATTGTATGTTTGTGTATCTTGTCTTGTTGCATATCATATGATACATATGTGTTCCTTCATGCTTATGTTGGTTTTCCATGGGATCTTGGATCCTAGGGGCTTGATCACCCTCCATGATCCTTAGTTATCATATCACATTTGGATAATCGAACCCCTCTTAACATATATTTCTCTACTTTAGTGTGATTCTGAGTGTAAGTTCATACTCTCACTAAAGTGGGGGCTAAATTTAGTGTAGAAAATTGTATACCTTTACATTTTTATATATTTTTTTTGGCCCCATAATTTACTGGACTTAATTAAGCTTCTAATTTTCCAAATTATGCATTCCAAAGCCTTATTTTTACCATTTTCTAAAGGTGAATCAACATTAAATAAATGTATTCAATCATTAAATTACCTTGGATGAAGTGTGTCTTGGAAATTTGGGCTAAGACCCATTCTTCCAAGGGAGAATGGCCCCCCCTTCTTAGCTAGGACCCAAATTCAAATATGTTATTGGTAGTATTTTAATATCCAAAATTCAAATATGAAGTGTTAGATTTTGGAGTCTAATTTTCAAGAAATTCGATAAACACCTATAAATACATAGTTATTTTACCATTTGAAATCTAAGAAACATGAGATAGCAATTCGAGAGTAAATACTATTATCAAGAGCATTCAAGAGAAACATTATTAGAGTTTATTACAACAATTCAAGATCCAACATCATGCCAAATTTTATGTGTGTTCATTTTTGTGTTATGTGAAGGCTAACATTGTTATAGGTCTTGAAGAATTCAATCATTCAAGAAAATCAAGAAAGCAAGATCCAAGACCCTTGAGGAGATGTGTATGTCTTCAATCCTTTAAGGAATCCATTGAAGGGTGGTGAGTTGCAACATTGTGTTCATTAATTATTTCATTCCTTTCCATTCAATGTTTTATCATTGACATTCCCATTGTGGAAGTTGAAACACTAAAACGGGGTTTCACTGAGGCAAGCCCCTATATAGCACAACATTTCATCTTTTGGTAAATGTATAGGTTATAGGTTTGAAGTGGATTAAAGAGAGCATGAAGATCCATTTTGCATTATTTTATTTATCATCACCATTCTTGTCAAGACACTTAAACTCACCTATAAGATTTATTTATGACATTCTGACTATGGGATATGCATAAAATAGAAGCTTAGATGTGACATCAGAGGACCTTGAAAGTTGAGCAAGACTCCCTTACATGAACTCAATGACCATTGGGCGACCTCGTCCTTGTAATTGAACCAATTTTTTTGAGAATGTACATAGTCATCTACACCTTCTAGATCTATCAAAACTTGCCTACTTTTATTCATCCATTATCAAAAATTTATATTTATTGCATTACACAATTTAGTTTAATTAGGATAATGAATCATAATCATTTCCAAATCATTCATATCCTCAAAAGGATATAGATCTAGGTCTGATTGGCTCACCATTAAGGTTGATAGTCAATCTATACATGTTGTTGATCTATATCCTAATGAAATTATAGAAATGATGGAAATAGCCCGAGGTTATGAATATTAATTCTAGGGCCCCACATTTTATGTTTCCGTCATTATACCACATTTATAACAACATACTTATCCTTCCTCCAACACTCTATTAAAAAAATCAACTTAAACTTGCATTCAACTGATTCTCACACTTCCAAGATGCACTATTCACCAATTCCAACACTTGATACATGAGTTCCCTCTACACACAAAATTATATTGATTCATCTTTGCAATATGCCTCAAGAATTCAACTCTCAATCCACTGACTATATTTGTATAATGTTGTCACCAAATTGCAACATGATTTGATCAAAATCTTAATCTCTACGTCTAAATATAATAAAGCTCCAAGCTCTACCCAAGGTTCACCATGGCTCTGGAAATCTACCAACCATATCCAACAAATATCAACCAAGGACTCTTAACACTCTATTAATGTACAATGGCTTTCCTGTCACATTTCTAAATCACTCAACAAACCTAATAACCCATGGATCTATAAGACACTACACTTTGTCCTCCATCCATGGATGGATCAAAAAAATACAACTAGTTATCCATGACTTAAACATTTTTCCAATCACAAAGCTAGCTTTCTATAATATTCAATATAATAATCGTATGACTTCCCATACCATATAATAGTTGTTTCTTCTTCCTTACTAATCTTCATTGTCAAATTCTCTAAATTTTTCCATTTTATATTCACTATTAGAAAAGTGAATAGTCATTTTCCTAACTATTAGTGCTTATAACGAGTCATGACCGATAGTAGGTAAGGAAGTGGCATAGCTCTAGAAGGGAGCAATTGTCTTATCAAGTGAATTATGCTTACAAAAATATTCATGGAAAGATACATTTCATGTCTCGATGAAGAGGAACAAGAATTCATGGGAATGATAAAGGAACCTATGGAATATTAAAATGCATTCAAAAAATGGTTGCCTAATAGTTTTCTGAAAAATCACTTAAATTTATTATGATAAAGATAATTGTTATCCTATATTCCACCATCTAACAAGATGCAAATGATAGCATAGGAAGAGTTGGGAACATGCACTTTTTTCCTTGATTTATTTAGCCATCAAATACACAATCCACATGATATTTTATCCCTACTAGGAAATACAAATCCATTCTATCACTTGCAACCCTGGTTTGACCTATGCTCATGTATGTAATCCCACAACATTACTACAAGTAGTAACATATTCTCAAGCTAAAATATAAATAACATTGATACAAATATCAATGCCAAGTTTTTCCACATATTCTTCTTGATAACTATATAAAGATAATGTATGGAGTGAAGCTTGTCACCTAATGCTATTGTAGTTAATTTGGTAGGATTATTAATACTTATGTCCTTCAATTTATGTGTACTTAAAAATACTAGTAATCCTTTTTCTAGGTGTCATGTCATTTATTTTAAGTGATCTTGGAACCTCAACCTTATCATCCACCTAAATTGATCCAGCTTTGGATAAAACCTTCCAAACTAGGGATATTTTACTCTCCAAAAGATTTAAAGACCAAAAGTAAAATTAGAAACTCTTGCATTCCTCTAATTTAGCTAATAATAACCTATCTCCAACGTTGATGGTTGATGTTGCCTCATAAAATCAATTTAACTTAATTAAATGTTTGGTGAATTCTATTGCACTTTCCTCTCTTTATGAAGGAATCAACTTTATCTAATTTGGAACAAACCTCTAATGAACTAAAACCATTTCAAGGATAAGATATAATCTACTTAGCCCTCATCTCAATAGATTGGAACAATTGTAAGAAGAGAATTATAAAATAGTAGAATAATGCTCAAATTAGATAATGAACCCTCACTCTATTTGGAATGAAGTAGGAAAAGGGTTGGTTAAATTAGTTCCATTGACTAAGTATGCAACTCTCCTTGCATTTTTCTTCTATCCTTCCTATAGGGACAACCCAAATATTTATAGGCCCACTAATTATGTAATCCTACATGCCTACATGGTTCTAGATTTATCACCCACTCTTACTCTATATCTAGCTTTGGAATCTCATTCTCACTCAAATTATACTAGCTCTAACTTTTAGTATTGACTCTAGCATTATCTCTTGGCTTTGTCACTTAAAAAATCTATATGTTTTTCTTATTCTCTATCATGAAACTTATGTTTAACTAGAAATTTTCTTATGCACTATCAGACGTTATTAAAAATTTAGGCAAAACAAATATACCTAGTAGGTATTACTTCCTAATAGTAATGGTAGGATTTGATACAACACAATCCATAAACTCGAGATATATATGCCAAATTCTAGTACATCACATGTGGATTCTAAATGAGATACTTCTAATCTACCCTTCACATGAACTTCAAT
The DNA here is from genome assembly GCA_007115665.2 of Sequoiadendron giganteum. NCBI lineage: Eukaryota > Viridiplantae > Streptophyta > Pinopsida > Cupressales > Cupressaceae > Sequoiadendron > Sequoiadendron giganteum. Next base: position 289,557,617 of record CM021109.1, on the reverse strand, counting down.
ATTTTAAATGGTTACCTATAATATATGCAATAAGGGCATAAATACAAACATTTAAATATGGAAAATAAAGAACTTGTATTACACAAAAATATAAATGCAACATAAGTACACTCAAGAGAAATCATCAACTAGGTATAAAGATCTTGGAAGAGTGAGAAATTATCACCATGCTAACAATCCACAATGCACAAAATAGTTTTTCATGACCTTAATAGGGCTTATATTATCTAAATACACTCTATCCTAAAATTGACGATGACTTGCAACACTACTCACAATAGTGAAGAATGAAGGAAAATACCTCAATGCGAATTTTTTATTGTCCACATGGAACAATCCATATTTTTCAACAATCCCAATGTCTTAACATGCAACCTTTTCTAAATGGAATTTTTAAAAATAATTACTTCACCACACTTACAACAATATACTTCTCCTTCCTTGAATACCCTTTCCATCAAACAAAGTCAACTTCATCAACTAACACATGCAATTATGTTCACACCACTAAGATACACTAACTAACTAAGTCTAACAACTAATGAATGAATTATCTTTGTACCATGGCTTATCTCTACAACTAACCTCAAATATTTTGATATCTATCAAATAACTAGCTCTATATAGTTCTACTACCAAATTTTAGCATGGCTCTACTCAAAATCTCATCCTTTATATCTACATGTAATGAGGCTCTAAGCTCTACCCATGCTTCACCATGGATCTAAAAATCTATCAACCATATCCCATAAAACTCAACCAAGGAATCTAAGAATTGTGTTGGCTTGTAGTGGCGTGGCTCTCAAACATGTAGCCAACTCACCAACTTTGCTAAGTTATGGCTATAAAAGACACAAATTCTCATCCTCCAACAATAAATATATCTATCAAATACACATAAATATTCAAGAATTTAGCATTATACTAGTCATTCAACTATCTCTAGGTTGGTGAGTAAATTGGATCTTGAATTACCAAAAAATATTAGAGTAAAAAGCCCTCTTCAAGATGGCAATGATACCTTTATTAAAATTTTCAATTATAGAATATAAATTTTATACACTTTTTTCTAATGGCAGGATTTTTAGAAATTATTAACATAATGATTTCCAAATAAAAAATAAAATAAAAATATGTGAACTTGATAAACAAACTTAGAGTTTGACCAATTCATTACAATAATTTTTTTTAGATATCCTAAAATTCATAATTCAACACATTTGTTGGCTTTGTAAGGAAGGAGTATGGGAAAAAAATAATCACACATAACATACAAAAATATCTAACAAAAGCCACCATTTAGACATGAATTTTAAATTTGTAATCGTTATTTATTTCTCAAATGATAAAAGAAAAAAATATTTCATTTCATCTATAAATTCTCTTGAGAAATTACCAAAATTCCTCCAAAATGATGGAAATTTATAATATGTCAATGAATAATCATTCACCCTCTCAAATAACCATATAAGTTCTCATTTTAACTTTATAGAATTAGAAATAAAATACAAAGTTAAAATGAGCATGCATTTGAGCTTATCAAATAATTATATTGAAAACTCTAATGAAAGTGAATTATAATTAAATATTAAATTTCAAATGAAAAATCGAAGTTGTATGCATGTAAATGATATAAATGAAATATGCATAAAATATAGCTTAAATCAAACCAAATATATGCAAACCTCAAAAGATCAAGTGTAGTTCATTGATGTGTTGATAGATTTGATGTGGATGATCATTATTCCAATATCATGATGATATGATCAAAGATGATTCGATAGAAATTTCAGTAGTATAACATTAGCATAAGATTGGATTGATGAAAATAGGATGGAAGGCCTCTCATTTATATAATTTTCATGAGAGAAATCAAGGGCCAAGATGCACTGAGTGATGGATGACTAGGATTGAAGGAGGATTAGGGATTGGATCAAAGTTGTAGTCATGTGAAAAGTGTCACAAGAGGGATACGAGCTAGGTTTAGTATTAGGATTAAGGCAACATACTTATGTAGCTGTTTAGGATTAAGAGGTGTGATATTAAATTAATGGATGAGATTTAAAATTATTTTGACTTTTGGCTAGGTTTCTAGGTTCAATGAATCTAGACAAGGAGTTAGTTAGACATGTGAAGGGGACACTTGTCACATGAGGATAAGTTTAAATTGTTGATGAGCCCAATTAATAGCTAGTTTTCTCTTGTTTAGTTCATGTCTTTTAAACACTTTAAGCTGCTTATTTCATATACATTCCCAAACTTATATACCTTTTATATATTTCATGCCATCCAAACTGGACTTTGATAAGTAGAAATATGATTATGATATGATGATGTTTGCATGAATGAATGTGTGAATGTGTATAAAATTCAGTGTGAATCAATTCTTAATTCATGATTGTTAATGTTATGTATTCTTTAAATGAAACTAACTCCTTGCAACCAAAAAAATTGCAACCCACAACAATTGGAGAACTCAACCCGTAGCCAAAGGATTCCAGGATGATTGCAGGGGAGATTTTAAAAATTCTAGAAACATGAAAGTTGCTTAAATGATGGAAGAAATTATTGGAGTGATCAATTGTGGGTCATCAGATCATTCAATAAGATGATGGAGGAAAGAAGAAGTTTGCAACAATCAAGAAATTGATGTGATAGTTTGCACAAAGAATATATTTGTCATCCTGTTAAAGCAGAATCACAAACCTATCTGTCTTCTTCTATCTTTTTCAGTTATAGTTTTAGTTGTAGAGACTTTGTATCTCTCTATTTTGAAGGAGAGTGGACATCTTCATTTAATTTTTGTGTTCAGTCCTTATGCAAATAAACCTCCTCCCGAACCTATATAGCTGGATTGATGGTTGAGGATCATATCTAGTTGGAAGATATGTTTTGATAGTTATAGTTTGTTCCAAAAAAAATATCTTTGCTAGTTTTCTATTATGCATTCATGAATGAGAAATATATGAATATTCTTGTTAGATTGTAGAGTTCATTTATATGCAATAAAGATGTTCCAATTTACTATTATGATTACTTGAATCAAGTAACATATATTTGGTTTATTTCGTGGGTACAATAGATTGAGCAAGGGCCACTCAAGCTACTATTCCCCACCTTCATTTTTGTTGTTAATTTAGATGTTTAAATTATTGTATTCATTTCCATAGATTTTTCATTACATGCACATGAATGATACTTAGTCTCTTGATTTAAGTTTTGTAATGCATCATTGAGTCATCCTACAGAGTGAGTCAAGTAGTTAGATGTAAGAATAAAAAGTGCTAGTGAAATTGTAGAGTTTAGGTTAAGCAATTAAATAGTTACAGTGTTAAAACGAAGGTACCCACAAAATCAATAGTAGGTTAAGTTATCTCCCCTGCTTTGCAATTTATGCTTTATTTTCCTTTTCCAGTCTATATTATTTTCTTGTACATGTGTAAACCACATATTCTTGATGATATAGGTCATGTAGAGTCTGTGAATGCACATACAGTGTCAACATCATTAAAATATTATGAAGCCCTAGTTAATAATTTAATGGAGTATTTGCAAAGGTTTATTGGACTGTCCAGTTAAGAATCCTTCCTCTAAACCGTGTGTCTAACACCAAGTTGATTGGACATTAGTAAGGCCTTACATTTTTGGCACCGTTTCCAAGGATGGTGCTACATTTAAGATTATCCTATGTTATTTCAAGCTTTTATAGTTAGAATTTTGTCTTCAACATTAGGGTAATAAGGCTTTAGCTATAAATGCAAATTTAATTTACTAACAATGTGCAAGAGTTGTTGATCCAAAGAGTCACAAATATTGTATGCAGAGGCAAGGAGATGCTCTGGGAAGCTTTCTCCCCTCAACACATGGAGCTTTAGAGGATACTGGTGATCATAGTGAATACATCGAGGGTATTCCTAAAGAAGAATCATCCCTAACACCAATATCCATGTCAAATATAAAGGAGACTTCCCATACACATATCATCACCATGGGTGATAATGTAGTGGAAGACCCACTAGAGCATGCAACCTTTGAGTTCCCCATTGCCAACTAGGAGAGAGCAATTGCAATGAAGAACATACCTCCTTTAACATTACCTATCTTCTATAGGTTGGTCATGGAGGACCTAGATACATTCCTATTTGATTTTGATGTGCTGTGCAAAAGCTATGATTATAATATAGATGCACATAGGCTAAAACTATTTCCAACCACCCTGAAGGATGTTGCTTTGAGATGGTTTATGGGTTTGGGAAGAGATGATATTCCAAATTGGAATACCATGAAGATAAAGTTCCTGGAAAAGTACTAGGATTACTACAAATGAATAGATAGAAAGAGAGATGACATATTCAAGATGTGACAAAAGGAGGATGAATCCTTGGAAGACTACATGGAAAGGTTTTAGTTTTTCCTTAAGAAATCCCACCAAAATAGGCTCTCTAATGAGTCTTTAAAGCTAATATTCTTAAGGGGGATTATTGAGGATTGTATGGATTCACTTAAACTCATTAGGGTAGGATATATCTCTCAAGCACCATTTGAGGATATTTTCAAGGCATGCAAGAACTATTCAAGGTCTCTCACAAAGAAGGTTAGAGGAGATAGGGCATCTTCCATCATCAAACCATGGAGTATCTAGAGTTGAATTGAGTAATATTTATTCAAACATGAAGGAGGATATTATCAACCAATTTTCTACATATATAGATACCCTCCATATAAAAAAGAAACAAGAGGAGGTAGAAGCAACTCTTATAGAATACTGCCCACATTATAGACAAAGAAGGACTAACTAAATATGCAAGAAGGTGGCTAGTATCTCTGAATGAACATTAGAATTTTATGCATTGGAAGGAGAATATGGATAAGTATTCTACATGGATCAAAGGAAACCATGAAAACCAAGACAAGGTATGCCCCAAGATCCTTTGAATTATAACATGTTATTTCTTGGTAACAATTAAATTTTTCTTAATTAGAATCCTTAGTCTTGGGCCAATATGCAAAACTAATAGTGGAATATTCTTCAAACCAATTGGAACCAAAAACAAAAAAATATTTGGCCATCTTAAAATTACCAAGGATCTAACTATAATTCCTAATGGCTACCCCAAATAAATTAATGGCAACCCCAGTGGCAAATAGGCCAACAATGGAAAAACCAAAACATGAATTAACAACATCCACAACAACCCTTGTAATCAAAACAATAAGCCATTATTCCAAAATTGACAAATCCAACACCATAGCCACCTAGAGCACCCCAACTACCAGTAAAACCTACACCTAACCCCAATAACAAGCCTGTTCAAGAGGCCTACACTAATGAAGCTATTTAATACCATACTTATGGAGTAGAGGTGAGTGATGTCCACCTCGAATTAGGGAAAACTTTGGTTGACCCTTCATCCCATCAAATCAATAATTTGGTTGATGAATAACCCCTAGTAGAGACCTTGGAAACTCAACCTAAGGAGCCTGAGTCAAATCAGGTTAACCAAACCAATCCAATCTAAAGCTTCCATTCCCTGAAATATTGAAAGTTCATAGAAATCAAACACAAGTTAAAACTAACTTGTTGGGACAACTTAAAGATGTTTGTATCAAAATAAACCTTATCCAAGCCATTAAGGAGGTTCCTATCTACACCAAAATAGTGAGATCATTTTTCCTTAAAAAGACAGGTAGTAAGAGAAATATCCTCAGACTGTACAAGTCCTAGGACAACTTGCAAACATCATATTGGGAAACATAATTATTCCCAAGTATGTAGACCTTGGGAGTCTTATGGTGGATGTAAAGATAAATGACACTCATTAAGAATACCCTAATTGACTTGGGAGTAGCTATCAATGTAATGACTAAAGAGACCATGAAGTTGTTATAGTTGATATAACTCAAACCCACACCTACTATTCTACAGTTGGCAAATAGGTTGATAGTCTAACCTAAGGGTATAATTGAAGACTTGGTGATAACACTGGATTCATGGGAGTACTATATAGATTTCAAGGTGTTGTAGCCAAAGGAGAATCTTGTAGGTTACCCACTCATTTTAGGAAGACCTTGGCTAGAAACAATAGATGCCTTCATATGTTGCAAGTTTGGTAATATGATTATCTCTAATAGAAATGTGACTAATAAATTTTTCCTTTATCCACCAGCCCAACCACATGCAGACCTAGAGAAAACCATGTGGATTTCCCTAGATGAAGAGGATCAATACTCCTTGCAAGCCTTGATGATTAATGAACACAATCCACTGTTAGAACACCAAGATGAATATGAATTGATAGTAAAAATCATGCAAAATGACTATGGTAGGGACTCTCAACATTAAGACTACTTGACATGTTTGCAGGATCATTTGCAAAATATTATCCTTTCTAGTTCATTTGAGTCAATTTCCCAAATATTTCACAATTTTTTACCTCACCAATGTATTACAAACATAACAGGACTTGACATCTCATTAGTGCAAACACCATCCAAGAATTTAGAGATCATGTTAGGTAAAACATTGAATATTAACAATCAACTGACTTGTAGACCAAGAATTGTGCATGTATAGGATTTACATCAATGATGATTTTAAACCCATAAGATAACCAAAAAAGAGAATGAACCCTACAGTCAGAGACATAGTAAAAACAAAATTGCAAAAATTACTTGATGTAGGTTTTATATATCCTATCTCTAATAGTCAATGGGTGTCACCTCTAGTAATTGCTACAAAGAAAAGAGGAAAGTGGTGAGTATGTGTATACTACCAAGAATTAAATGTTGCAACTAGGAAGGACCACTTTCCACTCCCCTTCAATGACCAAATGCTTGATTTATTAGCAGGAAAAAATACTTCTCCTTTCTGGATAGATTTAGTGGCTACAACCAAATTAATATTGCCCCAGGAGACAAGGAAAAGACAACATTTGCATGCCCTTGAGTCACATATTCTTATTCTATTCTACCATTTGGCCTATGTAATGCACCAACCACTTTCCATAGGGCAATATTGAGTATATTCTTATATTTTTCCCATGATTCCATGAAAGTTTACATGGATGATTTCACAATATATGGGAATACATCTAATGAAGCACTTGGAAATATACAAAAGGCACTAAAAAGGTTTCATGAACAAAAATTATCCTTGAGTCATGAAAAATGTTTCTTGATGATGATAGAAGGGATTGTATTAGGAAATTTTGTGTCAAATGAAGGAATTCAAGTGGACCTCGACAAATTGAAATAATCTCAACACTCCTTGTGCCTCAAAGATAAAAATATGTTAGAAGTTTCTTAGGACATGTCGGGTATTATAGGAGATTTATTCAAGGCTTTATTAAACTCATCGCTCCCTTGTTTGTGTTATTATCCAAAGATGAAGAATTTGAATGGACAACCACTTGTCAACACTCTTTTGAAGCACTCAAGACATAATTAACCAAAACCCCTATCTTGAGAGGACCAAATTGGAATTTTCCTTTCCACATCCATACAGATGCTTCTGATTTTTCTATAGGAGTTGTACTTGGGTAGAAGGAAGGAAACAAGGAGTATGCCATATATTACATCAAAAAAATCTACAAGGGAAAAAACTCAATTATATAGTGATAGAAATAAATGTTGGTAGTGGTATATGCAATAAAAAAATTTAGGCATTATATTATAGGTTTCCAATGTTCATACACATTGAACATACAACAACTGGGTATCTAATGAAAAAACCAATGGTTGGTGGTAGGCTTGTAAGGTGGTTACTATTGCTTCAGGAATTTGACCTCACCATTATGGACAAGCTAGGAAAATAAAATGAAGTGGTAGATTTTCTATCCAGACTACCAACTAAATTGAAAGATGTTGATGATACATTCTTGGATAAGCATTTATTTTATCTATCTCTGAACACACCTTGGTTTGCAAACATTACCAACTATCTAGTAGCAGGGGGAACACCACCTCATTTCTCCCCAAGAGAAAAGTGAAAATTGGTTCACAAGAGTTTTCCTTGCTCCTAGATATATGGATACTTATTTTACATAGGCCTAGATAAAATTATGACGAGATGTATCAGAGAAGATGAAGTATATGAAATTCTTAGAGCATGCCATGATGAACCCTTTGGGGGACACTTTACAGTAAAGAGGAAAAATCTCAAGATTCTCACCACTGGCTATTATTAGTGAAGTCTTCATAAGGATGCAATAAAGTACACAAGGGGCTATGATAGGTGTCAGAGAATGGGAAGTCCAACAAAAGCAAATGAGATGCCATTGCAGCCACATTTAGCAATAACACCATTTGATAAATGGGGATTAGATTTTATTGGCCCAATATCACCAAAATCTAAAAAGGAGTACATAATGGCATGCATATATTACCTTACCAAGTGGGTGGAGGTTAAGGCTTTATAATTTTCTAGGGATGGTAATATGGAAAATTTTTTCTATGAGGAAATATTTACACGATATGGAGTGCTAAGGGAAATTACCACAGACCAAGGATGCTAGTTTACATCAGAACAACTCACAAAATTGGTTCAAGAATATGAGATTAGACATAGGAAGTCCTCACCTTACCACCCTCAAGCTAATGGATAGATGGAAGTCACAAACATGGAGATTGAGAACATTCTAACAAAGACAATACAAATTCATAGGAAAGATTGGGTAGCCAAATTTCTTGAGGCAGTTTGGGCCTATAGGACAACTTGGAAAACCACAATAAGGGTTTACACCAATGAATTGGTGTATGAAAAGAAAGTAGTACTTCCTATTGAATTTGAGTACAAAACTTTGAGAACAGTTGTTCAATTGGGCATGGACTCATGAATATCATAGTAGGAGAGATTACACAACCTCAATGCACTTGATAAAATAAGAATGGAAGCCATACACCACACTAAAATTGTTCAAAATCAAATAATCTACTGGTATGATCAATTCATCAAAACAAAGGAATTCAATGTAGGTGATTGGGTTCTTCTCTATGACTCAATATATTAGGACTACAAGGGAAATTTACAAACAAGGTGGCTTGGTACCTATGAAATCAAGCAAGTTTTTCCCAATGGAGCCATGCAACTGCATACAATTGATGAATTCAGGTTCTCCTTAATGGTTAATATACATAGGTTAAAGATGTGTAAGAAAACATTGCAGAAGGATGATTTCCTTCTTTCATTATTTCAAAAAATTGAGCCTTCACTTGACAATTCAACTACAAAAATACAAGTTCTACACATGAATCAGTGAGGATCTACCCAACTCACGTAATATTATTACATGTGTATGATTTCTAACACAACTCACAAAGCTATGCACACTACACAAGGTGACGAGCAACAACAATCATTTTCTGCTAATAGTCAATGAAGTTGTAGGGACCTGTAGCAACAGACTTGAAGGTGACAATATTTAGAAAGAGACTTGTTACTAGAAGCACATGTAGCAATTTTATGATAGTAATTTCAAAAATCCCACTGAATTAATTGCATATCCCTACTTTCCACCTTCATAATTCCACACATGCAACCTATACACATCCTAACATGTAGCATTTCCATCATATTTTTTTCCTACCACGTATCATACATTTCATTTCAAATCCCATCTAGCGTACATCCCACAAACTTTCCAAACCATTATTTAATACACACCATGCATTCATGTCCCTCAATTCAAATTCCAATTATGAATGGTCACATATAGTCTTGTTGTAGGTAGTAATAATCAACTTTGCATGAGTTAAGTTTCATCTCACAAGAATTCTACAGGTACATACATTAACTTCTCATAATTAACATAGAATAATAATTTATTTTCTACATGTTCTAACATTAATTCGTGCATGATTCATATCTAATTTGATTTTCCACTTCCTATATTTTAGCCCTCTATAATAACCCATACAATTAAGTGAGGACACTTAATACCTTTAGTTGAGGGGAGGATTACTCTTCATTTTCTTGATTTTCAAAAACCAAAAACTCTTTGCAACATTTTTTCCATTCTATTTTTCTCCATGTTTACACAAATACAAGCTTAAAGGATAAAAGAAGGGTTAGAAATAGTTGAATTGAGAAGATCAACATAGTGGAAGTAGTGTAGTTAATGTGATAGGTAAAAATTGAATCCAAAATTGAACAATAAAAAAACATAATTAAGGGAACTAGAGAACAACAACAATATCATGGGTGGTGACATTATCCGAAGAGAACCAACAACACATTCTGATATGGTGGAAGACATGCTAGTATTACCTATTTGTAAACAAGCTGGATGGGTAGAGCATTTCTTGACAATTACAAAGTTCAATGAAGTTATGACAACAATTTGTTGCCACACTACAAAATGATGAAGCAACCATAAGAGGTTTGAGGGTGGATGCTTAAAAGGTTGCCATTTTTGCTCAAGGTATAAGGGTTTCCATGAGAAGGAGAAGAGTTCCTAGTGAGGGTAGATTCCATCACTGCCAGGAATAAATTTAGAGAACATGGAGAAAACCTATACTCATCATGTCAAGGTACAAAAAGATTATCCTTACCCTAGATATGGGCTTCAATGGCTTTTTACATAATAAAATACTTAACTTATGATGGTAGGAAATAATTCTTGTATAAAGTCCATTTAAAACTTTTAATCCATCTTCACCATGATAGGTGTGTGAATGTTTCAAATTTTCTTTACAATTTTTTGAAAAGAATGAGTTCTAAGTATAAAAGGAAGAGGAGTAACACAATATTATCACATTTTTTCTTAGTCACATTAATGATAAAAAGAAGTTTTTGAATTCAATTCTCACATGTTTCTTGGGATAGTTTCCTAAATTGCAACCATATCAACACCATCCTTGAAGAACTTGCTATATCAAAAAGGGAAATTCCCTCTAGCTCCCCTGCTGTATCACCTACCCATAGCATAGGAGAACTAGAGGAGAATAGCTTGTAGGATACTCAACCTATAGGATTTGAACAACCTGAAGTAGAAAGTACATAAGAGACCCCTACCTTTGGAAAAACACCAAGAACCAAGAAAAGGAAAGGTTGTTAGTAACCAAGATCAGACATGCAAACCAAAAAAAATCTTCCACAAGAGAAAAATAGAAAAAGAAAACCAATTTGCATTAAGATCTGCAAATGAATTGTATTCAGGAATTGAGAAATTACAAGAGATGAATTGCTTTATAAAATTAATTTATACATAACCCTAAAGGTAAAACCTAATTTTGAACTAAAATTATCTAAACTAAATAAAGCTTACTTATTAATTAAGTAAACTAATTATTACCTAAGTAAACTTAACAAAGTGTAATTAAATAATTAATTACATCAACACCCCCGCTTAAGTGAAACTTAGGGAGACTAAAAGGCATGCACTTAATGCTTGGATGAATGCATGAAAGCATGAATGGGTCCTGGCTAAAAGGCCATGTTAGGTACCCATGTACAAATGAAATGAATGGGAAAAGGGAGAAAACTAGGTGGGACAAACCCCCCCCGTCAATGAGATGACATGATGTAAAGAAGTATTGGAAGAAAACTGGTGGAGTAACACTGGAATCCTAAATCTAGAAAGCAAGGAAAGATGCCTCTGTTTACAAGAAACCATATGAGAGTCACTGAAGGATTTAGGTGGAATCATGATAATGCAACAACAGACCTGATGCCAAGGAACACTAGAAAACTCACAAAATGGAACAACCCTGGAATCTCTGAAGCAACAATAGATGAGTAAAAGATGCCCCCCACAATAGGGAATGAAATGATGAAATAATTTGGAAGCTATGTGTATCTCGATGTCGATGCCAAAATGTGACTAAAACTGATCCATAAGAGCAAGTACCATGAAGATTCTGGAACACTAACCATAAAATGAATGGCCCTCAAAATGAGATGTGACCCGATGTGAATTTGATGCGATTCAAGATCATTAACCATAGGCTCTCAATCTAAGATGTGAACTGATGCAAACCAAAATGTGTCAAGCTATGAGAAAGATGTGGCCAAAAGAAACTACATAATCCAAATACAAATCATGTGAGTTGTCATCAATATGAAGATGAGATCAAAATGCATGCAATGCAACTACACTCTAATCAAATTATTATATAAGAAGTGCCCATAATGGAACTTTATATAAGTTCATTTATTACAATACCCCACGATTATAAAAGGAGAACATGCAAAACATGCATAAATCAAAGAGAAAATGCAAACCTAATGCATGAAAACAAGAAAGAGTGCATGCATAGATCAATTTTCACATCTGAATCCATGATTAAAAGTGACCTCAAATCTGTGTAAAGGTCTGAATCAAATTTCTGGTGTCTTGAATCACGAAAAATGGATAACTGAGGCAAACGATATGCCCTCCGAAGTGAAAACTGCTTCATTTGACTTCAAAGGCCTGCAAAATAAATCTAGAGAAAAATTTGGAAAAAATATCTACACCATTGGATCGGGCTTAAAACCAACTTTCCAATGGTATCTTGTTTTTGAAAAACAGATTCCATATGCTCAAGATACAACCATTTTATTAAAAATGCTCATTTTGGCTTTAAATCGAATATTTTATTAATTTAACGATGAAAAAATTAATAAAATATTCAGTTGTACCTTCATGGCATGAAAACCGAGGCAACATGGAAATCAAGGCAAATGGCACAAAAATTGAGGCAACTCAAAAATGCTTTGGGCACCAAAAAATATGGCACAAAAATCGATGCGTCAGTTTCGATCCGTACAATTGTACGGATTTTTCTAGCAACATTTTTGAAAATCCCCAAAAACACACAAATTTTTTTTTTCAGCAAACCCTATCATATTTTATATGAAAATAGGTGTTTTTGGGTCTTCTAAGCGCACTAATGAGGTCCGTTTTGCACCAGCATGCATTGTTTGAGAGATCAAGGTCAAAATTTATCAAAAAATGATGGAAAAACCCTCTGATCTGGCAAAAAGCTGTCGTAGCTTCAAACCCTCAGAGATCTGATAAATGAAGATGAAAATCAATGAAACAAAAGCCAATCATGGCTTTTTTTAGCGCTTTGAATCCAATGGAGATGTTTGAGCTGATCCAAAATATTTCAAAAATAAGCTCAAGACATGAAACCCTCGAGGAAGCCTGAACATGCTCTGCAATGAATTTCTCCAAAAACTAAGAAGGGGCTATAATTCAAGGCTCTGATACCATGTTAGAAACCAAGATCATACATGCAAACCAAAAAAAACCTTAAGATGTATGAATTTTTTTGTAGGCAGTGAGCCTCTCTTTTGGATAGTGAGTCCTAAGGCAGTGAGCCCTTGATCTGGGTAGTGAGCCTTTGTATATGGGCAGTGATCCCTCTGGTAGTGATTCTTTGTATCCGGTATTGCATTACTACTATACTATGAGTTAATCCTCACCGTGGTTTTTCCCTCATTAGGGTTTTCCATGTAAATCTGGTGTCTTTGGTGTTGTGTTTTTGTTATCTACATTTTCATGTTCACGCAATAACAGATTGAATATATAGTGGAATTGAATAAGTTAAGAAGTAAAGAATTTGATACAACTGATTCACCCCCCCTCCTAGTTTTCTTGTGCATTCCAACAATTGGTATCAGAGCACTGGTTCCTTGGTGAAAATCTTAAACGATTGAGGTAGATTAGATGGGTGCACAAGTTGCAAATTCCTATGTTTGATGGAGTTGATTACAATGACTTGAAAGAGCAGATGAGAAGTTATTTGATTTCACTCAATTTTAATACTTGGAAAGTTGTGGAGACAAAGTATGTGATTCCAACAGCCAGACCTTCCTCTACTAATGAGGTTGCAGCTTTTGAAGAAAATAAAAGAGCAAGGTTTGCTATCTTTAGTGCATTATCTAAAACTGAAAAATCAAAAGTTATTTCTTTAGCTACTGCAAATTAAATGTGGACAAAATTGAAAGACATTTATGAAGGAAATTAGAGAGTAAAATTGTCAAGGAAACTAACTGCTAAGCAAAAATTTGAGAATTTGAGAATGGAAGAATGTGAAGACATTGCAAGCTATTATCAGAGAGTTGAAACTATAGCAACTGAAATCAAGAATCAAGGTGGTACCATGAAGGATGAAGATATAACTCAGAAGATATTGATGACCTTACCAGACAATTATATGATCAAAGTATTTGCACTTGAAGAACAATATGATCTGAAGACATTCACTAAGGAACATCAATTTGGTGTCTTGACTACATTTGAGATGAGAAAATTTGCAAGAGATAAGGAAAATACTGAAACAACCTTCAAATCCATGAAGATAGAAGAAGAAGAAGAAGAAGAAGAAGAAGAAGAAGATGATGATGATGATGCAAAATATTTGGAAGAAAATTTCACAAAGAGATTGAAGAAAGGTACTAGTAAATACAAAGGTAAGTTGCCCTTTAAGTGTTTCAGCTGTGGAAATATTGGTCATTATGCATCAAGATGTCCTAATAGAGCTACACAAAAGAAAAATAATGATAATAACTATAATTAAAAGGATAAGAAAGATAGGAAGTTCAAGAATTTTTATTATGTTAAAGAAGATGCAAGAATCTCTGATGACGAATCTAACCTTGAGGAAGACAAAGATGAATGTTTGTTTCTATCCCTGGAAAATAAATTTGAAAAAGAACCTAGTCTAGAGTGTAAGAAGGATGAATAAGAAGGTACTTTGGTAAATGATTTTCATGCCAGACAGGATGAAGAATTTAGGGTAATTGACAATAGATGTTAAAATCATATGACTAGAGATAAGAGTAAGTTTACTAAACTTGAGAAGTATGATGGAGGTATATTGATGTTTGGAGATGATTCTAGTGCTAAAATTGTTGGCAAAGGAACAAATAGCTTTGATGGAAAATATAACACTGATGATGTCTATTATGTAAAAGGTTTAAGGCATAATATCTTAAGTGTTGGACAAATGTGCATCAAAGGTTTTAAGCTTGTGTTTTAGGATAAAAATTGTGAGATCATAAAAAGGATTTGGAATTGTGGTCGCAACTGGAAGAAGAACTCTTGGAAACATCTATCAACTCAAAGGCGGTGATGGTCAATGTTTTGTTTCCCAGATTAGTGAGAGTTGGCTCTGGCACTAAAGGATGGGACAGGTGAATTTTGATAATCTAGTTAGGATCAGTTCTAGAGAAGTTGTGAGAGATATTCCTAGAATCATAAAGCCTTCAAATTCAATCTACAAAAGTTGTCAGATGGGAAAACAAACAAGATACAGTTTTAAAACAAAGCATCAATCATCTACCAAAATGCTAGGATTAATCCATACAGACCTCTATGGTCCTACAAGAGTAGGAAGCATGAATGGTGATAATTACTTTATGCTTATAATTGATGATTACTCTAGGATGACATGGATTTCATTCCCTAGAGAAAAGTCTCAAGCTCTTGATAGATTCAAGGTATTTAAAGAAAGAGTAGAAAATGAGGCAAACCTGAGAATAAAATGTTTGAGATTTGATAGAGGTGGAGAGTTTACATCTAATGAGTTCAATTCATTATGTGAAGAACATAGTATAAAAAGACATTATTCTAATCCTAGAACCCTACAATAGAATGGAGTTGTAGAGAGAAAGAACCAAATTGTGCGAGAAGCTGCCGTAACTATGATGAAATAAGAAAATGTTTTTGATATGTATTGGAGAGAATCTATTCACACTATTGTTTACATTCTTAACAAAGTTCAAGTCAGAGGTAACAACACTAAGACCCATTATGAGTTATGGACTGGTAAGAATCCTACTATAAAATACTTTAAGGTATTTGGTAGTAGATGTTACATTAGAAGAGATTAATAAAATATTGGAAAATTTGATGCTAGATGTGATGAAGGAATTTTCCCTAGATATTCAAATAACAGTAAGGCTTACAAATGTTTTAATAAGAGACTGAGGAAAATCATTGAAAGTAATAATGTGAAGGTTGATGAAGCTATGTATACACTGATGGAAATAATTGAAGTTGAACCTAATGAGCCTATCTATGTGCAAATACAAGAAGAAGGAAAAAAGTGAAGGAGAAGAAAAAATTATGGAACCTACACCCAAGACTCCTAAATATGTTTAGAAAAAACATCTAGAGGAATAGATAATTGGAGACAAAAGTGAAGGAGTGAAGACAAGAAGAAAAGTGGTTGAAGTAAACTTGTGTTTACTTTCTAAAATAGAACCTAAGACTGTGAATAAAGCTTCTGATGATGAAAGCTAGGTTAGAGAAATGAAAGAGGAATTACAAAAGATAGAGAAGAATGAGACATGAGATCTAGTCCCTAGAACTACAAAAAATAATGTAATTGGTTCTAAATGGGTATTTAGAAACAAATTAAATGAAGATGGTGAAGTAGTAAGGAATAAAGCAATAATTGTATTTAAAGGATATTCATAGGTTGAAGGAATAGATTTTGAAGAAAAATTTGCACCTGTAGCAAGGATGGAAGCCATTCAGATGTTCTTGGCATTTTCAACTCATAAAGACTTCAAAGTATATCAGATGGATGTCAAATTTTCATTTATGAAAGGAGAACTGGAAGAAGTATATATAGAGCAACCATAAGGTTTTTCACTATTAGACAAATTGGACATGGTTTTTAAGTTGAAGAAAGCATTATATGGATTGAAGCAAGCTCCTAGAGCTTGGTATGCCAGATTGGATAAATACTTGAAAAAGCAAGGATTCAACAAAGGGTCCACAAACATCAATCTTTAATTCAAGGTTGAGAAAGACAAGATACTGATAGTTGTGGTGTACATTTATGACATCATTTTTGGTGGTAATGAAGGTATGTGTAAGATGTTTGCTAAAGAGATGCAAAAATAATTTGAAATATCTATGATTGGTGGAATGAATTTCTTCCTTGGAATTCAAGTTAATCAAACTAACAAAGGGATATTCATTTCAAAATCTAAGTATGTTAAGGAATTTTCAAAGAAGTTTGGAATGGATGACTCTAAACTGGTGTGTACCCCTATGGTAATTGGATGCAAGCTAAGTAAGGATGATGAATATGATAAAGTTGATCAGAGCATGTACATATCCATGAACAGTGGACTTTTGTATCTTACTGCTACTTGTTGATGATGAAAATGACAAAAACAACATGTAAACAAAATATTTCTACTCTATTTCTACTGAAAAAGAAAGACAACATATAGTAGCCTAACTCCCAAGGTCCTGGTAGTTGGTTCTCAACTGTCTGGTGTCACCCAATTGTTTCATGCAACTGTTATATTCAAGGGGCCTGTGCTAGTAAGAAAGAATACAAGCAATGACTCATTCTACCGAATTGTTTTTGTAAATAAAGGGGGTTTCAATCAAAAGAAAAAGATAGATCAGAGGGTAAATCAATAAACATGAATCAAACTTATCTAACATCCGGACATATATCTTCAATAATGAATGTTTCCAATAGATCAATAAAACCAAAGCATGAAACAATTTACAGAATAAACCATACCATTGCATACATCTAAGGTGCTTAATTTAATACCACAATTTGCATATCACAACTCCTTCAAAAATTCCAAAAGAACACAAATTCATTCATCACCAAGATCATAGATCAACAGACTTCAATAAAATCAATTCACCGATAATCTAACGAGATAATCCTTAAATCTGGCTTCTTCTAATGACTTTCATCACATAGGAAACTATCATGCTTTAGCACAATCACTGGCATACAATAGATTATAACTCATCAACCTTATCAATTAAAATATAATTCTAACACCATATTGCGTAAATCTGTAATTTTATTTAACTGTAAAAATCAAGTAACAATGTATCTCTGTAACAACTATGAAAAATTCTATCTCCTAATATCAGGTGGCCAATTCTATTCTCTATCAACCGACCCTTACAATATGATACCCAAAGGGTATTTATAGATATAAAAAATTCGGAAGTCCCTTCTATTTTAAGTTGAATCCACCTTTTCAAGAATTACAATTATCTTTGGAAACTCAGTTAAACTAGAAGAAAAGAGAATAGAAGAGAAGAAAAGCCACGCGTTTCAAAATTGTCAGTGCTGCATGCAACATGCAAAGAAGAAGAAAGCCATGCATGCATGAGATTTATGCATGCGAAGTTTTCTCCATCATGTATTCGTCATAGCTGGAGAAGACTTGTTGTAATGTGTCTAATTAAGGCCCATCCACCCAGCTGTCTTCAAACTTAATTCGCTCCAACTCCGCTACAACAAACCCTCTCATATCCTTCAACTTTGTCCAACTCTCTCTTGGATACTCTTACTTCTCCTTTAATGTCTATTAACCGGTCTATCAATAAATCCTCTTCATTATCCCCTTTTTGCATGACTCCTTTGAACCTATCGTCCCATTTCTCTTATATCTGACCTAGAGGTAAGCCCTCATTTACGAGTATATTGACATCCACTATTATAGCAATGACTGCCTCCAACTCCTCAAATTGTTCATTTAAATCTTTATCAACATCTTGGACTTAATTTCTATGTTTGCACAAGAAGTCTGATCTGAATCTAAGTATACGAGAAGTTTTTTCCACAAAATCTTTATTATCTTCTTCGAGTATTGACTTTTCCAAAAGAGTAGTCCAAGGCAGTTTATTAACTTCTTTCAATCTCTAACTGTATTCTTTGTACTCCTCTTCCCGTTTTTCAAGTGCTTCAACATATTGATTCATTTCCCCTATCAACTCTTCTGTCCCTTTGTGAACCTCAAAACTTTCAACCAATACCTCACCAACTTCATGATTCAACTTATCAACCCACCTATCCAATATCTCCACTTTGTCCCTTACTTGTACTAAATCATCTACCTCCTTCTTACTTAACAAAATTGGAGTCTCCATAGCGGCAACCTGATTTGATCTTGGAGAAGAAATACTCTTCAAGAAGGTATGCAATTGATCTAATTGAGCCTTAAGCTCATTCTTCCTTTGTTTATCCTTTAACATCCTTGACTTTGTTGAGGATGCTACCACATCAATTAGATTCATCTGCTGATCTCTGGTAGGTCTCCCCAAATTCATAGTGCCTAGCTGATAATATGTTAATTGTATATCTCTTGCCTCTTTATCTACATGAGAATAGCACATTCAACCAGAATTTCTCCCTTGTCAGTTAGCTTAGTAGAATGCAGGATCTTGGCCTTCTTTTTAGGCCTTTACTTTTCAATTTCCTTCATCATATCCTCCCAATTGAGAGGTTGATAAGGTGTCGGTGTTCTCTTTTGAAGGTCTAACTTTAACCAAGTTGGAACTCCTGGAGTAATAGTCATCATGGTTGAAGAAGAGGAGGTAGTAGCTAAGGGAGGTTGCACATTTACCTTAGGTTAAGAATCAACCCTCTATTTCTGTTGCTGCTCTTGTTCCACATGCATCTGTACAAGCTTCTTAGCTTCCTCCCTATCCTTTTGCTCTTGTACTCTCTTGTCTTCTTCCTCCTTCTTGAACCTTTCTCCTTCTAATGTTTCTTTCTCCAATTTTTCCTTTTCTAATCTTTCCTTTTCTAGTCTTTCTTTCTCTAAAGCTTCTTTGTCTGATTTTTCTTTCTCTAAAGCCTTAAGCATTTATGCATTTTCTTTTTATTCTTGTTGCTTTTTGACCAACTCTTGGCCTCTTTCTCCTTTTGGAATCGTTCTGCTTCTTCTTCCTTTCTGTGAGCTTCTTCAACAAGCTTTAACTTGGCTACCAGAACTTCTCTTTCCCTTTGGTGTCTTGCCTTCTCTTCCTCAAGGTCATGAATCTTTTGTATCAATTCTAACTTATCATTGTCCTCCTTAACCTTGAGTTCATGCTCCTTTTGCCTCTCCTGTCTTTCTACTTCATCAACTTTTGACTTAGCTTCAATTTGCTGCTGCTGTAGTATGGAATTAGCTTGTGTCTTGGAATCAATTAACTTTGGTTTCTCTATTGCTATAGCTTGCTCATCAACAACCTTCTTGACTTATTCAAACAATTCCCACTGACCCTCCTCTATCATTACCTATTCTGTATCCTCCACTAGAGGCATATTCTCTTGTGCTCCTTTATCTGATAGAGACTCATGAGAATCTATTCCAACATCATGAATTTCTACCTCCACTTCTTTTCCCTTTATAGATTCAAGTTCAACAATATTATGAAGATCCCCTTTTTGCACTTCTTCACTTTGTTGTTTTGCAAGTGGGACTTGAGTAGAAGATTCACCTAATGTAGGTGTTGAAACAACCGATCCTATTTGGGAATCTCCTTCTGGTGTCTCTTGTTCATCAACTGTTGCTTCAAGCTCTATTTCTTCAATGTTTGGAGGAAGGAACTCTAAAGGCTCCTTGGGAGGTGTATTTCTTTTAATCCTTTTATACCCTTTCCCCTTTTTAGGAGCTAGTCCTTGAGGAGTTTTGGTTCTTAGAACCAACCATTGAACTCTTCTATCCAAGACTACTCGCCCTATCTACTTAATATCAATGGTTTCCTCACTGTCCCAGTCAATCAGATCCAAGCTTTTAGTCCCAATGTTTAAAGCTTCATATGATGGATCCAATACAACTCCATCATCCACCAATGCTTCAGGAATTTCATTTTTGATACCAAGCTCTGCCATGAGTGAGACAGGTAATTTCTCATAATTATTCTTCCTTAGATCATACTCATCTTGCTGGTCACTCCAGAAATATTCTAATAAATTGAAATGTTTATCAAACATAGAAGGCAACAAGGCATTCATTTTACTCTTTGGGTCAAAGTGCTTCCGAGCTATATATAAACATATCTTTAAATGTATCAACTCACTGTACACCACCTTTGCTCCCACCAGATGCTGACAACTGTATTCACCCAACTTCATGGGGAACTTATGACATCATGTCTTATGTTTTAATCCAAACCAGGCATTAACCCCTAGAGCCTGATATACAAATTCCATTAAAACTATCCTATTATTGCAACATCTAGGCAACAAATGTGGATGACCTTCAAAGCTAGCTAGCCTGAAATATGTAAACCTGGGGTATTGAATGTACCAACATCCCCATTCAGTGATAAATGCCATGGCCTCTTGGCTCAGTCTGTACCCTGCATCTCCGTTGAGTTGGTTAATGATCACATATATGAATGCATCATTAACCCTTCTAAATTAAGTCTCAGCAGCCTATAGGGACAGCTAGTTATAATGCTCCCATACCTTCTTTTTTCCATCTAACACTCCCATTATCTTTACTCTGTTAAGACGTGGGGAGATACCTACTCTTCCCATTGCATACATAATGTAAGAAGTCATGAAAAAGCATTTACTCTCCCTAATGCTAGTCAACTGGTCATGAATGGCATCTGATACAATCATTGGCCAATCAAATTGATGGGTGCCATTTAAGATTATCTGGCTGAAGGGAAACATCCACTCCTTGAAATGAAAGGCATCTCTCTTCCCAAAGGCCATTGACAACATCATTATTAAATCTGATACCTCTTTGTAGAAATCTGCCCTCTTTGGCTAGTCTACAAGCTTGGTTAGAGACTTCTTCTTTGTTTTAAACCACTTTTTGTTCATGCGAGACTTATTGGATTCCTTATATTTTGTATATTTCTCTAGGGCCTCTGCCTCATTTAACTGCACCAAGTTCTTAGGATTTGGGACACTAAATATACTTTGAAATATTTGTGGAGTGAGATCAATGATTACATTATCTTGTGAATCCATGCATTGTCGGGTAGCCCGATTGTAAACTCCTACAACTGTCAAGATTAACTCCGGGCATTGGATTGAAAGAGGAAACATGGTGATATGAGCCAAACTGAAATCCACTATTCTCTTAGTTCTAGGTGTCACATCCTCATTGAATGTGTCAGTATATGATTCCTCAAAGTTGTGTTGGCCCAGATTTGTGTCGGTGATGTCTGACCAATCCAATTCCACTTTGCTTACTGTGACAACAGGACTCCTGTGGTTATACCTCAAGGTATAAGGTAACTGTTATGGCTTGATCTTCTTGGGTTTAGCTGCTGCCTTTGATGTTCCTACAGGCAATTTCCTGTGGACAGCTTCTCCTGATGTTCCTGACATCCTTTAGCTTTCCTACAACAAAACCTCTAGTTAGATCTCTAAATAAACATCTCAAAATATGTCTTAAAATCATACCTTTCAAACATACATCAGAGGCGAAACCAGGCAGAAAACATCTTAAACAATCCTCTTTTAACATATTGCTGGGCTTGGTGCAAAAACTGTTATTGATATTCTACTAACAAGAAGCAGGCTCAGAGTCGGAAGTGGAATAGTGATCGAAACCAGAACCGGAATGGAAATTAATTCGGTTTCCTTCAGATTTTCTATTTTCATATTCTGTTTTGGTTCCACTTTTGGTTCCACCTAGGTTGAAATTATCTTGAAATAAAACTTCTTACTATAAGATGAGTCAGAGACGGGCTAGAAAATGGAATTGACACTAATCATAAAACACGCCCAAAAATCCTAAATCAATTTCGATCCCGCTTCCGCCTAGGTTGACTATGACATCATCAATGATTTTAACAGTCTGACACATAACTTCATGACTAAAGACTAAGGTCATATTAAAATGAAATGAGGCTTAAATACAACATGAAAGAACCATGCCCATATTACTGTGGGGGTGACTGTACTTTTAGGGTATCATATTTAACACTATACGCGAACACAAAAATATATCTAAACCCTAATCTAAAAAATGCGATATAAAAACTAGGGCTCAAATTTAACCCTTCCTAATTTAACCAAATGAATGAACAATAAAAACCCTAAGTGAAAACAAGATTCTACCAACCCTAACTCACTATAAAACCTGAATTTAATCTATCTTACTATGGAACCCTAATTAATCTACATGTTAAAAACCCAATGCAGCACGACGTGATCATGGTAAAACATAAAAATGACCATTCCCTAATTCACTGAAAACCAAAAACACAAGCAAAAATGAAATCAAGAACAATAATAAACAAAGAAAGAAAAAGAAACATGCAAACCCACTGAGATAGCGAACTTGCCCAAAAAAAATGATCTAACAAAAACAAGAAAACACCAAAGCAAAATAAAAGAAAAAATGAGAATAAGAACCCTACCTCGAACGCAAAACTTGGCAAACCTTCTGAAGAAATCTGCAAGCAATTATCTCTTCCTCTTTCAATCGATTCACTCCGAAGAACTCCGCTGCTGCTCTACTTCGCTCTTTGATTTCTTAATAATACTAATAACCACTTGTTTAATCCTTAATCAAGGTAAAACTCAGAGTTTCTACCTACGCATGGCAGTTGTCATTAACACATTAAATTCACTGAAGCAGAGTCAGAACTGGAGAAGAACTAACACATTACTGCAGTGTGACTTCAGTAAAAAGTCAACAACCAAGAAATGGTGGGAGCGAAATCAGAATGAAAATGAATTTGGAACCTTAAGAAATTTCCCAACTTCGCTCTCGTTCCGGGTCTGGTTCCACCAACAAAGCATAAAACAAAACCAAACACAAAAATAAAACAAAAATATCGACAACAAGAAAACTAAACAAAAGGACTTATTCTAAAATAAAAGTTCAAAAAGCGGAGACGGAGATGAGATTGATTTTGATTTTGCAATTTTGAATAAATACCAACTTAACTTCCACTCTAGCTCTGGCTCTAACAAAGACAAAACAAAAGGTTTTAAAAAGAAAGACTGTCACGATGAGAATCAGAAAGAGTTTTGAAAGAAGCTTTAGAACCCGATTCAGTTTCGGCTTCGATTATGACAGACTAAACCAAAGAAAAACAAAGTGTTGGAAAGAAAAGACTCCATACTTTGTCTAAAAAACAACAAAAGATAAAAAACACAAAAAAGAGGGACCCATTTTGACCAAGGAAAAAGATGGGGTGGTTATGCCAGGCATAACAAATGGCAACTCGGCTGGGAAAACGGTTTACCCATTTTCAAGATACCCAAAGAAAATTCAGTCACCCTAAAACTTCTTGGTTTATGAAGCATGCTAATTTGAATAAGATCAGATATATCTAGAATAAGATTGAGCTGGAATCACAGATGTATGTGCCCATGAGTTATTTCTGAATCTGAGTGTGTGTATATATTGTGCATCATTCTTTGTAGATGCTTTCTCTACTCCTGAACAACTATACCTAAGATTCAAGCTACATAGGTTGAGTCCTTAAACTATTGTACAATAAAATCCTGGGAATTGCTCCGCTGCTAGACATGCGTCCATAGCCCCGATGGACATACCTCTAGTTCTCTCAAAGCATTGCTCTACTGCCAGCCAGACGTCCATAGCCCCGATAGAGATACTTGATTACCCACTTGATATTGAGCTTGCCTTTTCTTTCTTGTCTTTCATTCATTTTTTTTCTTCTCATTTTTTTTAAAACCTTGCTTGTGGAAATCTTTTATGCACCTTCCTCAATACTCAGACATAATGAATCTGAAACATGGGTTGAGAACTACTATGGATTTCATGATAGTCTTGGAATCAGATTTTTCACTTCAATCAAAGGTAGAGCCATTCTAAAATAAAAAGGTATTTACTCATGCAAATGTTTTATCTAATTTGGTGGCAGATTTTTTTATCACAATTCATGAGATATTCACAATGTATCTTCTATCCTTAATAACTTTTCAAACCCAAACTAGGATGGTCATAAAACATGAGTTTCAGAACGAAATCCCTTTCAATGATGATAATGAAAATACCCAAACCAATTTCTCTCCTAGGACCAATAGTATACTTTGAATAACAACCCCAAGTCTTGGGATGGACAAAATTAAGATCCCCAATGAAACAAGACAAAACAAAGCAAACAAACAAAACAAAGAAAAAAAAACTAAAACTAAAAACAGAAACTTAATTATATATAATACAGTAGAATACATCTTCCTTTAAAACATCAGACCTTTTATGCACCAAAATAGTGCTTGAGAAACTGACCATTAATTGGTAATGGAACAGGCTCTCCTATTAAGGTAATCAAACGAAAAGCATTCTCGCCCACTATTTCAGGCACTTGATAAGGACCTAACCAAAGTCTATCAAACTTCTGATGATCTCCTTTCTTCTCTATGACCTTATCCCATAATAACACAAGATCTGATATCCTATAAGATTTTATATTGGCTCTCTTGTCAAACCAACGTTTGACAATAGCCCGATGTTTAGAGAATTGTTGCAAAGCAGCATCCCTTTGCTCTTCCATGTTTGGTAAATTAAGTAGTCTAACCTCAATCCTATCATCCTTGGTATAAAATTCTTGCATGAACTTTAGAACAGGCATCTGTAAATGGATCGAGAAGATTGGATCTTGGCCATACACTAACTTAAAAGGTGAGTTTCCTAGAGCTGCTTTGATTCTAGTTCGATCTGCCCATAAGGAAAATCTCAACTGGGTGTGCCAGTCCCTAGGATTGTTTTCTAACAACTTCCTTATAACTTCCAAAAAGTTTTTATTGGTGGAATCAGCCACTCCATTTCCTTGAGGGTAGTAATTGGAAGAATACTTCAAAAAAATTTTATGTTCATATTCCCATGAAATGAACTCAATAGAAGAAAAAGCAGGGCCATTATCACATACTAGAGCAAATGGAACTCTAAACGTGGTTGTAATGTTCTCAGTCAGAAACTTGATAACCACCTTTATGGTGCTATTCTTGCAAGGCTGGGCCTTAGTCCAATGTGTACATTAGTCAGTTGTAGTCAAGATGAATTTATGACCTACAAAAGAATTAGGATTAATTACACCCACAAAATCAAGTGCCCATTGAGCAAATGGCCTTACCTCATATACTGGTTGTAGGGGCATTGCAGGATTTCTTTTTCTAGGTGCAGAAGTTTGGCAAACATGACAAGTCCTACAGTGATGATGTGCATCTCTAAATACATAAGGCTAATAATAACCTGATCTTAAAATATGATGAGCCAAAGCATTAGCAGATCCACCTGTTCCATGCCTTCCATGAAACTCAGAAATAGTATGCTTAGCTTCTTGCTGATCCAAACAACGTAGGTAAATTCCTTGAAAATTATTTCTGTAGATTGATCCCCCTTTAAGCATGTAATGAACAATCTTCATCCTCAATCCTCTCTTTTGAGTAGCATTCATTCCTTCTAGACATTTGTTATTGAGGAGGAAGAAAAATAAATCTGTATACCAGGGATCCTTAGTGAATGATTGGATAGTGTTTTGTTGACAGGTAATACTTTTGTCCACTTCTGCCATCGCTTTTGACAAACCTTGGCCTTGAACAAGTTTCATTGGGTGAATCTCTAGGTCAAATTGTTGTAATATTGCCATCCATTTCCCTCTTCATTCTCCCAACTCACTTTGCATTAGAAGGGACTTCATAGTTGGATCTAGAACTATGGCCATCACTTGACTCTGAATTATGTAATGCCCGAACTTCTTCACTGCTCCTACCAATGCAAATTCTTGTTTCTCTAGTGGTGAATACCTTACTTCTGCATTCTTAAATGGAGAGCTCATAAAAGAAATAGGTCTCTCCTCGCTCTCTTCTCTTCTTTGTGATAAAACTACTACACATGAATGGTCAAAAGCAAAAGAATAGATATAGAAGGGTTTAAGATAATCTGGGCTTTCCAAAATAGGTGCCTCAGATATAGATAGTTTAATTTGCATGAAAGAAGACTTAGCCTCTTCACTCCACTCAATCTTCACATCCTTCTTCATCATTCCATTGAGAGGTTTGACAATCTCTACAAACCCTGTTATAAATTTCTTAACAAAATTGATCCTTCCAAAGAAAGATCTCATCTCCTTCTTGCTTCCTAGCCTTGTCAACTTCAAGATGGCCTCTACCCGATCAAGGTCTAAAGATATCCCCTCTTCTGATATAATGTGACCTAAGAGTTTCTCTTCAGACACTCCAAATACATATTTCTTTGGATTAAGAGAGACACCGTAACTTATACATTTATTTAGAACCTTTTCTAGGTCAACAACATGATCTTCCCTATTCCTAGAGAAGATGGTTAAATCATCTACATAAATGATTATACATTTTCCTATCAAATCTTTGAAAGCCACATCCATTTCCCTTTGAAAAGTAGCTCCAGCATTGATGAGATTGAATGGCATCCTCCTATAAGCAAATGTGCCCCGTTTAGTGGTGAAAGCAGTCTTCATCCTATCCTCATGAATAACCAAGACTTGATTGTATCCAAAATAACCATCCAAGAATGGCATCATCTGGGATCCATTAACCTTTTGTAAAACTTCATCAAGAGAAGGTAATAGATAATTGTCTTTCTCAGAGGCCTTGTTTAGGTTCCTAAAATCAACACATAGTTTGATTTCACCATTCTTTTTCCTCACAGGAACTAGATTAGCCACCTAGGTAGAATGTCTAACCGGAAAGATTATTCTAGCAAATAAAAGTTTTTGCACCTCCTTCTAGATCAAGGGCTCAATTAAGGCATTGACCAAGCATTGCTTCTGTCGAAAAGGCTCGGCATCTAGCTTGAGAGGTATGGTGTGAGTAATCATTGAAGTGTCAAAAGTTTTTAAATCATCATAACTCCAAGCAATAGCTTCAATGTTCTGCTCCAAGACCTTGATTATCTTGTCCTTAATTTCTTGAGGAAAAGTCTTTTCTATAAGAACATTCCTTTTTGGGCCTGAGTGAGTCAAATTAATAGATTCATACTTCCCTCCATCACTCTCTATAGGCACCCTTTGACGAGCTCGTGGGTCTAAGTCAAAGATCCTCTCTAAATCAACCATCCCTTTAGGAATGCTATTACTCTTCAAATCCAATATCCCTTATGGACTTTCTTTCTCAGGATCCCAATCTCTCTGATCTCTTTCAGATTCATCTATTATTTGTCC
Organism: Sequoiadendron giganteum; assembly: GCA_007115665.2. Taxonomy (NCBI): domain Eukaryota; kingdom Viridiplantae; phylum Streptophyta; class Pinopsida; order Cupressales; family Cupressaceae; genus Sequoiadendron; species Sequoiadendron giganteum. Next base: position 289,529,778 of record CM021109.1, on the reverse strand, counting down.
TTTAAAAACATCAGAACTTTCCAAAAAGGCCAATATGTGCTAATCATCATCAAATACTTGAAAGTGTCTGACATTATCAGGAATAGCTGGAACTGAAAACCTCTTTAGATCTGAATTTTGCATGGGTTCTAATGTGCTAGCAGCAACAGCAAGAGCATCTGCAATTTGATTAGCTCCCCTAGGGATCAGACTAATCCCAAAAGCATCAAAATCTTTGATTAAATTCCAAACCCCATTTCTGTACGCAACCAACCTTTTGTTATGACATTTATATTGGCTATGTACCCGCTTTACAATCACCTCAGAATCTCCCATAACTGTGAGGGCAGTGACTTTCTTCTTATGAGAAAACATAAGACCTTGAGCAAGTGCTTCATACTCAGCCACATTGTTTGTGCAACTGAACTGCAACCTATAAGAAGCAAAGTAAGTCTTTCCTTTTGGGTTAGTTAGCTCAATCCCTGCTCCACTTCCTGCTTTAGATTTGAAACCATCAAATTTAAGAGTCCATAATTGATCCTTGGCTGGGAGCTCTTTTTATTTTTAGGGATAACAAGGGATGACTTACTTGAGATGTGTGGTGGCTCAAACTTTTGTTGTTTATTAGAATTTGACTCAGGACAAAGCTCAGTTGAAGATTTTTCTATGTTTTCAGCCTGCTCAGAAATCACTTCTTGAATAACCTCTTGGGTTAAATTGCAATCCAACTCATTTCTCATCAATGCCTTGGGTATTGGCAAAGTATTTGGGGTAGGTGTGTTAAATTGGAATTGAGACACCTCAACCTCTTCTTGATTTTTAGAACATAAAACCCGAGTCTTCTCTGCTGGCAAGGAACCTTTCTCTTGAGAAAGGTTAGCCCGAATAAGGATGGTAGCATCCTTAACTTTGAAAGAAAACTCATTGATGGGGGTCGTGGGTTCCTCTTGACATATTTGTTGGGGCTGATGTACATGACTTAGAATATCTAGACATGATTGATATGTTAATTCAGAATTATTGTGATAATGAATCCTACACCAATTAGGAAGCAATAAACTATTTAGATCAGTTTCTTCCCCTAAAACCAACTTATCTTGTTGCAATTTTCTTATTAGAACCTGTTGGTTGATGCAAATCATTGGGTCACTATGTTCTAAGGGCAACATATCCTCAAGACTGACTACAGAGAAAGTAAGAACTTCCTCTTGTTTGTAAACTCCTATCTCAGTCTCAAAATATGCCATTTCATTTGAAGCATCATATTCTGTGATCATATGTTTGAGTCTTGGTTCACTCTCAATCCTTATCTATGTTGCAACCCCCTTCCAAGGTAGCCACATGTGAGAGAAATCCAAGGAAAAATATCCACCAATACTTTTCATTAGCTCTCGACTTAGAAGCATCCCATATGTCTCTGGGATATCAGCCACTTGGATATCTATATAGGTCTGGATCCTTGGATCTAATCCAACATGTACATGCATGTTCTTTAGTTCACCTAAAACGTTGACCTTAGGTTTATCTAACTGAATCACTTTCTTATTGGTCGGGATAGGACTCAATCCTAACTTCTTACATATTGAAAAGGCATAACATTTTCCGATACTCCAGAGTCCAATAAACAATTGTGCAAATTCTTTCCAAAAATCCTTAAACTTAAAAGAAAATGTGGGATACTGGTCTTACCTTTATAAATGGTTGCATTTGTCTCCTTTTTTGAAGTCACTTTACCTTTTCCCGTTAAGCGGTCTATCTCCTCTAGGGCCTTCAATACAACTTCATGATGTCAAAGAATGACAAGGATGTCTTCTATCTCTGCAATTCTACAATAAAGTCAAATTCTGAATCATTCCTAACTTGATATTTAGGGAAAGGAGGCAGATTGCCTCTATTTTGAAGGTCAGAAGGTCCCTTTGGTGGTGGTGGATTGTTATCTGCATTTTGGTTTGGGGGTGCAAATGTAGTGAATGGGCCCTTATTCTGATTTCTTAGAAAGTGACCTCCTTTGGACTGAAAAACTTGGGCATCATACACATCTTCCTCAAGATCATTATCTCCTAGCATAGGAAACTGGTATTCCTCTTCAATAGTCTCATAAGTCCTAGCAGTACTGACTAACCCATTATCTCGATTGGAATTTCTTGGTGGAGGATGGGAATAAGCTTGTGCAATCTTCACAATTTTCTCCATTTCTGGGCAATTAACCTCAGAATGTGCTGCAGTATCATGTAGCCTGCACCAATTAGTCATAAAATTAAGATCGACAAAATTAGTCGTATGTGATCTCTCCTCACTTGATTAATAATTATGAAGAACTCCCCCATTGTTGGGTCCAGTATTCCACTGCCTATAGTTGTTGTTGTTATTGAACCTCTGGTTATATCCTCTGTTCTGATTTTGGTAATTTTGGTTAGAGGAATTTTGATTCTAAAAATTTCAGTTGGTGTTCTGACTCCCACTTTGATTGGAATAATTTCCCTAATTTTTGTAACCTCCATGGTTTTGATATTTATAGTTTTGGTTGTGGGGATGGTTTTTCGTAAGCTGTGCCATGTCATTAGACATTTGAGATAGAGTCTTTTTGAGAGTCTCTAACTCACTAGTTAGTTGAACAGTTTGTTCATTTTGCTTATTATGCACTATGGATGGGGAATGGACATGAGTTCATCCTCCTACATGTTGTGGTTGATTTTGAGGTTGTTGTTGAGGTTTTTGAGAGGAATCTTGCATAACATTTCCGAAAAAGGGCACAGTAGGTGGGGCGTGCAACTCAGATACAGGTTCATATTGGGAATAAGACATCCCTGGGACAGTGTTGTATAATGGTGGGTTAGGCATCTAATAATTCATAGGAGGGAGAGCTGCTCCTAAACCTCCTGATTGCAGAGTTATCTATTGTTGCAATTTGATAGCCAAATGATAAATTTTAGATAGAGAGTTTATCTCGTCAGGTTGATAAGTTCTTTGCAAGAACAGGACAATCAAGGGATCGACAACTCTTAAATATGCTTGAATGGCCATGTTCTCAGCCACTAAGTAAGGTTCTTGTAACCTTCGATACATCCTCTGGAATCTGGTATTAAATAATGGCAGTGGCTCATGATGTTCCTTTCTTATGGTGGAAAACTGGTGATACAATATGGCAGGGTCTACATAGACCCTAAATTGATTAATAAAAGCATTTTCTAAATCTATCCAACCTAGAATAGATCCCTGGGGCAGATTTAAATACTAGTTATATGCCATATCTCCTAAAAATTAAGGAAATAATCTACATACCACATCCTGATGAGCAACTTGAGCATGAGTACAAGCATATTTGAATGCTTGTATATGCTCCTCAACACTTCTTGATTCTCCATGCATGTAATTAGGACAAAAATTCTCTGGGTTCTTCGGTAGATCATGGATTTCCCCTGGAATAGTCCCTAATAGAGAGGGATTATTCACAAAGTAAGCCATCAGTGGGATTGGTTGGGCAAGTAGTGGTGATATAGGCCAAATTGGTGGCGATACTTGGCTTAACTGGTGGTGGTGATGTAGGTCGAACTGCTGGTGGTGTAGGTGGATTTGGAGGAAATCCAGGTGAAGTAAGCGGTTGTGGCAATGTAGGTATCAAAACCCTACGAGAATGAGGTCTAGGTCTAATCGAGGTTTGCAATTCTTGTAATGGTTCAGGGTCGGTAGAGGATCTCAGAATCCTTCTGCATTTCTTTGGTGAGAAAGAAACTATGTGAGCCTGCTTGTCCTTTCGGGCCCTCCTTCTAGCGCTAGATCTGTTGATGGTGAAAATGACACAAAGAACGTGTAAACATAATATTTCTACTCTATTTCTCCTGAAAAAGAAAGACAACATATAGTAGCCTAAATCCCAAGGTCCTGGTAGTTGGTTCTCAACTATCTGGTGTCACCCAATTGGTCCATGCAACTGTAATATTCAAGGGGCCTATGCTGGTAACAAAGAATACAAGCAATGACTCATTCTACCAAACTATTCTTGTAAATAAAGGGGGTTTCAAACAAAAGAAAAAGATAGATCAGAGGGTAAATCAGTAAACATGAATCAAACTTATCTAACATCTGGACATATATCTTCAATAATGAATGTTTCCAATAGATCAATAAAACCAAAGCATGACACAATTTACAGAATAAACCATACCATTGCATACATCTAAGATGCTTAATTTAATACCACAATTTTCATATCACAACTCCTTCAAAAATTCCAAAAGAACACACATTCATTCATCACCAAGATCATAGATCAATAGACTTCAATAAACTCAATTCACTGATAATCTAATGAGATAATACTTAAATCCGTCTTCTTCTAATGACTTTCATCACATAAGAAACTATCACGCTTCAGCACAATCACTGGCATACAATAGATTATAACTCACCAACCTTATCAATTAAAATATAATTCTAACACCATATTGCGTAACTCTGTAATTTTATTTAATTGTAAAAATCAAGTAACAATGTATCTCTGTAACAACTATGAAAAATTCTATCTCCTAATATCAGGTGGCCAATTCTTTTCTCTATCAGCCAACCCTTACAATATGATACCCAAAGGGTATTTATAGATATACAAAATTCGGAAGTCCTTTCTATTTTAAGCTGAATCCACCTTTTCAGGAATTACAATTATCTTTGGAAACTCAGTTAAACTGGAAGAAAAGAGAATAGAAGAGAAGAAAAGCCACGTGTTTCAAAACTGTCAGTGCTGCATGCAACATGCAAAGAAGAAGAAAGCCATGCATGCGAAGTTTGCTCCATCATGTATTCGTCATAGCTGGAGAAGACTTTTTTTAATGTGTCTAATTAAGGCCCATCCACCCAGCTGTCTTCAAACTTAATTCACTCCAACTCCGCTGCAACAAACCCTCTCATATCCTTCAGCTTTGTCCAACTCTCTCTTGGCTGCTCTTACTTCTCCTTTAAAGTCTATTAACCGGTCTATCAATAAATCCTCTTCATTATCCCCTTTTTGCATGACTCCTTTGAACTTATCGTCCCATTTCTCTTCTATCTAACCCAGAGGTAAGCCATCCTTTACGAGTATATTGACATCCACTATTACAGCAATGACTACCTCCAACTCCTATAATTGTTCATTTAAATCTTTAACAGCATCTTGGAATTCATTTCTATGTTGCACAGGAAGTCTGATCTGAATCTGAGTATACGAGAAGTTTTTTCCACAAAATCTTTATTATCTTCTTCGAGTATTGACTGTTCCAAAAGAGTAGTCAAAGGAAATTTATTAACCTCTTTCAATCTCTGACTGTATTCTTTGTACTCCTCTTCCTATTTTTCAAGTGCTTCAACATATTGATTCATTTCCCCTATCAACTCTTCTGTCCCTTTGTGAACCTCAAAACTTTAAACCAATACCTCACCAACTTCCTGATTCAACTTATGAACCCACCTATCCAATATCTCCGCTTTGCCCCTTACTTGTACTAAATCATCTACCTCCTTCTTACTTAACAAAATTGGAGTCTCCATAATGGAAACTTGTTTTGATCTTAGAGAAGAAACACTCTTCAAGAAGGTATGCAATTGATCTAATTGAGCCTTAAGCTCATCCTTCCTTTGTATATCCTTTAACATCCTTGACTTTGTTGAGGATGCTACCATATCAATTAGATTCATCTGCTGATCTCTAGTAGGTCTCTCCAAATTAATAGTGCCTAGATGATAATTTGTTAATTGCATATCTCTTTCCTCCTTATCTATCATGGGAATAGCACATTCAGCCACAATTTCATCCTTGTCTATTAGCCTAGTAGAATGCAAGATCTTGGCCTTCTTTTTAGGCCTTTTCTTTTCAATTTCCTTCATCATATCCTCCCAATTGAGAGGTTGATAAGGTGTCGGTGTTCTCTTTTGAAGGTCTAATTTTAACCAAGTCGGAGCTCCTGGAGTAACAGTCATCATGGTTGAAGAAGAGGAGGTAGTAGCTAAGGGAGGTTGCACATTTATCTTAGGTTGAGAATCAACCCTCTGTTTATGTTGCTGCTCTTGTTCCATATGCATTTGTACAAGCTTCTCAGCTTCCTCCGTGTCCTTTTTCTCTTGTACTCTCTTGTCTTCTTCCTCCTTCTTGAACCTTTCTCCTTCTAATCTTTCTTTCTCCAATTTTTCCTTTTCTAATCTTTCCTTTTCCAGTCTTTCTTTCTCTAAAGCTTTAAGATTTTCTACATTTTCTTTTTCTTCTTGTTGCTTTTTGACCAGCTCTTTGGCCTCTTTCTCCTTTTGCAATCATTTTGCTTCTTCTTCCTTTCTGTGAGCTTCTTCAACAAGCTTTAACTTGGCTACCAAAACTTCTCTTTGCCTTCGGTGTCTTGCCTTCTCTTCCTCAAGGTCATGAATCTTTTGTATCAATTTTAACTTATCATTCTTCTCCTTAACCTTGAGCTCATGCTCCTTTTTCCTTTACTATCTTTCTACTTCATCATCTTTTGACTTAGCTTCAATTTGCTGCTGCTGTTGTAGTATGGCATCAACTTGTCTCTTGGCATCAATTAACTTTGGTTTCTCTATTGCTGCAGCTTGCTCATCAATAGCCTTCTTGAATTCTTCAAACAATGCCCACTGACCCTCCTCTATCATTACCTATTCTGTATCCTCCTCTAGAGGCATATTCTCTTGTGCTCCTTTATCTGACAGAGTCTCATCCGAATCTGTTCCAACATCATGAATTTCTACCTCCACTTATTTTCCCTTTATAGTTTCAAGTTCAACAATATTATGAAGAGCCCCTTTTTGCACTTCTTCACTTTTTTGTTTTGCAAGTGGGACTTGAGTAGAAGATTCACCTAATGTAGGTGTTGAAACAACTGATCCTATTTGGGCATCTCCTTCTAGTGTCTCTTATTCATCAACTGTTGCTTCAAGCTCCATTTCTTCAATGTCTAGAGGAAGGAACTCCAAAGGCTCCTTGGGAGGTGTATTTCTTTTAATCCTTTTATACCCTTTCCCCTTTTTAGGAGTTGGTCCTTGAGGAGTTTTGGTTCTTAGAACCAACCATTGAACACTTCTATCCAAGACTGCTCACCCTATCTACTTAATATTAATGGTTTCCTCACTGTCCCAGTCAATCAGATCCAGGCTTTTAGTCCCAATGTTTAAAGCTTCATACGATGGATCCAATACAACTCCATCATCCACCAATGCTTTAGGAATTTCATTTTTGATACCAAGCTCTACCATTAGTGAGACAGGTAATCTCTCATAATTCTTCTTCCTCATCATACTCATCCTGCCGGTCACTCCAGAAATATTCTAATAAATTGGAATGTTTATCAAACATAGAAGGCAGCAAGGCATTCATTTTACTATTCAGGTCAAATTGCTTCTGAGCTGTATATAAACCTAGCTTTAAATGTATCAACTCACTGCACACCACCTTTACTCCCACTAGATGCTGAGAACTATATTCACCCAGCTTGATGGGAAACTTATGACATCCTGTCTTATGTTTGAATCCAAACCGGGCATTAACCGCTAGAGCCTGATATACAAATTCCATTAAAGCTATCCTATTATTTCAACATCTAGGCAACAAATGTGGATGACCTTCAAAGCCAGCTAGCCTGAAATATGTAAACCTGGGGTATTGAATGTACCAACATCCCCATTCAGTGATAAATGCCATGGCCTCTTGGCTCAGTCTATACCCTGCATCTCCGTTGAGTTGGTTAATGATCACATATATGAATGCATCATTAACCCTTCTAAATTAAGTCTCAGCAGCCTATAGGGATAGCTAGTTATAATGCTCCCATACCTTCTTTTGTCCATCTAACACTCCCATTATCTCTACTCTGTTAAGACATGGGGAGATACCTACTCTTCCCATTGCATACATAATGTAAGAAGTCATGAAAAAGCATTTACTCTCCCTAATGCTAGTCAACTGGTCATGAATGGCATCTGATACAATCATTGGCCAATCAAATTGATGGGTGCCATTTAAGATTATCTGGCTGAAGGGAAACATCCACTCCTTGAAATGAAAGGCATCTCTCTTCCCAAAGGCCATTGACAACATCATTATTAAATCTGATACCTCTTTGTAGAAATCTGCCCTCTTTGGCTAGTCTACAAGCTTGGTTAGAGACTTCTTCTTTGTTTTAAACCACTTTTTGTTCATGCGAGACTTATTGGATTCCTTATATTTTGTATATTTCTCTAGGGCCTCTGCCTCATTTAACTGCACCAAGTTCTTAGGATTTGGGACACTAAATATACTTTGAAATATTTGTGGAGTGAGATCAATGATTACATTATCTTGTGAATCCATGCATTGTCGGGTAGCCGTATTGTAAGCTTTTGCAACTGTCAAGATGAACTCCAGGCATTGGATTGAAAGAGGAAACATGGTGATATGAGCCAAACTGAAATCCACTATTCTCTTAGTTCTAGGTGTCACATCCTCATTGAATGTGTTAGTATATGATTCCTCAAAGTTGTATTGGCCCAGATTTGTGTCGGTGATGTCTGACCAATCTGATTTTACTTTGCTTACTGTGACAACAGGACTCCTGTGGTTATACCTCAAGTTATAAGGTAACTATTCTGGATTGATCTTCTTGGGTTTAGCTGTTGCCTTTGATGTTCCTATAGGCCATTTCCTTTGGACAACTTCTCTTGATGTTCCTGAAATCCTTTAGCTTTCCTACAACAAAACCTCTAGTTAGATCTTTGAATAAACCTCTCAAAATATGTCTTAAAATCATACCTTTCAAACATACATCAGAGGCGGAACCAGGCAGAAAACATCTTAAACAATCCTCTTTTAACATAATGTCAGGCTCGGAGCAAAAACTGTTATTGATATTCTACTAACAAGAAGCGGGGTTGGAGTCGGAAGTGGAATAGTGATTGAAATCAGAACCGAAACCGGAATGGAAACTGATTTGGTTTCCTTCAGATTTTCTGTTTTCATATTCTGTTTCAGTTTCGCTTCTGCTTCCACCTAGGTTGACATTATCTTTAAATAAATCTTCTTACTATAAGCGGAGCCGGAGATGAGATGGAAAATGGAATTGACACTAATCATAAAACATGCCCAAAAATCCTAAATCAATTCTGATCCCGCTTCCGCCTAGACTATGATGTCATCAATGATTTTAACAGTCTGACGCATAACTTCATGATTAAAGACTAAAGTCATATTAAAATGAAATGAGGCTTAAATACAACACGAAAGAACCATGCCCATATGACCATGGGGGTGACTATACTTTTAGGGCATCATATTTAACACTATACGCGAACACAAAAATATATCTAAACCCTAATCTAAAAAATGTGATATAAAAACTAGGGCACGAATTTAACCAAATGAATGCGCAATAAAAACCCTAAGTGAAAACAAGATTCTACCAACCCTAACTCACTGTAAAACTTGAATTTAATCTATCTTACTATGGAGCCCTAATTAATCTACACGTTAAAAACCCAATGCAGCAGGACGTGATCATGGTAAAATGTGAAAATGACTATGGCCTAATTCACTGAAAACCAGAAATGCAAGAAAAAATGAAATCAAGAACAGTGATAAACAAAGAAAGAAAAACAAACATACAAATCCACTGAGATAGAAAACTTTCCCAAAACAAAACGATCTAACAAAAACAAGAAAACACAAAAGAAAAATAAAAGAAAAAATGAGAATAGGAACCCTACCTCGAACGCAAAACTTGGAAAACCTTCTGAAGAAATCCGCAAGCAATTATCTCTTCCTCTTTCAATCGATTCACTCTGAAGAACTCCGCTGCTGCTCTACTTCGCTCTTTGATTTCTTAATAATAATAATAACCACCCATTTGATCCCTAATCAAGGTAAAACTCAGAGTTTCTACCTACGCATGGCAGTTGTCATTAATGCATTAAATGCAGTGAAGAAGAGTCAAAATTGGAGAAGAACTAACACATTACTGTAGTGTGACTTCAGTAAAAATTCAATGACCAAGAAATGGCAGGATTGGAATCAGAATAAAAACAAATTTGGAAACTTAAGTAATTTCGCAACTTCGCTCCCGTTCCGGGTTTGGTTCCGCCAACAAAGGATAAAACAAAACCAAACACAAAAATAAAACAAAAAGATCGACAACAAGAAAACTAAACAAAAGGACTTACTAAAACAAAAGTTCAAAAAGTAGAGACGGAGATGAGATGGATTTTGATTTTGCAATTTTGAATAAATACCAACTTAACTTCCACTCCGGCTCCGGCTCCGACAAAGACAAAACAAAAGGTTTTAAAAAGAAAGACTATCGAGATGAGAATCAGAAAGAGTTTTGAAAGAAGCTTCAGAACCCGATTCAGTTCCAGCCCCGATTCCAACAGACTAACCCAAAGAAAAACAAAGTGTTGGAAAGAAAAGACTCCATACTTTGTCTAAAAAACAACAAAAGGTAAAAAACACAAAAAAGGGGGACCCATTTTGACCAAGGCAAAAGATGGGGTGGTTATGCAAGGCATAACACTACTAGACCAGATATTATGCATGTAGTATGTTCAGTTGCAAGATTTCAAGAAGAACCAAAGGAAGCACATGTCAAAGTTGTGAAGAGGATATTTAGATATCTTAAAGGAACCCAAAAATATGGGCTATGGTATCTAAAGGATGATGATTTCACTTTGAATGCCTTCATTGATGCTGATTGGGATGGATGTGTAGATGACTGAAAGAATACAAGTGGAGGAGCATTCTTTCTTGGAGGAAGATTAGTTTCATGGTTGAGTAAGAAACATGATTCAGTTTCTTTATCCACTGCAAAAGCTGAATCTATTGCCACAAAAGACTGCTATACACAAGTACTTTGGATGAAGCAAACTTTGATGAACATAGGTGTGGTGAGTGATGAACCTACTTCTACCTATTGTGACAATACAAGTTCTGTAAACATTTCAAAGAATCTAGTGATGCATTCTAGAACAAAGCATATATCTATCAAGTATCACTTCTTGAGGGAGAAGGTATTGTGGAATGAAGTTAGACTTGAATATGTACCTACCAAAGAACAAGTTGCAAACATATTCACTAAATCCCTTCCAAAGGATAATTTTGAGTATCTCAGAGGAAAGTTAGGGGTTTCTACCCCTCCTTCTTTGAACTAAGTGCACATGGAGGTGCATCAGTCCAGTGGATTCACAGACTCTTTTGTTCTAGACTACTGATTGAGGTCTACTTCTCAAGGGGAGTATAGAAGTGCATTGTTGCAGTATGTGATGTGGATGTATTCCTTAGGGAGAGTGAACAGAGCTTTTTTTGGAAAGAACTTCCTTTTCCATTGATGTCAAAGGGGGAGAGAGAATCATGTGAAAATATTATGCTTGGTAGGTTGTCACTTCTAAAAATCATGTAGGATGTGGGAGAGAGAATCAAGTGAAAACTTTATGCTTGGCAGGTTGTTGCTTCTAAGAATCATGTATGTAGTCTTTGATGGCTTTTCACATCATGTGTTGCCATCAATGACAAAGGGGGATATTTTTGCAAGTATGGATGTGTTTTGTGGTGTTGTCACTAATGTTTTCATTGATGTCAACATTGTACAGGTTGAGTAAGTTAGAGTTTTTCAACTGCTTTTGAGAAAATTTGAGAAATAATGAAAGCTATGTTAAAGTGTGTTCTGAGCATGCTCCGGTATTGTGGTTCATGTTTCTCCTATGTTGACCCAATTACTATATGGATTTATAGGTGTGTTCATAAGCTTAAATGGATTGTATATTTCGAGTTTTAGCTTCTGGTTCAATGGAGAGTAAAAGTTATGTTCACCAGTGTATGAACTAGTTTGTTAGAGTTATCTAGTTATTGACTGGGAGAATTTTTTGGATCCGTTGTCTTCTGGTGTTTGGTTTCAGATCTTGTGGACCTAGAAGATTACTCTTTCTAATGTTTTATGTGCTTTGACAAAACTTCCTGTGGTTTGGCACTCCATAAGACCTACTTCGGAGTCTCTGTGTTTTTGATGAATGTCTTGGTTGAACTGGTGAATTGTTCTCTACAAATGAAGTTTGTTGAAGTTGTTGTGGATGTATCTGAGTTGTTCTCATAGATGGTAAAATGACTGGTGAAGCGTGTTGAGAAATCTATGTGTGTTTATCTTGCTGAAGATGTACGTACTTCAAAGATCATTGGTTTTTTCATAAGGTTTGGCCGACTTGGTGTCTACGCGTTACATTAGGGTTTTGCATCAACTTGAGGAAGCGTGTGTGAAATTCAAGATGTTGTTTTGGTCCTAAATTAAATATGTATTTGGTCCCCTCACATTCTTATCCACCGCAGGAATGTTGAGTAGCTGACCTAGTTTGAATTTGTAAAATAAAATTGTATAGCCAACCTTGGAGAATGTTCCTGAGGTTAAAGATGGTATAAATACAAGTTAAGTTGTAGCGAAATTAATATCCATCCATCTTTCGATTTGAGCAAGAGAAGAGTGTGCGAACAAGTGCATAAATTAAAGCATGGAAGAGAGAATTATGGAAATAGTACTTCATTATATTCATAATCTTTTGATCAAGTTGCAAAGTGTGTGGAACTCCTAGTGGTGGATCTTTATCAATTTATTTGTAAGCAGTGGGGCTCTCTTTTGGACAGTGAGCATAAGGTAGTGAGCCCTTGATCAAGGTAGTGAGCCTTTGTATATGGGTAGTGAGCCTTTTGTATCTGGTATTGCATTACTACTATACTATGAGTTAATACTAATTGTAGTTTTTCCCTCATTAGGGATTTCCACATAAATCTAGTATCTTTGGTGTTGTGTTTTTGTTATCTACATTTTCATGTTCACACTTAATAACAGATTGAAGATAAAGTAAAATTGAATAAGTTAAGAAGTAAAGAATTTGATACAATTGATTCACCCCCCCTCTTAGTTGTCTTGTGCATTCCAATAGAATATTCTTCTACATCTCAAAGGGGGCTTAAGAGATACACACAGTCTAGAAGGTAATTGTAGAGTCTAAAATAGTGTCTTGTAAACTTGGTAAAAGCTACACAATTTAGAGGTATGACTAGCTAAATAGTCCACTCAACATTGTAAAGACTACATTAAAGTGTCAACCAAGGTTTGTAAAATTGTGATGGTGCTACATTGTATGTTTCTTCAAATACTTGAGGTTACGTAGGTTATCCTATTCAAGGTTTTCTACTTGCTATAAATTTACAGAATTACCTAACAGTGAAAGAAATAAACTAGCGCTAATGGCTACGGGCACCTACAACTTAACTTGTAACTAAACTGTTGCTAATAAATAATTACTGTACTAACTCAAAACTAATCAAGACTAGTAACTAAAATTATTCTAACCTATGGTGTACTACAAATTAACTAAATGCATGCATGCTCATGAACATACATTACTGATAATCAAGGTATGCGAATCTATTTTAACTTCCATGCAATTTATGAAGTAATGATAAATGGAAATAACTACTAAACAAAAATAAAACAACTATAAATGGAGTGAAGAACAATTACCTTGAGTGGCCTTCTCAAGTGGCTATCTTCACTTAACTATAAATAAATCTAAATATTAGATTCTATGCATCCATGTGAAATTTAACTTCATTCATTACACATCATAAAAGATTACACAAAATCTTCTTCATAGATTGTATTCAATGAAATCATTCTAAATAATCAACATGTTCAGAGATGATAACTGAAACTGAAAAGTAACTCAAAAAAATATTGAAAAATCAACTCCCTAATCTAAGAACTCAACCATTGGCTAAATACAAGCATGGGGGAGTTTATTCTAAACATAAATCGTAACTGCAATCATTAACTACAACTCCTAGATATCAAGGTATATAGTTAAGATTGAATTGTTCAAACTATAACTGAAAAGAAAGAAGAGTTCTAATAGAATTGAAACTCTATAAAATAGATTTGCATGTAAAAAACATAAATAGTCATCCATAATCGTATCAACAAAAGAATTCTTCTTCTCTAGTGCTTTATTAACTTTTCATAATGATGCATGACCAACCCCACTAGGTGTCTCCACTCGGTAATTATTGCATTCAACTTGATCTAGCACCTCCCCTGTTTCACTGTCCAAGTCTTCCTATTGCTACAGGCTACAACTTCTTGACCTGCAAAAAGTTAATCCACAAGACATGTACACAAATATAACTACCATGATTAAACAAAAAATTTCATCCACATTTCATACACACTCACATACAAACCATGCAATGATACTATATCATTACAATATTAGATTCAAGGTTGTATAATAAGCATGAAAATATAGCATAGCATAGGAGTATTGTCTCAAAGGATGGTCTAATAATGTTTGAAAGTATGCATAAAATAAACAAAAATAGGCTAATAACTAAACCTATCATTCCCCCAAACTATAATTTTTCTTGTCCTCAAGGAAAACACTAGGGGCACCGATTATATCACAAAGTGATCTCCCTGAGGTCCATGGAAACATCAAATCCCTTGATCTGATTTAAGTAGAAAACTTTTTAAGTTGCAAGTTGTCTCATTTTGATGATCCTATATTTCTCATACTCCTCCCTCTTTTCCCCAGTTTAATGTGGAACTGGATAGAGTAACATAAGTGGGTGAAATGTGAGTGGTACCCAGTGAATTCCTATGTCAACAAATTTTTTCATGTATCTGTGTAACCTCTCAAGAATGGTGGTAAAATTATACATGGAATGAGGTTCCTTCCTTTGCAACTTTGGGGTCAAGTTATTCCATCTGCTCTACATATAATTGTAACATTGCCGACCCAATCCCATAGCTAATGTTTGCATTATTTTATAACTATCTATCCTTAGTTTCATTATTTTTCTTCCTACAACTTTATGATCTAGGAGTTTCAACCATTCATCTATAATTTCATCAGGGTCTTTATACTATTTCCTTATTGGGAGAGCAACTAATTTCTCCCTATCCTCATATTCTTCCATTATTTCTCCCCTGAATTGTTCATTCATGTAATAAGATGCTAGTGACCTTACCTGGAGATCCCCTACAAACATCATAGGATTCCATTCTATTTCTTCTAGCACCACATAGCTGTGCAAATAGTATTCACATAGTTGATCCTGCTTCTCTGGTGTAGAATTAGAGAAAAAAGCATTAAGAAACTCAAATTTTCTGCTCATCCTAGTTGATTGGTTACTGATTAGCCTACTAAACTAAAAACTTAAAAAAGATTCTCACAAAATAGTGCATATGTCCTTGTCGGAGGTCTGTATCTCATGATTTGAATAGCTTTATTTGCTACTTCTTCCAATTTGACTGCTGATTTTCTTAGCTCAATCTCTTTCCCTTCTAGCACCATAGCATGTTCTTCAATAAAAGTTTCTTTTTATTTCTTCCACTTTTCTTTCTTGTGCAAAATCATCAGTCACCTTCCATAGCTAATAACCAAGAGACAATGTGGTATGGTGAATTGGAGTTCTTATGGGAGGAGGTCTTTGATTTGGTGCTGCAAGTTCTCCATCCTCTATTTTAGTAATGGCCAATTGTGCCAATAAATCCAGTTCCATACCATGACCATATGTTTGCAATTTTTCTTCCAATTCTTGTATTTTGGTCTCCCTTTCCTTGTCATTCTTTTCATAGCTCTGCATTAACTCTTCCAAATATTTAATTATGTCCAAGGCTTCTTGAATCTCCTTCCTACCATTTCTATCTTCTATATACATTTATTCTATCTCCATAAACTATTCATTACCTCCCCCTACATAGTCTTCATAGGTAGGACTATCTGGGGTTCTCTTTTGTGTTTTCTTGGCAACAAACACATCTTTTGAGTCTGAATCAAAAGTAGTAGACACTTATCTCTTCCTCTTCATAGGTGTATGTATATTTCTAGGGATATTTTCCTTCCCTTCAAAGTTTGTCTCTACTAACATTACATATTACTCTTGTTGTTCTTTGCCCTTGTCCTCTTCTTCAAGTTTTTCCACACTCCCCCTCATGACACCTTATTTCTTTAATCTTCCTGAACAACTATGTGTAGGTATCTCCTTCTCAACATACTTCTTTTCTATTTTCTATTTTCTATTTTAGAAGGTGTGGATGTTGTGGATGTATTGTCTCTTCTACTATTGGGTTTTGGTGGTTTTGAAGAAGATGAAATTTCTTTCACTGCTAGTGACCTAAAATTTGGCACATTGTGCTCCTCATGCTCACCTTGGCTATGGGTAGGTGAAGCCGTAGGTGAGACATGAGAAATTTATATTACAGGTTCAGCTTGTGACTCTAAAGTTTCAAGTACTACAAGTGCCTTAAGTATACTATTAAAATCTTCACATTTCTTAAAATATTTTGAGTCTACTTGTGGGTACGAAATTCTCTAGCTTCCTTTTACTAATAGGGAAATAAAATAGTGGTGTGATAAGTCTATGCCACTTTTTTTCCTTTGATACTATAATTCCATTATTTTCAACATATTATAAAGAAAATTTGGCACATTTACCTGCCTATTATGGCGAAGGTGACTAAGCAATTTAAAATGTATAGTATACAAAATATTTTGTATGCCATCACAAGTAAGATATATAATGACATAGGAAGCACAATTAGCCCAAAACCATGGAAGATAGAGCCTCTTTGTACCTTGTGATGATGAATCCAAATCCTCTCCTCCCTCACATAATTCCTCTCTTACAACCACTGCATATGCGCATGTTGGAAACTTTGCTCTAGTTCTAGGTAAACTAAAAACCTATGCTATGGAAAATTTAGATGCATCTACTAGAAACCATTTCACCATTTCTTCATCATGCTCTAATGTGGATGCAAATATTCTTGCTATATCATTGTCAAATTCTATCAGTTTTAAGAAATAGTCAAGCCAACCCACTCTTGTGAAAATAGGAAATACCATTGCATCTTCCAGTATCGTCTTGTGTGTCAATGAATCTCTCCTTATAACATCACCTCCCATTATGAATCTCTTTTAATTCTGATCAATGCATTAACCTTGAAAATTTAGCTCAATTCCATTTCACCACCTTCAAACCCTTCTCTTATTATGTTTCTTCCTCATGTACTTCCACTACCGCTATACTGTAACTATAAATCCCTTTGTTGGTATCAACTTAATTGAGATCAAAAATGGGTTCTAGGTTTGACTTAGCTCAAGTTCACAGGATTAGGGAATTGGAAATTGGAAGTATCAACAAAAAGTAGGTGCAATTTTAGGAGGGTTTTTAATGTCATATCTATCTATTGCATTTGGTTTTAGGTGGCAAAAATTGGAAAAACTAGCTGAATTATACCCTCCCCCCAACTTAAGGTTTGAAGTGACCTAACTTCAACTCATGATAAGAAAGGGTGTGATTAGAAAGTATGGAAATTAAAGTTATGAATATATCAAATTCTTAATTTAATATGAAAGACATAATGAAAGTGTTAAAAAATCTATGATAATTATGATAGTGCACCTTCTATACCTGTCAAAGGTGACAAACTGAATGTCGCGCGTGTGAACTAAATAGAATGTATCCACAATTTTATTTGACGTGAATAGAAGTAATTGCAAGTAAATGAATGATGAGGTGGTGGATTTAAGAAAATGAAATGAAATAGATGGATAATAGCTAGTGATGTGATAGTTCAAATGTTTAAAATTTGAATTGGCAACATGAAATAAAAGAAGCATGCTGTGGGTACTTGTTATGAAAAGATGGATACTGCATACAAGAATTTTGAGGTTAAGACATGTTAAATGCAATGAATGTGGTGCCAAATGATTGGAAAATTTTCCTACTAGGTGATGCTATGGGTTACTTTGGCATTAGGTCCCTTCTAAATGTTAGTAGCTATTGTGCTACAGGTCCCTACTATAACATGAAATTTTTTGAATGTTGATAGTTGTATATATATAATACGTCCCTTTGGAAAAAGTATGAAAATCAATACAAATATATTGTGTGTGCATGTGAGGTAGAAAAAGAAATTAATCCTTAGTGATCTCAGGGATTGAGTTGTGTAGCTCAATCTTTAGGTCACCTGAAGTACTCAATTTATCATGTGCTGTTGATACATCACTTTGTGTTTCTGAACCTATATCTGGATGACTAAGAGCACCATATTGATGAATAAGAGAGAGTATGAAATCTTCCCTATTTATTGGTTTCTTATAAAGCTTCAACTTGTGGCCATTGACTAGAAGTGAAAAACTTACTACATCTATGGTTTGCAACTTCACTGATTCATAAGGAAAGATTTGACTGATCCCATAAGGTCCCCATCACCTAGATTGGAATTTCCCTTTGAAATTATTGTACCTTGAAACATATAATAAGGCCCAGTCCCCTACATTAAACTCATTTGTTTTGATATATTGCTCATTCCACTTTATACTTTTCTTTTGTAGTAACTCAGTGTGATGGATTACCTCCATCTCGATTTCATCCAATCTATTTAAATGGCATAACCTCTCATTTTGAGCTACTATTAGATCCATTTCTAGTTCTACTACTGTTCTTAATGTCTTATATTCAAACTCAATTGGGAGGACTATTGTTTTTCCATATATTAGCTCATAGGGCATGAAACCAATTGTTTTCCAGGTTATTTTATATGCCCATACTTCTTGTGGTAACCTAGAAACCCAATATTTTCTACATAATTGCACTGTCTTGGTTATAATACTTTCAATTTGTTTGTAGGTAACCTCCACCTATCCATTGGCTTGAGGGTGATAAGGTGTTGAATTTTTTTGTCTGATTTAATATTCTTCAACCAATTTAGTGATGAGGTCTGAAGTAAATTATGGACCCTGAATAGTTACAATTTCCCTAGGTACTCCAAACCTAGTAAAAATGTCCTTATACAAGAATTTAGCCACATTTACATCTCTATAAAATTGTAATTCCTTTACTTCTACCCATGTAGTCAGATAATCAATGCAAACTAGGATATACTCATTGTTAGAAGTAGGTGAGATTGGTCCAATAAATTCTAGACCCCATTTTTCAAAGGGAGCTAGTGTTAACTGAGGCTATACTGGAATTTCATCACTCCTTTTTGGCTTACCCATTCTTTGACACCTATCACAACTCCTTGTGTATTTGACAAAATTCTTGTGCAAAGTAGGCCAATATAACCAGTTGTGAGGATTTTGAATGTTATTTTTTCTAAAAAATGACCCCCACATGGTTCATCATGGAATGCCTTCATGATATCAAAGATTTCATCTTCCTTTATGCACCTTCTCATGATGTTGTCAAGGCCAGTATAGAACAAATAACCAGATATCAAAGAGTATGGAAATTTTTTATGTACCAACTATCTCTTTTCCTTTGGAGAAAAGTGTGGTGGAATCTTCCTTGTCACTAAATAATTTTCAATGTCAACATATGACTAGGGTACATGTACATTAAGAGAAAATAAGTGCATAGCTAGAAATAAATAATCTACTACCCGTTCTATTTATTGTGTTGGTAACCTTGATAGGAAATTTGCCACTACATTAGCTTTACCAGGCTTGTTCACTATTGTAATGCCAAACTCTTGTAGGAGCAACCATCTGTCTAGTATACCCCCTACTACATGCTTGTTCATGAAATATCTAATAGCTATATGGTCTATATGGACAAAAACTGAATAACCAGTGATGCAATGCCTAAATTTATTGATGCCATATACTACTGCTAGCATCTCATTTTCTATAATAGTATAATTCAGCTCTGCCCCCTAAAGATTCTTGCTATTCATTGTTACCTTATTTTTGACCCAAAACTACTCCAATAAAAAAATAATGAAGCATTAGTATGTATATGAAAGGGTAAGGTCCAATTTCCCCCCTCAAAATAGGTGCTTGTGTTAAGGATTTCTTTAGCTTTTCAAAGGAATGTTGGAACTCTATTGTCTAATAAAATTCAATATATTTAGTTAGCAAAACAAACAATAGTGCAACAATCTTATTGAAGTCTTTAATAAACCTCCTATAGTAGACTACATGGCTAAGGAAAATTATGTGGATCAACCTGAATCCCTACACTGGATATGAAGTGCCTTAAAAAAATTCCCCGTGTCATCATCATTAAACACTTTTGATTACCGAGGTACAAGTTATGTTCTTTACATCTATTTAATGCCTTTTATAGATTGATAAGGGCTTCCTCATAAGTTTTTCCATATGTGGTGAAGTCATCCATATATATCTCCATACAGTCATGAGCATAATAAAAAAAGATACTGAGCAATACCCTCTGAAAAAGTAGCTGGAGCATTACATAAAACAAAGGGTAGAATAGAGTTGGCACAAGTACCCCAAGGATAGGTGAATGTTGTCTTGTCCTAATCCTCTAGAGAAATTTTTATCTAATTCTTCCCTACTAAAGAGTCAAGCATTTGATCTATAAAGGGAAATGGAAAGTGGTCTTTCCTAGTGGTTGTGTTTAGTTACCTATAATCTACACATACTCTCCATTTCCCACCTTTCTTGGGAATAATGAATAAAGGTGAGACCCATTCACTGTCAGATATAAGATAAATAAAACCTAGATCAAGGAGTTTTTGAAGTTCAACTTTGACTATTTCTCTCAAGGTAGGGTTCATTCATCTTTGAGGATGTCTAATGGGTCTATAAACATCATTGATATAGATCCTATGCATACATAAGTCAAGATCTATGCCTTTCATATTGTGGTAGTGCCATGCATATGATGCTACATGTTTCTACAACACTGCTTGTAGGGAATTCTGCTGCTATTTAGTTAATGCATTGTTTATGTTCAACATTTTTCCTAGCATGAATTCTAATTCTTTGGATGATTCTTGAACATGTGAGAGGTCAAGGCTTGGAATGATTGGTACACACTATTGTGGTAGTAAGTGATGAGAGCCATTTATGTCCCATTTTATGCCATATTTTAGCTTATTTTCATATACCTTCATATCCATTCCTACATTCCATTTCCATTCCATGTCATACTATTTTTCCATTTTATGTTGCATATGATTAAATATATATAAGCGATATTTAATAGATTTTTGGATAAAATATGGAAATTAATGATTGGTTGTCTTTACTAATAAGAATTGTGATTTTCAAACTTGAGAAATAAAGCTTGCAACATGCATGTCACAAGAACTTCCTATCACTTTCTGGTCAGGAACTTCTATGCATTACTCTTTGACCAACAATTCATTTTTGTTAAGGTGGCATCGAGCTGACTCTGCATTGTTTATTCTAATGGTGACCTTCCTTTGGTTCCTCGTGGCACTTCGCGCATGCACTGTTCATCCACGTGAATCTATTTTATGCTAAGATCTTTGTAACCCAATAATTCCACGTGGCCACTTCAGCACCATTGTAGCCCATATGGAAACCCGTGATGAAGGATACATTGCTAGCTATATGATGGATGTGATTTCTTGAGGAAAATACAAATATTAATTTGTGAAAAGGACGTGTTTGGTAGTTCGAGCAAAACTTATAGAGGACAAGCTTGCCAGGTGGACAAAACCAAAGATATTCTTGTCTCCTATATTTTCTTGCTATTATAACAATGCTGTTTTAATATATGGATTAGCAACTCAGATTTGTCTCTTCTAAGTTTGTTGGCCGCAGGCCAAAACAAACTTAATATTTACTGTATTTTGTTGTTTCAAAAAACACATATATGAGTAAGCGCATTGTAAGGGAGCTAATAATATAGACTTTAATAGACTTTGACAATAGATTTTCTGTATCAAACCTTTTGATAAATAAAATAACAATTTTGCTGAGCAAGCAAACGTAAGAAATCTTTTGTTCTATTCATTGTGCAAACTAGGAGCAAGGGCCCACTCCTTAGGGAAGCATGGTGATATTTTCCTAGTTGATTTATTTTGGTAATGTGTGATTTAATTTTCTGCAACGTTTTATTTTTTTGTGATTTAATTTTCTGTGTTTATTTACAACCTAGTTTAAAATTGTTTTTCATTGGATAATCATTTTAGCTACTGATATTCCACCAATGTTGGTTGTGTATTTGAAGAATACAACACAAATTATATTATAGATTTATGAGAGAGTTTTCTGCTGTTATTTTGTAGTTTGTGGTAGTTCCTGTCACTACTATTTTTATAACAGTTCTTGTCATGGTTCCTGGTGAGTTTTTGAAAGTTAAACCAAATCTTCATTTAGGAAATTTATGCATATTCTAGCTACATTTCATCCCCACTCAGCTCAAAACTTTCACCCTTCGATTAGAATATAGCCATGACACCTCTCACAATTTTACGCCCCCATATTGACATGTATAGACCAAACTGAAACTCATTATAAAGCGTTAAATATTTCTTATTCTTTTCCCCAATTTTGGCCTATCAGTAAGGAATGAAAGATCTAAGATATTTCTTTTGAGGAATTGGAGGGTATAATACTTTACAAGGGGTCTTGTAGGCATGTGAGACAATCCTATTGCTATGGGCTCCTACCATAGTCATTTTGTATTATGTGAGCAATTATCTCATCTTCATCTTGATCATCCAATAAAGTTCTACGTTCTATTTTTATCAAAGTTTGTAGGGAATAATTATCTTCCTCATCTAAAGTGGGCCAAATAGTTTTCTCAAGATCATCATAAGGTTGGGTTGGAGGATAGAGGACCAATTTCTTGGTCATAGTCCCATTAGATATTATCATATTTCTAGACCTACAACCTATGAATGTATCTGCAATAGCTAGCCATGGTCTGCCTAGGATCAGGGGATATCCTGCAAGGTTAATATTTGGCTGTAAAACTATGAAATTAGTAGGATATTCCCAAGAATCTAATGCAATAACTAAATATTCAATATTTGCTTCAGGCTTGACTGTTCACCTATCAACCAATTATAGAACAGTTTGTGTAGGTCTAAGGCTGGCTAACTGAAATAATTGCATTGTTTCTTTAGTCATGAAATTAATTGCTGCCACTAGGTCTATTAAGGTGTTCTTGATAAGTGTTGATGGGTGTTTTTGCACCTTCTCAACACAAAAAATGCACAAGTGCAATGCCTCTCTTGAAAGGTAATTCATGCAACTAAGTTTTAGAAATCACCCCAAGGTCTCTTGAGTGTCAAGTCATGAAAATTCTTGGAATATTTCAATTGGTTGATGTGATTTTCTGGTAATCACCAGGAGGCCTTTTTGGTTTACAAAGCATGGGAAGTTGGGTCTACAAATGGAGTTTCAAAGTGTTGGAAATGAATGAATAGTGGCTACCCACTCACAAAAACAAGTTGAAACTCACTTCAATCACCAAGTTTGACATTATTATGGTGCTTGGAATCCTACATTAATAGAGATCCAAAAGAAATAGCAAAAGAGTAAAGGGTTAAGAGAGCTATCCTAAATCTAAAGTATGAATGAACAATAACAATGGAGGATGCTACAATAGACAGACTCCCATAAATCGAGTTTTTCTTGACCAAGAGGAACCTACAACTACACAAAACTAGTGCAATATTCTAAGGTCTGTAAATTTTTAGATTGTGCATTCACATCATGAACATACAATTGAACTAAAGTGCAACATATGAATTAGCTTAGACTATCTTTGCAAAGTGATTCATCATCAACAAACCACAAAAAAAATGAGTTGGAAGTGCATCCAATATTGTAATAACAACCACCATTAAAGACATTCAAGAAACTAACTAACTAAAACTAATATGGAGGCTGAATCATGCATGAAAAATGAGCAAGTTCAAAGAAAACACCAATAAAATAATGCAATGCTTCCTTCTATTGCTGCAAAATGCCTCTTACAAAATTTCACCACAACTTACAAATGAGGAGCAAGCTCCTATTTATAGTTTTCCAAAAGTGAAATGAATGGCCAAGATTTAATTTCAATGCGTGGCCCAGATTTGTTATAGCTTAGGGTTTCACCTACCTCCAATATTTCACAATTTAAAATAGATCATTTTGTCCTCTTCTCTATTTTTTCTTGTAGCCTATTTCGTCTTCTAGATGCTATAGCTATTTTGTCCTCTATCTTCCTTCTCTATTGTGGCTAAAAACTATTGAAACATGCCCCCTATTTGATATGCTTGCAATGTCCCTTCAACCAATAAAGCGTGTTTTTTTATTGATTTGTGTCACTAGGAAACATATATGTTGCTCTTGATCTTGTTGGACAACTCCTTAATGGTCATCATCATTCAGGTGGAAACTAAATAGCTCCCTCTTTCTTATGATTCTAGTGGATAGCTCTCTGATTCCTCGACATTGACTTCTTTGGCATGCATTCATATGTTGGTAAGTCCCCCCTTTGGCAAACTATCCATAGTCCAAGCATATTTGATTTGAGGTATCTCATTTTGACACAACTCCCAATACATCTTGTGTGAAAGAACTCTTCTTAATGTAGCCTCATCCTCTTGAAGAGTTCCTCTATTATGAGTTAAAATATCTATCCTTGGTGCGATCTCATGCACGGGTCCTTTGTGGACATCCTCCCCTTGTTAACCTTCTCAACGGGCCTCCCCGATGGTCTCTCAGCAAGTTTCATAAATCCTATACATATGGAGTGCAGTAAGTGTTTTATCATATAATAAGGAAAATTTTAGTTAAATACTACAAATCCAAGCTTAGAAACTTAACTCCATTCATTTATTTATAAAATATCATAAAATTCATCATTATTCCTTGTTTGAAGCTTATTTGGATCATTTGCACAAATGCAAGCCTAGGGGTGTGGGCTTACCATAGGTGGAAGCTGTTAGGATGAAGGCAGTCAGAAAATGGCTTTGACGCCATGAAGACCTATAGGCAGCCACCCATAGTAAGATTTCCACATAGTATGCTTGGCGAGAAAATTCCTCATGAAATGATTAAGCACAAGATGAAATTGGTTGTGAGGCACTTAGGGTCATTGGGTGAAGCTTTGATGCTTTTTTGGACTTGGAGGATGTGGGCATCGTGAGGTGGAAAGCCTTTTAAGATCAACTGTTAAGTAGCAGCATTCAAGAGATGACAAATTCCACATAGAGTTCTGCACGACAGAACCTGCAGATGCCTCAAATGCATTGGGTTGTGCCTTGAAGTTTCATTGCTCTTGGAAGTGTGGAGGGAGATTATCGGGCTGCCACAAGGTGTTTTTTTGTTAAAGACCGATTATAGAGGATCGACGACCTACATGCGGTGGTCTACATGGGTAGACCCACAAATGGGCCTCAGAACTTATGTTTTGCATTAACGATCGTTAAGATTTGTAAAGGGAAATCATTTCTGCAGGACTCTCCATGTGGGGAGATGCAGACATTCGGCCATTAAAGAATGGTAATGGAGTGGGGGCCATCCACATGTGACCACCCACAAAGGTTTACTCGAAGTAAGATTTGACTTAGCATTTTTGTTTGGAAAACTCCCAAAGATAGGGAAGACAATGGAGTGAGTAGAGTCCATATTGTGGGTAGATAGGGTAACCTTGTTGTTAAACAACGATGGTGGGATGACGGCGAGCCACACTAAAAGGTCTACAAGATCATTTGGACTTAGTGAATTTTATCAAGTATTGGGCCCGATCTATTCGATGGCTATGATGAATGCGGACCCCATGCTGTAGGAGGGAGTTAAGGGTTTGCCGCTAAACAACGAAGATGAGGTGACAATGGTCCACGAGTAGAAGTCTACATGGGAACTCCCACAGAAGGCTAAGGACTTAGCCATTTTTTGAGATTTTTCAAAATTTCTTAAGGACAACTTGAGAGATAGTGTGGGCCACAAGAGTTTATTCACCTCACGATGAACAACGATGACATAACAAGATTCTACATGAATGCGAAGATGCAATTTTGACCAGTGCTAAGGGGGGTTCGAGATGTTGGGTGGAAGTCCAGTGTAGGGTTGGAAGATTGTAGAGGGTTTGGAAAGATTATTGGGTGCCATAGGGTTTAATCTTTGAAGGTTTTGAACATTAACTAACCCTAACTCACAAAGAAAACACCTCTTGTAGGTTTAAACATGAACTTACTTGGAATCCACACAAGAATTTGAAGAAAACCAAGCCAGAATACAACTAGAAGCTTTGCACGAGTGAGGGCTTTGTCTTCTCCTTCAAATTTCCAAAATTTTGGGGGAGTGAAAATGATATATAGGGCACCCCACTTTTATAGGTGAAATGACATTAATGGAATGCACTTATTGTAGGTAGGATGTCGGCCTAGTTGATAGGGTTGCAAAAACCTGAGTTGGTGTGACCGTTCAGTGAAGACCCAGGCAGTGGTAGCAGATGCAAAACCTGCCATGTGGGTGGACGCTGGGTTTTGGCTACTACCTAGTGGTGAAAAAAATGATGGTAGACCACAAAAGGAGACTCATGATTGTAGGTCCGCCTAGTCTAGTGAACGTGATGATGAAAGACACAAGGAAGCCTATAGGTCCCAATCCACAAAGGTAAAATACTTGGTGAAGTTCAAATAGGTGAATTTGGTCAAGGGGTGTTTGATCGTTTTAAGGAATATGACCAAATTCAATTCTAATTATGCAGTTTTTTATGTAGTCATGCGAACTTGGGCAATGTTTTATGTAGTTCATTAAACTCCCTTCTTTACCGCTTGAGCTTGTTTTCTCATTTGGGCGATGCCTTGTATAGTTCATCAAACCTTTCCCTTTCCCACCTACATGATAATTGTTATTTAAGTGGTATCTTGACATGATATTCAAACTCGGGTGCAGTTTAATATAGTTTTTTGAACTCTCCACTTAACTGCTTATATTTTTTCAAAATCTCCACTTAACCTGGGTGCACTTTTATCTAGTTCGTTGAACTCTCCACTTTACCGCTTATAGACATTTACTTTCAAATTTTAAAATATTTTTGTAATGAAAATAGTGAAGTGACAGATACCACATGTCATGGAAAAATCTAAGATATTAAATTCTCATCTACCCTCATGCTTTTATGCGAATTTTTGAGAAAGTTGAGAGCAAGAACGACCCGGTGAAGAGAAAAAGACAGGGGGTCCTTGCCATCGACGAGGTGTGTGTGCAAATCATGTACACCAAATTTTTTTGTTGATGGGTGTTTTTGCACCTTCTCAACATAGATTGGTGTAGTCAAGGATGGAGGGTCCAAGAATGGGACTGTCCAACCTTACAACAAGAGTGAACACAACAAAAAATGAGAGAATAGGAATAAAAATCACACATGAATATATGAAAAATAATAATTATTCACTAGTAACATTCCCTACCTTCAGGCTTACAAAGTACAAAATGATTCAACACTATGCCCAAGCTTACATGCAGGTCAAAACCCTTATTTTATCTTCTACCTTACTATATCACTACTTCTTTCTAACTTACTAACTATTACCCCAATGCAACTACACAATGCTTATATATATATATCAATTCCCATTCTATAAAAGGTTCTGCATTGGCCCCAAGAGGTTCCAAACCCCAAAGTTGATGAAATGTGTAAGAGTTGACCAAAACATATGGTTCTTCTTTAATTCTTGGATAAACATGATACAGATCAGCATGGAGGTTCATCAATGAATGTGCATCCTTATGAAATGGTTTCTTGATCTCCACAAGTCATGAGATAGGTGCACACAATTGAAAGGTCCAGACTGGGTCCAAAAAGTTAATTACTGAAATACAAGAAAGAACATGAATGCAAATATTTTTGGTTGATGCAAGATTGCTTGCAACCTGGGTTGCTCTTGCATCAGACACCCAAGGTTGAAGAAAAGTAAGCCTCTCACTTTCTAGGGATTAGAAGTAAACTGATGTGATCTACCTCAACCTGAGAAATCCATAATGATTCTTCCTCTGATCTTCATTTCTATTTAACTAGTTATTCCTTGTGTTGCCTACCTCTGGTACTATGTCCAAATATACTATCTAGAATTTCCCCAATCTCCTTGGATGATGTGCTATCTGGTTCAGCAAACCAACTTATTTGTCCTCCAATGACTCTCCTTTGTGATGCTGATATAGGTCTACAATGTTGAATATAGGTGATATGCCAAATTCCTCTAGTAGTTCCACTTCATATGCATTTCCTGAATCAAACTTCCTGATGATTTTACAAGGTCCAAAATTTTTCATCTTCAACTTATTATATGTCCCAACTGTAAATCTCTCTTTTCTTAGATATACCATTACTTCCTCTCCTACTGCAAACACCCTATGTCTTGTCTTCTTATCTGCTTTCTCCTTATATGTATTGTTCATCTTCTCTAGATGCTCCTTAACTTGAGTATGCATTGTCTCCATGAATCCTGCAAATTATTTTTCCTCCGCACTCCTTTTTCTCTTCATACTGATATCCCTTAACTATGCTACTCCTTTGGGTTGTTGTCCTATCACATTTTCAAACGGTGTCTTCCATGTGCTCTGATTTACTAAATTATTCTTGTGGTAGTATCAAGTACCAATTTCCTACTTTACCTTCAGTCAAACACTTCAACAAATTCCCCAAACTCTTATTTACCACTTCTGTTTGTCCATCTATCTATGGTGAAATATTGAACTATACTTCAAATCAGTATTCATCTTCTTCCATAATGTTTTCCATAAATATCTAATGAATATAGTGTCTTTGTCTAATACTATACTCTTTGGTAGTCCATGTAATCTCACAATCTCCTTGAAAAATAGGTTTGCAACATGTACTACATCACTGGTCTTCTTACAAGGTACAAAATATGCCATCTTAGAAAATATATCCACAACCACAAATATAGAGTCAAATCCTCTCGGTGTCTTCGGTAATCTCAACACAAAATCCATGCTAATGTCTTCCCATGGTCTCTTTCATACAGTCAATGGTGTATACATTCCAGTGTTCTAACTGTTTCCCTTTGCAACTTGATAAATCCTACAACTTTGAACATATTTCCTGACATCCTTATACAACTTTGGTAAAAAATAGGTCTCACTCACCACTGCTACGGTCTTATCAATCCCAAAATGTCTTGCTAATCCTTCATAATGCTTTTCCTTGATCAAATTCTCTCTCATTGAACTTCTAGGAATACACAACTGGTTGTTCCTGAATAACATACCTTCCTAAATGAAATAATCCAACCATTTGCTTCTATAAGTCTCTACAAGTTCCTTGCAAGCCTTTCATGCCTTAGCAAAATTGGTGTCATCCTCATACATATGCTTCAGTTCTTCAAAACCCAATACTCCAGTCCTCATCTCTGTCAACAAACTCCTCCTTCTCAATGCATCTGCAACCTTTTTTGATTTTCCACTCTGATGCTTCAACATATATATGTAACTATAATAATTCTACCCATCTCATGTGTCTCTGGTTAAACTTCCCTTGACTATTCAAATATTTTAAAGCTTGATGATCCGTATACAACACAAATTCCTTAGGCAACAAGTAATGTCTCCACTTCTTCAGAGATTGTATTATTGCATAGAATTCTTGATCATAAATTTAATATCTTCTCTTGGCATCATTTAATTTCTCACTAAAATAAGCTACTAGTCTCCCTTCCTAACTCAACACAACTCCTATTGCACTTCCCCTAGCATCACAATCTACTTGGAATACCTTATCAAATTCTGGTAGTGCTAAAACAAGTTTTTCCATCACCTTCTACTTCAACAACTCAAAAATGTTTTATGCTTCCGATGTCCACTTGAATTCCTTTTGGTCACCCCTCATTGTCTTTATCATAGATGTGCAAATACTATTGAACTTTTTGATGAACTTCCAATAAAAGCTTGCTAGTCCATGGAATGATCTTACCTCTCTAATGTTTGCAGGTGTAGGCCATTCAACTATTGCTCTAATTTTCTTAGGGTCCATCTTTAATCCTTCCGTAGATATCCCAAATCATAAATACACTAGTTCTTCCTTCATGAAACTAAATTTATTGATGTTTATCAACAACTTCTCTTCCCTTAACCTTTGAAATAATTTTTTGATGTGCCCCAAATTTTCTCCCTTAGTCTTGCTAAAAATTAAAATATCATCTAGGTAAACAATGAAAAACTTACCCAATAATTTCTTCAAGACTTCAATCATCAACCTCATAAATGTGCTAGGTGCATTAGTTAGTACAAATGGCATGACTAACCACTCATACAATCCATCATTTTTCTTGAAAGAAGTCTTCCATTCATCTCCCTCTCTGATCCTAATTTGATAGTATCCACTCTTTAGGTCTATCTTGGTAAAATACTTTGGTCCACTCAAACTATCCATTATGTCATCCATCCTAGGAAATGGGAATCAATACTTCACTATGATCTTATTGATAGCTCTCAAATAGGTACACATCCTCCATTCTCCATACTTCTTAGGTGCAAGTATAGCGGGTACCACACATGGGCTCATACTTTCTCTAATCAATACTTTCTTCAACAATTCTTGTATCTATCTGTTCAACTCCGCATTCTATACTGGTGTCATTGAGTGTGCAACTTTGTTTAGAAAAATGGCACCTAGAATAAGGTCCATATGATGACTGATACTCTAGATTGGTGGTAATCCATCAAACACATTCTTTGATACAAGATCTTGATACTTTGTCAATGGTTCAGTGACTTCCTTCTCCAGTGATTCATCTTCACCTAGGGCTTTGCACTTCCTTGGAATCAAAGCAAAACACATGTTTTCATGTCTCAATCCATCCAAAAATTTCCTTCCATCTACCAAATTGATTCTAGCTATACCACATACTTCACTTTCAAGTTCATCTTCCAAAGGTGTCAAGGTGACTATCTTTCCATTGGACATTATGGTGTAAGTATTATTTCTTCCATCATGTATAGCCTTCTTATCATACTACCATGGTCTACCCAACAACATATGACATACATCCATTGGAATAATATCACATAATACTTCATCATGATATGATCCTATACAAAACTTTACTAGACATTGCTCACTTACTAGTATCTTGTGCTCATCTTGAATCCAAACTATCCTATAAGGTTTCAAATGTTTTCTTCTTTCCAAATTCAACTTTTCTGAAGTGCCCCAAATGTTCTCCCTTAGTCTTACTAAAAATTAAAATATCATCTAGGTAAACAATGACAAAATTACCCAAGAATTGCTTCAAGACTTCATTCATCAACCTCATAAATGTACTAGGTGCATTAGTTAGTACAAATGGCATGACCAACCACTCATACAATCCATCATTTGTCTTGAAAGAATTCTTCCATTCATCTCCCTCTCTGATCCTAATCTGACGATATCCACTCTTTAGGTCTATCTTGGTAAAATACTTTGCTCCACTCAAACTGTCCATTATGTCATCCATCCTAGGCAATGGGAATCAATACATCACTATGATCTTATTGACAGCTCTCAAATTGGTACACATCCTCCATCCTCCATCCTTCTTAGGTGCAAGTATAGCGGGTACCACACATGGGCTCATACTTTCTCTGATCAATCCTTTCTTCAACAATTATTGTATCTATCTATTCAACTCCACATTCTCTACTGGTGTCATCCAGTGTGCAACTTTGTTTGGAAAACTAGCTCCTAGAATAAGGTCCATATGATGGTTGATACTTTGGATTGGTGGTAATCTATCAAACACATTCTCTAATACCAGATCTTTATACTCTATCAGTAGTTCAGTGACTTACTTCTCTGGTGATTCTTCTTCACCTAGGTCTTTGCACTTCCTTGGAATCAAAGAAAAACACATGTTTTCATGTCTCAAACCATCCAAAAATTTCCTTCCATCTACCAAATTGATTCTAGCTATACCACATACTTCACTTTTAGGTTCATCTTCCAAATATGTCAAGGTGATTCTCTTTCCATTGGATGTTATGGTGTAAGAATTATTTCCCCCATCATGTATAGCTTTCTTATCATACTACCATGGTCTACCCAACAACATATGACATACATCCATTGGCATAATATCACATAATACTTCATCATGATATGATCCTATACAAAAATTTACTAGAAATTTCTCAATTACTAGTATCTTGTGCTCATCTTGAATCCAATCTATCCTATAAGGTTTCAAATGTTTTCTTCTTTCCAAATTCAACTTTATCACCATTTCCTCAGAAACTAGATTATGTGTACTACCACTATCAATGATAAGTTTGCAACACTTACCTTCTACTTTGCATCTAGCCTAGAAAAAACTTTTCCTCTGTGGTGCTTCCTTAGGTTCTTATTTCTTCTGGAATAGTGCTCTCCTTATGAATAATGATTATCCCTTCTTGGGACTTCCTCTGGAACTTAGTGGCCTCACTAGTTCTTCCTCCGCATATCTAGTTCTTACATGATTTTCAACCTTCTTACTTTCTTGGGAACACTCAAATTATCTATGTCCTTATCTTTCGCACTTAAAAAAAGTTCCTTTGAAAGTTCTCTTACCATATCCTTTCTCATGTCTCCAATATTCACATTGCGGTAAGAATTGTGGCCTCCTCAGTTGTTGCTGTAAGAAATTTTGTCATCTCTCCCCTTATGGTATGAATTGGAATCCTTCTCTTCCTTACGGTATGAATTGGAATCCTTCGCTTCCTTATGGTATGAATCTTTATCCTTGGTTTGCTCCACATATGGTTTTTCTACTTTGGAATGTGACCTTCCTCTCTAAAATCTATCTCCTCTTCCTCTCTACCATTGCTCATGTATTTTATTTAACTTTTCCTCCACCTTAAATGCAAACTGATATGCTTCCTCTACCAAAATCATCCTCACTAGACTCAATTATTCTTGAATGTTCATTCTCAATCCATTGATATATATTACCACTTTATCCTTGCTTGCTTCACTATTTCCAATCTTGATAATGATCTTATGAAATTCCTGAGTGTATTATTTCACAATTTTTTCCTTCTGCCTCAAGATTTACAATCTCTTCAGTAGCTCCAACTCATAGTCTACAAGTATAAACTAGTTCTTCAATTTTGTCATCATTCTACCCTATTTCACAATCTTCTCTTTACCTTTTATGTTCCTCTCCAATTGAACTGCTTTCCACCATATTGTAGTATTTCCTTTTAGCTTAGTCTTTGCAAATATCACTCTCTCTAGATCTTCAATTTACTCATATTCAAAATATTCTTCAATATCATTTATCCAATCAATCAACTCCTTAGAGTTTAGGTTATCGGTATAATTCTAAATCTCTATTCTAGGTCTCTTTCCTATTTTTGAAATAGCCTTCAACATCTTCATCTGATCTTATTCTTCCTCTTCTGAGGTTTCTTTACTTAGGTCGGTAGCTTGAACCTCATTATCATCACTTTCATCATTAGGTCTAGCGTTTAAGCCCTTTCTTCAATCTTCTTCAACTACATCCAATATCACTTTAATTTTTTGCATCATTTCCATCATCTCATCCATCTTTCTAGCAACATTAATAGTAGTATGAATTCTCCTTAGTGGTATCTCTTCCTAGGATTTGGTGCAACTACCTCAAGTCGGCAATCTAGCTACAGGGTTGCAACTGCCTCATAGTCGGTGATCTATTGACAAACACAAGTAGGTTGGCTCAAGTTGGTGATTTGTCCACACAAAGATCTTATAGAATGCCTTGATCAACTTCACTCTCCTCTCCCAAAGTTCACAAACTTGCTCTGATACCACTTAGTGCAGTCAAGGATGGAGGGTCCAAGAATGGGACTGTCCAACCTTGCAGCAAGAGTGAACACAATGAAAACTAAGAGAATTGGAATAACAATCACACATGAATATATAAAAAAAGATCAATTATTCACTGGCAACATACCCTACCTTTAGGCTTACAAAGTACCAAATGATTCAACGCTATGCCCAGGCTTACATGCGGTTCAAAAAATTTATTCATCTTCTTCCTTACTATATCACTACTTCTTGCTAACTTAATAACTATTACCCAATGAAACTACACAATGCTTATATATATATATATATATATAAATTCCCAACTCCATAAAAGGGTCCACGCCGGTTCCAAGAAATTCCAAACCCCAAAGTTTATGAAACATGTAAGAGTTGGCCAAAACATATGGTTCTTCTTTAATTCTTGGATAAACATGATGTAGATCAAAATGAAGGTTCCTCAATAAATGTGCATACTTATGAAATGGTTTCCTGAGCTTCGCAAGTCACAGGATAGTTCCACATAGTTGAAAGTCTAGACAGTTAATTACTAAAATGCAAGAAAGAACATGAATGCAAATATTTTTGGTTGATGCAATATTGCTTGCAACCTGGGATTCTCCTACATCATAGACAATGCACAAGTGCAAAGCCTCTCTTGAAAGGTAATTTCTGCAACTAAGTTCTAGAAATCACCCCAAGGTCTCTCGAGTGTCAGGTCATGAAATTGCTTGGAATAGTTCAATTCGTTGATGTGATTTTATGGTAATCATAAGGAGGCCTTTATGGTTTACAAAGCATGGGAAGTTGGGTCTAAAAATGGAGTTTCAAAGTACTGGAGGTGAATGAACAGTGGTTGCACATTTAGAACAACAACCTGAAACTCACTTCAATCACCAAGTTTGACATTGTTATGGTGCATGGAATCCTACACTAATAGAGGTCTAAAAGAAATAGAAAAAGAGGAAAGGGTTGAGAAATCTATTCTAAATCTAAGCTATGAATGAATAGTAATAATGGATGATGCTACAATGGAAATAATCCCACAAAACTAAGTTTTACTTGACCAAGAGGAACCTACAGTTACACAAAACCAATGCAATCTTCTAAGGTCTGCAAATTTTTAGATTGTGCATTCACTTCATGAAAATACAATTGAACTAAAGTGCAACATATGAATTAGCTAGGACTAGCTTTGGAAAGTGATTCATCATCAATGAACCACAAAAAGCACGAGTTATAAGTGCATCCAATGATGTAACAACAACCACCATTAAAGACATTCAAGAAACTAACAAGCTAAAACTAACATGGAGGTTGAATCATGCATGCATAATGAAAAAGCTCAAAGAAAACACCCAAAATAATGCAATGCTTCCTTCTATTGCTGCAAAATTCCTCTTACAACAATTCACCACCACTTACAAATGAGGAGCAAGCCCCTATTTATAGTTTTCCAAAAGTGAAATGAATGGCCAGTATTTAATTTTAATGTGTGGTCTAGATTTGTTATAGCTTAGGGTTTCACCTACCCCAATATTTCACAATTTAAAATAGACTATTTTGTCCTCTTCTCTATTTTTTCATGTAGCCTATTTTGTCTTCTAGCTGCTATAGCTTTTTTGTCCTCTAGCTTCCTTCTCTGCTATGGCTGAAAACTATTGAAAGCTACCCCTTGTTTGATATGTTTGCAATGTCCCTTCAACCAAGCAAGAATGTTTTGTTATTGATTTGTGTCACTGGGAAATAAATATGCTGCTCCCGATCTTGTCAGATAGCTCCTTAATGGTCATCACCATTCAGGTGGAAACTAAATAGGTCCCTCTTGCTTTCAATTCTGGTGGGCAACTCTCTGATTCCTCGACAGTAACTTCTTTGGTATGCATTCATATGTTGGTCAGTCCCCCCTTTGGAAAACCATCCATGGTCTGAGCATATTTTATTTGAGTTATCTTCTTTTGACACAGATATCGATACATCTTGTGTAAAAAACTCTTCTTAATGTAGCCTCATCCTCTTGAAGAGTTCCTCCATTTTGAGTTGAAATCTCTATCCTTGGTGCGATCTCGTACGTGGGTCCTTTATGGACATCCTCCTCTTGTTAACCTTCTCAACATGCCTCCATGATGGTCCCTCAATAGGTTTCATAAATCCTACACATAAAAAGTGCAGTAAGTGTTTTCACATATAATGAGGAAAATATTAGTTAAATCTTGCAAACCCAAGGTTAGATCCATTCATTTATTTATAAAAGATCATAAAATTTATGATTATTCCTTGTTTGAATCTTATTTGGATCATTTTAACAAATGTGAGCCTAGGGGTGTGGGCTTCCCCTAGGTGGAAGCTGTGAGGATGAAGTCAGTGATAAAATGACTTGGAGGCCATGGAGACCCATAGGTGGCCACTCGTAGTAAGATTTCTGCATAGTATGCTTGGTGAGAAAATTTATCTTGAAATGATAAAGCACGAGAGGAAATTGGTTGTGAGGCACTTGGGGTCAATGGGTGAAGCTTTGATGCTTCTACAGACTTGGAGAATGCGAGCATTATGAGGTGGAAAGCCTTTTAAGATCAATTGTTAAGTAGTGGCATTCAAGAGATGGTGACCCACACATAGAGTTTCATAGGATGGAACCCACGGATGCCTCAGATGCATTGGGATGTGCCTTAAAGTTTCATTTCTCTTGGAAGTGTGGAGGGAGATTATCGGGCTGCCGTGAGGTGTTTGATGTTAAATAATGACCATGGAGGAGCAACAACCTACATGTGACAATCCGCATGGGCAGACCCACAAATGGGCCTCATACTTATGCTTTTCCTTGAAATTCCTCAAGACTTGTAAAGGGAAACCATTTCTATGGGACTCACCATGTGAGAAGACATAGACATTCAGCCATTAAAGAATGGCAATGGAGTGGGGGCCATCCGCATGCGACCGCTCGTAAAGGTTCAACCACAGTGATATTTGAATTAGCATTTTTGTTTAGAAAACTCCCAAATACGGGGAAGGAAATAGAGGGAGCAGAGCCCACATTACGAGCGAACGGGGTGATCTTTCCATTAAACAATGGGAGTGGGATGATGACGAGCCACACACAATGGCCCACAAGATCATTTGGAATTAGTGAATTTTATGAAGAATTAGGCCTAGTCCATTTGATGGCTATGATGAATGTGGACCCCACACTACATGAGGGCATTAAGGGTCTACTGCTAAACAACAACAATGAGGTGATGGTGGCCCACAAGAGGAAGTCCACAAGAGAACTCATGCACAAGGTTGAGAACTTAGCCATTTTGCAATATTTTTTGAATTTTCTTAAGGATGACTTGAGAGATAGTGTGGGCCACAAGGGTTTCTTCACCACATGATGAACAACGATGGTGGAATGGGATTCCACATGAATGCAAAGATGAAATTTTGACCAACGCTAAAAGGGGGGGTTCGAGATGATGGGCGAAATGTTGGTGCAGGGTTGGAATATTAAAGAGGGTTTAGCAAGATTATTGGGCACTATAGGGTTTAATCTTTTAAGGTTTTAAACATTAAATAACCCTAACTCACAAATAAAACACCTCTAGCAGGTTTAAACATGAACTTATCTAGAATCCACATGAGAATCCAAAGAAAACCAAGCTCAAATCAAACTGGAAGCTTTGCATGAGTGAGAGCTTTGTATTCTCTTTTGAATTTTCAAATTGTTCGAGGGGGTGGAAATTAAAAATAGGGTGCCCCCTTTTTATAGGAAAAATGACATTAATGGTGTGCATTTATTGTAGGTATGATGGAGGATTGGTTGGTAGGGTTGTGAAAACAAAAGTTGGCATAGGTATTCAGTGAAGACCCAGGTGGTGGAAGCAGATGTGGAACCCACCATGTGGGTGGTCACTGGGGTTTGGCCGCTACCTGGCAGCGAAATGATGATGAAAAAATACAAAAGGAGACCCGTGAATGTGGGTTTGCCTAGTCTAGCAGACGTGATGGTGACAGACATAAGGAAACAATAGGTCCCAATCCACAAAGGAAAAATACTTGGTGAAATTCAAATAGGTGAATTTGGTCAAGGGGTGTTTGATCATTTTAAGGAATGTGACGAACTTTAGTCCTACTTAGGTGGTGTTTTATGTAGTCATGCAAAATTGGGTGGTGTCTTATGTAGTTCATTGAACTCCCTGCTTTACTACTTGAGCTTGTTTTCTATCAAGTTTCTATGTTTTTTCATTCGGGCAGTGCCTTGTATAGTTCGTCAAACCTTTCCCTTTCTCTCCTATGTGATAATTATTATTTAAGTGATATCTTGACATGATATTCGAACTCAGGTGCACTTTTTTATAGCTCATAAAAATCTCCACTTAATAGCTTATATTTCATCAAACTCTCTACTTAACTTAGGGACACTTTTATATAGTTTGTTGAACTCTCCACTTTGGGTGATCCCACAATAGTGGTTTACAATTTTTGGCCAAACTAGGCATTGAAATTATTAGTTTAAATAAATCTTCACATTCGGGCACCTATAGTGGCTAAACCGTGAGGAATTTGAAGAAGATGCAAACTAGAGTCTTGTCACATTTTGTCTATAGATTCTAAAAATATTTTTTTCAAAATTTTTGGAATCAAATTGCACTTCTTTTTCCATCTCCCATGAAAACTGGTTTTTTTCAGAAAACAATTTTTTTAAGGAGTGACACTCACCGTATACAACATAAATTTTTTTGTATGAAGGATAAAATTAAATTTTTTTTTATTTTAAATTTAGATTTGTAGCTATGGTATCTAGCACTTTCATTTGGTTTTATAGTGTTTTATTTTATATTTTTTCCTTAATCAAGTTTCGAAGTCAAACCAATTACAATTCAGACGTAGGCGAACCGTATACAACATAAATTTTTCTATATGTACCGAAATTCAATATTTTTTAATGGATCAAGGACATCAATACCTAGCCTAAACATATTTTTCAAAATTTTATTTTGATAATCTTCTATTTTTCCACATGTGCATAACAAAGAGTTTGATTTTTGGTAAAAAACCTATGTTTAATAAAACTAAAAAAAACATACATAATAAAACCAAAAGATATTAAAATTATATTCATTGGATAGCTCGTTCTGAGGACTACCATCTTCCAGTTGGGTTTGTGAAGTCTCCTCCATTTTCATCCTCAACCTGAGCTTTGAAGGGAAAAAATCTGGAGTCTTTTTGTGTTCGAGGGTGGGAAGGTGGGAAAAGGGGGGTTCGAGCGAACCCCCTTTCCACAATGGGAAACTCGGGTTCCCACAGGAAAAGGGGTTAGTTTGAACCTTGAGTTCACTCGAACCCCTCAAAAATTTTTTTTTTTACATCGGTTAGTTTTTTGGAAGTTTTCCTTCCTCACTCGAATTGTAAACCACTTTTGTGGGTTCACCCCTTTACCACTTATAGATGTTTACTTTTCAAATTTTGAAAGATGTTTGTAATGAAAACAATGAAGTTATAGATAGCACATGTCATGGAATAATTAAAGATATTAAATGCTCATCTACCCTCATGTTTTTATGTGAATTTTTAAGAAAGTTGGGAGCAAGAACAACCCAGTTAAGAGAAAAAGAGAGGGAGTCCCTACCATTGGTGGGGCATGTGTGAAAATCATGCAAAAAAAATGGAGACTCGCTGGGGAAATGCTCCAAAGAATTTTGATGACAAACTAGAATCACAAACCCAAAATATTTGGTTCTAACCTTTACGCTAGGGCAAGCAAACAAAGAATTTGACTAAAGGATCAAAACCACTAGTCAACCCAACCTTTAGTAGGCTAAAATCCAAGTGTTTGCAAATGCATTAATTTCTCTCCTTAAGCCACTATAGGAACCTAAGCTTTGTCAAGTTAAGCTACACAATTTATTGTAACTTCAAAAGCATCCTAGACATTGCCTTATTTCCAGTCAAGTGTCTATAGTCCCGATGAGGTTGTCATTGTGATTCTCCCAAACATTTCTCTACTACCGGCTGGGTGTCCATAGCCTCGGTAGAGTTATTTGTATCATCCTAAAAGTTGGATTTCTTTCTTTTGATTTTTTTTTTTCATTTTTTTCTTTTCATTTCAACCTGCAAGTAGTGAAGCTTGCATTCAAGGTTGAGAATCACAGTGGCGCTGAAGCAAAACTTTAGATTTTTCACTTAACCCAACTTCACAAAAGGACCTACAACAACCTTAGGATTATTAGGATGTGTGAGAGATATAAGATTTCATAATACATTAGAATCGGGTTAAGCCAATGACTCATCCCCTTTGAATAAAATATCCAAGTTGCTTGGCACTAACAAAAGACCCTCACAACATCCATTTTGAAAACTTGATTGAACTTTATCGAATAAATACTTAGAAAACCCCAGGAAATAAAATGGTGGTTGTGCTTACAAACATGCCCAACATCAAGCAAAGGGACCCTGAGAAAAGAAGAAAAGTGGAAGTAAGGTGAAAGCCAACCCAAACCAAAAGCAAACTAACCTGAGGAAAACACCTACACTAACCAAAGTGGGAAATCAAGAGCGAACCGAAAGGAAACTACTCTAAAGAAATCTAATATAATGAAAGAGAGAGAGAGAAACTATACACACGAAACCTATACTACTCAAACTGAACTATGTACAAGAGATATTTGCAATGAACCATGCTTAGGTAAGGAAAATTTATGTTTATGCTCTTAGGATTTCACAAGGAATGCACAAGTAGATGGGTGGTCATTACAGTTCTAAGCAATGTGAATTCATCCTTATATTCAAAAAAATAAAACTTCATAGTACAACATTCAAATCCAATAACACATTTAGGAAGAATTAGCATTTGAGGTGACTCGTGAAACCCATGGTCAATCCACGAACAAGTTTTCCTTCCCTCGTTCCCATAATTGAAATGATAAGCATGATCATTCATAAGAGTAGGGAAAGATAAAACTTGGATGTCATCATGCGAAGGTGATAATGTTTGATGGTCAGGAATGTTCATTACATTATTAGTTGTTGCATTTGTAGCCTCTAGTGGATGCAGTGGATGGTGCAACATTCCACTTGTATTATGAATCTACAAATAATAATCAAACTAATTAGGTAGTAGGCATTGTGAAGAATTTTTTTCAAATGTAAGGAACCTTCTACCTAATTTTGGGTCTGCATAAGCCAGAGAAAACGAGTTAGCAAACCCCTTTTCCAAGCCTCCAAGGGGACTCACAACCTCTCTTGGCTATTCTTCAATGAGATAGACACTATCATGTTGGTCATCTACGATCCTGGTGCCTACTTGATCACTGTCTCCAAAAGGTAGCATGTTGTCCCATTTTAGTTTCCTCATGTTGAATTAAATTCAATGGTGCTTTATGTCATAAAAAAATGATATGGAAGAATCTATCCTGTTACAGCTCTTGGAATGCGTAGGAGGATTAGCAATGGACAGGGAGGAAAGACTCCCAGTTGTGACCTGTAATTGATAGGGTATATCATCTTTGTGGGTAGCCACCGAGACATCCTTGCCTTGGTCTTCTTCTCTTTTCAATTCAGGTGGTTCATCAAGATGTTTACTGGTTTCACCTTGTTCATTGTCACTATAACTAGAAGTGGAGTCCCTTTCCCCGTTGGACTCAAGGGAATAGTGAGAGGGGGGGTGAATCAGTGTTCTACAATTCTTAACTTTATTAATTTGATATTTAAACCATTTCAACATTAAACCAAAGGAAAGATTCAAACAAACAAACTAATCATCCACAACACCATAAAACAAGGATTTTTATGTGGAAACCTTGTTAGGGGAAAAACCACAGTGGAGGTCAATCCACAATTTGAGTACTCAAATATAAGTTTTACAAAATAGGAATGCACTTGCATTCAAGCTCACTACCTAGAGCTCACTGCTCAAAATAGGAAGGCTCACTACCTTACAAAATATTCATATTAAGACAATTTGAAGGATTGAACTAAAGGAATAGAATCTACTCATGCCTGGTTAGAGTTACGGTTAAGCTCATAGATCAGATTATGGACCTTCTGTCTAATTCTATACTTCGCTCTACTATGCTATGCTCTGCTCTTCGCATCACAAATCCATGCATAGATGAATTCACATCACTATCTTTTGGAACTTTGCATCACACACTAACATACTTCACATCTCACATTCTTCTGTATTCAAAATGATATAATTGATCTCTTATATATATCCACAACTAAATATTTGATCATCCATATGTCGACTTTAATAAAACATAAAATACTTTTCAACCATCGGCTAACTCCATAACTAATTCTTAATTTACACCATCCATAGTCAGCCATAGCATAGAAAGGACCTAAGTAAACATGTTCTAGCAATTTTTTTAAAACCAATTACACCTTAAACATCCACAATGGCTATATCCACCAAGTCGGCCTTCTAGCACTGATAACCAAAAAATCAATACACTGGATCCCCTCGATCGTACACCAGTGAATGCACACCCAGATAATCTTTGGATAAGATATTACAAACATAAAAATACCTTTCTCTGAGATCCATAACCAAAAATGATAATCTAGTGAAGTATACAGATCGATAGATTTAACTTTAACAGGATACCCTATTCTTCACTCTTACTTCTGATAATAGCTAGCTCTTTACTTTGTCCTCTAGTATGGACCAATACTGAACTTTGGACCAGATTAATGACTTAGGTTTCCATCAAAGACAACACTAGATGCCAACAATCTCCCCCTTTGGAATTGATGGCAACACTTAGTGAAAAATGACTAAGTGTCAGAATCAATATGAGTACATTGCCAAACTTCAAAACATATCTCCCCTTGAAATTGATACGAAATTTTTGACTTCTCTTCTCTCTCCTCCTTTGACATCAATGAAAAACACGTATTCAATCTCCCTTTTTGAACTATGACCAATTTTTTTTAATTCAAAACTGTTTCCAAAATTTGAAAAAAGAACAACTGCTACTTGAGTTAGAAGATTATCTTGTGATTTTCTTTCATCTTC
The DNA here is from genome assembly GCA_007115665.2 of Sequoiadendron giganteum. Lineage (NCBI taxonomy): Eukaryota > Viridiplantae > Streptophyta > Pinopsida > Cupressales > Cupressaceae > Sequoiadendron > Sequoiadendron giganteum. The sequence continues at coordinate 289,487,260 of CM021109.1, read as the reverse complement.
AGAAGAAATTTCTTCCAAGCTTCTATTGCAATCCCAATGATTATGATCATGCTATTATTCTTAGATTTCTTGTTGACAATTTCGATGAGGGATTCCAAAATTGTGATCGCATCCTCTAATTTCTCTCCTTTCCTCAATATCTTGGTCATTTGTTCCAGTCTACATTTAGTAAAGTCCTTTACTTTCCAAAAAGTGTCCACAAGCTTTTTTTTAGTGAATTGAACTTTTGTATGCTCAGACTGTAACTCTTGAATCCTTTTCTTGATTGTGCCATCCTGATCCTAAAACATATCAAAACTTTGTCCAATCCCATTTAAATCTATTTCAATTTGTTCCAATTTTTCTTTATATTTTGCAATTGCATGAGGCTAGCAGATGCAATAGTTATAGATGTTACTTGTTGCACTTGTGAATTGCCTTAGTTCATTCATTTTATTTTTCAACTTGGTAAGAGATATTTTGTACTGCTTCTTTATATGTAAGACTACTACTTCTTCTTCTTCTTCTTTGTTTTGAGACTTAGAGTCCATGGTTTTTTTTTTATGGATTCAATCATTTCTTCTGGCAGAATATTTTGCAAACTCTCCAATTTGATTTGGCCATGCACAACATGAGCACTTAGTACACTTAAAATCATATCCTGATCATATGAGGGTCTGATAGACCATAATTTGGCAATTTTATGCATTCCACCTTCCTTTTGAATAAGCTGCAGTAGTTTCTCTTTTGTCAAGTCATCTTCTTCTTCACTTGCTTCTATCATTTACTTTTCTTGTTCTGGTTCGGCTGATTCTATTTATTTTCCTTGTGTGTCCTCAGTTTCTTTATCAATTTCCTCATCTGCTATATCCACAATTTCTTGTTCCTTTCCATTTTATTCAAATTTTGGAATCTTGCATGTCAGAGGAGTAGAGGCAATAGTTTCTTTTTCTCTTTTATTATTTCTCTCCATCTCATCGAAAGAGGAACCAAATTCAAGTGCCCTTACCAGAAGAAAAATACCAACTGAGCCAAAATTTCCTAGCAAACTCTTAAAGAAATTTCCAAATTCTTGATCACAGTTTGCCAAACTCTTAGAGTGTGTGTAGATTTGTTTGCACACCAGTTCATTTAATTTCCACATCACATTGTTGTTCATCGGTAAGTAATTCAGAAAGTACATTACTAGACATATGACCAAATTACCAAACCTAAAAGGGTAATCTGTCATCTTTGTTAATTGTACATTCTCCATTGGTTGATCTTTCAGCAATCTGCAAAGGTCAAAGTCTCGATCTTCCATTATCATTTTGTGTGAAATGTAAACCAAACCTGTCAAAGTAGCACCTTCTCTATTTTTGAAGAAAATTTTGTAGGATATTCTATGCACAATGTATTTTGTCAGAGTTTTTGATTGTTGAGATTATTAGTGCCCTTTGATCTCCAATAACTCCAATTAGGGTTTAGACTTCTTTATTCCAGATTGATTTCTTTCTCGATATATCCCCAACTTTGAATAATCTAGTTAAATTTCTAATTACTTCCTTCAAAATGATGTAGGGTTTGTCTAGAATTAGAGTGTTGTCATTCAATCTGCTCAAAATGAACTTAATGATTTCTGCGTTTTCAAAATAGGGAAACTCATTCCAAATTTCCAAATTCCCATGTTTAGCTTCTCTCAACCATTTCAATTCATCAGGCAAAAAAAAATTCCTTACAACTCTAATCTTCTCATAGTTGTATTCATCTAGATTGATTGTTCCTTTAATTTTTTCTATTTTTCCTTCTATACTTATTTTTCATTTCTATCAACCGCACACCAAATTATATGAAAATTTTGAAAAAAACTAAAATACTTGATGGATTTAGAGATTTTCCGACGAATTATCTTTACTCCAAAATTATACTACTGATTTCTCTCCTTCTTCTCTTCTTTGATGCAAAGTGACAAATGTGGGTTTCAACATGTCCTTTTATATCTTTGCACATGTAACTTTTTGATGTAATAAATGCTTTTGCACTATGTATTCCAGATACCCTATTTTCTTAGGCAGTGAGAGAAAAATTCTTCTGCGGACCTATGATTTATTTGAATTTCCTTGTGAATGTTTTCCAAAGAATCTGTAGATCATTAATATATCTTTTTGACAATATTACACATTTTGGTACCAGCTACGGACAGGGGAAATAATATTTTCTTGAAAAACTCCCCCTAGGCCAATGGCTTGAAGTCAATTTACAGAGGAATTACTGGAAGGAGGTTTCGGTACATAAATATTTCCTGTATCAGACTCGATCTTTCTTACCCATGTCTTCTTCATCTGATCTCTTATTTCATCTGCAACCATTTTTCCTTTTTCTTTATCATCTTTTTATGTATTTTTGCCTTTGTATATCAGATCTCTTCTACCCACATTTTTGTTTCTATAGAATCTTGCAATGTGACCGTATTTGTTGCAATTGTAGCACACAATATTTCCTTGTCCAGACCAATCATTCCATTGATTTATTCTTGATTTGCATTGGTTAGCAATATGCCCAAATCTTCCATAGGTATAACATTCAACATTCCTTCTATCGACAGAGTAGTTTGACACATTTTTGCACTCAATTGATTTATGACCAAACTTTTTGCAATTTAAACACTAACTGAAAAATGATGAATCAATTGATTTAATTTTACTTCTACATTGAGCTTCCATATGAAAAAATTTATTACAGGAAAAATAGTATCCATTAAAATTTTGAGCATTAGGTTGTCTTACCGGATGCATTTTTGCTTTATCCATTAGATTTCCTTGCTTGAAATTCCTTTGTCTAGATCTGGAACATTCTCCTTTCTCATATCCAATGCCTTGCTTTTCATTTTTGTTCTTCTATCCTTGAGTCAACTCATCAAGTTTAATTGAGCTAATCTTAAACTTTTCCTTGTATTCATTTTTTGTAATTAGTTCATCTCTGAGAATAACAATCTATTTTTCAAGCTCTTCTTCATTGTTTCTAGATTGATGCAGTTCAATCTCCATCTGAATGAATTCTCCATTTACTCTTTTTCATTCATAAAATTTTTCTTTTAAGGAATGAGCAAGGTTTTCCTCATTCTTCTTTCTTTCTTCAATCTCCTTAGTCAACTTCATCACCATAGATTCCATCTCATGTTTTAGAGTAGCATTGTCTTTGGTAAGCTTCTCACATTATTTAGTTATTTCCTTCAAGGTTTGATTTAGGCAAACATAATCCATGCTTCTGCTCTCTTTTTGCTTAATTTGATCAAAAATATCCTTTCTCTTCTCCTTGGATTTAACAATCTGATCCTTCAATGTCTGAATTAATTTCTCAGCATCCTTAAGATTTTCTCTCAATTCCCTGACTTCGTCTTTAGACTGATCAAGATCATCAATTTCCACCACAAGCTGTTGCTGAAGAATAATAGAGTCCATTACATCCCAATATCCACCTCAAGCTACTAAAATTCTTTTGACGAACTAGGCTCTGATGTTGGAATCAAGGGAACACTGAGAGGGGCGGGGTGAATCAGTGTTATGCAATTCTTAACTTTATAATATGATATTTAAACCATTTCAACATTAAACCAAAGGAAAGATGCAAACACACAAACTAGTCATCCACAACACCATAACACAAGGATTTTTACATGGAAACCCTATTAGGGGAAAAACCACGGTGGAGGTCAATCCACAATTTGAGTACTCAAATATAAGTTTTACAAAATAGGAATGCACTTGCATTCAGGCTCACTACCTAGAGATCACTGCTCAAATAGGAAGGCTCACTGCCTTAGAAAATATTCAGATTAAGACCATCTGAAGGATTGAACTGAAGGAATAGAATCTACTCATGCCTGGTTATAGTTTTGGTTAAGCTCATATATCAAATTCTAGACCTTTTGTCTAATTATGTACTTCGCTTTGCTCTTCGCATAAAAATTCCATGCACAGATGAATTCGCATCACTATCCTTCTGAACTTCGCATCACACACTAACATACTTCACATCTCACATGATTTTGTATTCAAAATGATACAACTAATCTCTTATATATATCCACAACCAAAGATTTGATCATCCATATATCAAATTTAATAAAACACAAAATACTTTTCAACCGTCGGCTAAATCCACAACTAATTCTTAATGCACACCATCCATAGTCAGCCAAAACATAGTAAGGACCTAAGTAAACACATTCAAGCACAATATTTTTTAACCAATTACACCTTAAACATCCGCAATGGCTATATCCACCAAGTCAGCCTTCTAGAGCTGATAACCAAAAAATCAATACACCAGATCTCCTCGATCATACACAAGTGAATGCACACCCAGATAATATTTGGATAAGATATTACAAACATAAAAATACCTTTCTTTGAGATCTATAACAAAAAATGATAATTCGGTGAAGTATATAGATCTACAGATTTAACTTTAATCGGATACCCTGTTCTTCACTCTTACTTCTGGTAATAGCTAGCTCTTTACTCTATCTATTGTTATGGACCAATACTGAACTATTGACCAGATTAATGAATTAGGTTTCCATCAATGACAACACTAGATGAAAAAAATCTCGAAAAGCCATATGCCAACATTCGCAATCTAGGGGCTCAATTGCTTCACCATCCAGAGGTTCAGGTGATATAACTTCTTCGCCACCATCCTCTAAAATGTACTCTTCCTCAGTTTCATTGTACCTTTGTGGCACAATTCCAAGTGGGAAGAAATCAACAAGTGACACTGGCTCATCAAGGGGATTGGGGTATGGCAAGTGATTTCCCTCTAAGAATCCCCCATAAAATCTATCATCAATTGTGTATTAACTCTCCACAACAGGGGAGGATTCTCGATAGTCGATGGAAAACTCTCCTACTTGATCTGGTTCATTGTCTGGAGGTTTTGGATTGCATTGCTCTTCTTCTGTTGCTGCCCCAATATCCTCATGTGAGCTACACTCAACTAATATATCACTTGGTTTTGGTTCTTGGACTTCTAACTCGATCCTTGAAGCAACTACAGGAGGTTGTGCACTTGGTTGCTCCACTTGTTCGCTAACTTGTTTGATGGCCTCTTAACATAACTCACACATGAACTCCAAATGTGATGAATCATGGAGTCTACACCAACTTGGCAGCAATAACACCTCCAAATCTACTTGGTATCTCAGTTCTGACAAATCCCTCATGAGTTTTGAAATGAGTCCATCGTATCTCTCCAATATTGGATCTTCATCAACACATGAGGAGGAAGCCTGATGGTGGACTGCCTCATCTTGTAGTTGTTCCCACTCCTCTAGATCTCCCTTTTTAGATGTCTTTCTGCCTTCATTTTTTGAGGAGGGTTCTTCTAATCCCATTTCCCTTAAACTTTCACTACTATTTTCTACCACCCCAAGGCTTCCAACCTCTTCTCCTTTCTAGTTTTTAGTGGTTGCATTGGTTGTCCTAGCAGTTACTTCTATAGAATTTCCTAATTCAATCTCAGTGTGCTATCTTGCAAATGTTGACTACTCTCCTACCTCAGTGGATGATTCCTCTTCATTGAGAGTTGGCTTCTCTATTGTGTTCAAACAAATCCTAGCTTGGGAAATGACGTTTGAGCATGAAGGGCAAGTGAATTATGAATGGGGTGCATTATGGACCCTGCATCACCCAAACATCAATACTTCTTCTAGTCTTAGTCCATACTTGCTGCTCAACTATTCTTGGATCAGCTCCTTGAAGGCTTTTGCTGCCATGTTAATAAATTCTTCTTCAAGATGTACAACAACTAAGAGTTGATATATTTCTCAGAAGGGGATTTCTCCTTGCAAAACCATCTGAATTCTGCCCAAGAATATTAAACATTCCATTTCATTATGTCTACGAGTGTCATGAATTTTGCATTTGTTTTCCAATGCAAAGTGTTACAATGGATTCTTCAATATACTATTTAAATCTTCTTGAAGTTGAGTAATGTTGACTTGCAATTGCCACTCCATCTCAGCTTAGATCTTGTTTCTCTTCAAATTTTTTGATTTTAAATTTCTAGCATATGTTGAGATCTATCTATCTCAGATTTTACTTGAAGGTGCATTCAAATTCCAACTTTGTATCCTTGTGCTCAACCATGCCCTCTTTCTAGCACTAGTTCTATTGATGGGTGTTTTTGCACCTTCTCAACACAGACAACACACAAGTATGCTACCTCTTTTGAAAGGTAACTTCAACAACTAAGTTGTAGAAATCACCCCAAGGTCTCTCTGGTGTCAAGTCATGACAATGCTTGGAATAGTTCAATTGGTTGATGTGATTTTTTGGTAATCATAAGGAGGCCTTTATGGTTTAAAAAGCATGGTAAGTTGGGTTTGCAAATGGAGTTTCAAAGTGCTAGAGGTGAATGAACAATGGCTGCACATTCAGAACAACAAGCTAAAACTCATTTCAGTCAGCAAGTTTTATATTGTTATGGTGCTTGGAATCCTACACTAACAATTTTATAAAAGAAATATAAAAAGAGTAAAGGGTTGAGAAAGCTATTCTAAATCTAAGCTATGAATAAAAAGTAATAATGAAGGATGCTATAGTAGAAAGACTCCCACAAAACTATGTTTTGATTGACCAAGAGATACCTACAACTACACAAAACTAGTGCAATCTTCTAAGGTCTAAATTTTTTTAAAATTGTGCATTCACTTCATGAACATACAATTGAACTAAAGTGCAACATATGAATTAGCTCAGACTAGCTTTTCAAAGTGATTCATCATCAATAAACCACAACAAGCACGAGCTGGAAGTGCATCCAATACTGTAATAACAACCACCATTAAATATATTCAAGAAACTAACAAGACAAAACTAACATGGATGTTGAATCATGCATGCATAATTAACAAGCTCAAAGAAAACACCCAAAATAATGCAATGCTTCCTTTTATTGCTGCAAAATTCCACTTACAAATGAGGAGCAAGATCCTATTTATAGTTTTCCAAAAGCGAAATGAATCACCAAGATTTAATTACAATGTGTGGCCCAAATTTTTTACAGCTTAGGGTTTCACCTACCCCCAATATTTTACAATTTAAAATAGACTATTTGGTCCTCTTATCTATTTTTTCTTGTAGCCTATTTCATCTTCTAGCTGCTATAGCTATTTTTTCCTCTAGCTGCCTTCTCTGTTGTGGTTGAAAACTATTGAAAGTTTCCCCCTGTTTGATATGTTTGTAATGTCCCTTTAGCTAATCAAGCATTTTTTGTTATTGATTTGTGTCACTGGGAAATAGATATGTTGCTCTTGATCCTAGAGGACAACTCCTTAATGGTCATCATCATTCAGGTGGAAACTAAATAGTTCCCTCTTGCTTTTGATTCTAGTGGAAAAATCTCTGATTCCTCGACATTGACTTCTTTGGCATGCATTCATATGTTGGTCAGTCACCCCTTTGGAAAACTATCCATGGTCTGAGCATATTTGATTTGAGGTATCCCCTTTTGACATGGTTCCTGGTACATCTTGTGTGAAAGAACTCTTCTTAATGTAGCCTCATCCTATTGAAGAGTTCCTCCATTCTAGGTTAAAATATCTATCCTTGGTGTGATCTCGCATGCGGGTCCTTCATGGAAATCCTCCCCTTGTTAACAACGGTCCTCCTTGATGGTCCCTCAATAGGTTTCATAAATCCTACATATATGAAGTGCAGTAAGTGTTTTCAAAAATAATGTGGCAAACATCAGTTAAATCCTACAAATCCAAGGTTAGATGCATTAATTTATCTATAAAAGATCATAAAATTCATTATTATTCCCTATTTGAAGCTTATCTGGAACATTTTCACAAATGCGGGCCTAGGGGTGTGGGCTTCCCCTAGGTGGAAGCTGTTAGGATGAAGGCAGTGAGAAAACAACTTTGGGGTTACGAAGACCCACAAGCGGCCACCTACAATAAGATTTCCGCATAGTATGCTTGGTGAGAAAATTCCTCATGAAATGATTAAGCACAAGAGGAAATTGACTATGAGGCACTTAGGGTCATTGGGTGAATCTCTGATGCTTTTGTGGACTTGGAGGATAAGGGTGCTGTGAGGTGGAAAGCCTTTGAAGATCAGTTGTTATGTAGCAGTGTTTAGGAGATGATGACCCACATGCAAAATTCTACATGACAAAACTCACAAATGCCTCAAATGCATTGGGTTGTGCCTTAAATTTTCATTGCTCTTGGAAGTGTGGAGGGAGATTATCGGGCCTCCGTGAGGTGTTCACCATTAAAGAATGACTATGGAGGAGTGGCAGCCTACATGCAATGGTCCACATGGGAAAACTCACAATTGGGCCTTAGACTTATGTTTTGTGTTGATGATCCTCAAGACTTGTAAAGGAAAACCATTTTTGCAAGACTCACCATGTGGGAAGACATAGACATTCAACCGTTAAAGAATGGAAATGGAGTGGGGACCATCCGCATACGGCCACCCACAAAGGTTTACCTGCAATGAGCTTTGACTTAGTATTTTTGTTTGGAAAACTCCCAAAGATGGGGAAGGAAATGGAGGGAGAAAATTTTGCATTATGGGTGGATGGGGTGACCATGTCATTAAACAACGACAATGGGATGACATCAAACTACATGCAACAGTATGCAAAATCGTCTGAAATTAGTGAATTTTAGAAAGTGTCAGGCCAGTTCCATTCAATAGCTATGAAAAATGTGGACCTTGTGCTACAAGAGGGAATTAAGGGTCTACCGCTAAACAACGACGATGAGGTGATGGTGGCCTGCAAGTGGAAGTTCACATGGGAACTCCCGCACAAGGCCGAAGACTTACCCATTTTTAGAGATTTTTCAAAACTTCTTAAGGATGGCTTGAGAGATAGTGCAGGCCACAAGGGTTTCTTCACCACACAATGTACAATGATGGTGGAATGAGATTTTGCATGAATGCGGAGATGCAATTTTGACAAATGCTAAAGTGGGGGTTCAAGATGCTGGGAAAAAGGCTAATGCGAGGTTGAAAGATTGCAGAGGGTTTGGCAAGATTATCGGGCACCATACGGTTTAATATTTGAAATTTTTGAACATTAATTAGCCCTAACTCGCAAAGAAAACACCTCTCGTAGGTTTAAACATGAACTTACCTGGAATCTGCATGAGAATATGAAGAAAACCAAGCTCAAATCAAATTGGAAGCTATGCGTGTGCGAGGGATTTGTCTTCTCTTTCAAATTTTCAATTTGCTAGGGGGTAAAAATGATAGATAGGGCACCCCATTTTTATAGGAGAAATGACATTAATGGCATGCATTTATTGGAAGTACAACAATGAATTGGTTGGTAGGGTTGCGAAAACCTGAGTTGGCACAGTCATTCAGTGAGGACCTAGGCAACGAAAGCAGATGCAAAACCCTCCATGCAGGTGGTCATTGGGGTTTGGCCGCTACCTAGTGGCAAAATGATGATAGTAGACAACAAAAGGTGACCTATGAATGTGGGTCCGCCTGGTTTGGCGAACAAGGTGGTGAAAGACACAAGAAAACCCGTAGGTCCCAATCTGCAAAGGCAAAAGGCTTGGTGAAATTCAAATAGGTGAATTTGGTCAACAATTGTTTGATCGTTTTAAGGAACGTGACCAACTTCAATCCTACTTAGGTGGTGTTTTCTTTAGTCATGCGAGCTTGGGCGGTGTTTTATGTAGTTCATTGAACTCCCCGCTTTATCGCTTGAGATTTTTTTCTATCAAGTTTATGTGTTTTATCATTCAGGTGGTGCCTTGTATAGTTCATCGAACCTTTCCCTTTCCCACCTACATGATAATTGTTATTTAAGTAGTATCTTGAAATGATATTCGAACTCAGGTGCACTTTTATATAGTTTTTTGAACTCTCCACTTAACTCAGGTGCACTTTTATATAGTTCATAGAACTCTCCACTTAACTTGGGCACAGTTTTATATAGTTCATTGAAATCTCCACTTTACAGCTTATAGACATTTACTTTCAAAATTTGGAAGATTTTTGTAATGAAAACAATGAAGTGATAGATACCACCTATCATGGAACAATTAAAGATATTAAATGCTGATCCACCCTCATTTCTTATGTGAATCTTTAAGAAAGTTGGGAGCAAGAATGACCCGGTCAAGAGAAAAAGAGACAAGGTCCTTGCCATTGGTGGGGTGTGTGTGCAAATCATGCACAAAAATAAGGGTCTCATTAATCTTAACATCCACTACTATACTACCAAGGTCTATATATTTAGGAAGAATTATGTTCTCTAAAATGATATCTGCAAGGTTCCCTAGACATGAACTATATGAGGATCCCTCCTTTTTCTCCTTAGTTTCTTAAGAGATAGGTCCTTTAATACCTTGTTATAGATTGGAATGTCCTTAATATCTTGGATGAGAGGGATCTTGATATTAAAATCCCCAAGTTGACCCATGTTTGAATGGACAAGACAACTGAGAGGGGGTTGAATCAATTGTATCAAATTCTTTACTTCTTAACTTAATCAATTCCACTTTATCTACAATATTTTATTAAGTATGAATATGGAAATGCAAATAACAAAAACAAAACACCAGAGACACTAGATTTACGTGGAAAACCCAATGCGAGAAAAACCATGGTGAGGATTAAATCACAGTATAGTAGTAATGCAATACTAGATACAAAAGGCTCACTACTAGAGGGCTCACTACCCAAATACAAAGGCTCACTACCCAGATCAAGGGATCACTGCCTTAGGACTCACTATCCATAAAGAGAGGCTCACTTCCTATAGAAAATACAAAGAAAATAGATAATGATCCACCACTAGGAGTTTTACAAACTTCACAACTTGATCAGAAGATTATGAATGCAATGAAGTATTGTTGCCACAATTCACTCTTCCATACTCTACTTTTTTCACTTGTTCACACACTCTTCTCTTGTTCGGGTTGAATGATGGATGGATGTTGAATTTTCTACAAATCAACTTGATTTTATACCATCTTCAACCTTAGAAACATTCTCCAAGGTCGGCTTATATAATTTATTTTTACAAATTCAAACTAGGTCAGTTACTCAACATTCTCGTAGTGGATAAGAATGTAAGAGGACCAATTACATATTTAATTTAGGACCTAAACAACATCCCAAATCATGCACATGCTTCCTCAAGTTGATGTAAAAATAAAATGTAACATGTAGACACCAGGTCAGCCAAACCTACTGAAAACACAGATGAAATTTGAAGTACACATATCACTAGAAAGATAAATACACGCGGATTGCACAACACACTTTAATAGTATTTTTATCATCTTTGAGATCAACTCAAATACATCCGCAACAACTTCAAAAAACTTCATTTGCAGAGAACACTTCACAAGCTCAATCGGGACAACCAATAAAACACAGAGACTCTGGAGAAGGTCTTTCAGAGCTCCAAAAGACAAGAATCTTTGTCAAAACAAAGGAATAGTTAGAAAGAGTAATCTCCTAGATCTACAAGATCTGAGGCCAATTATCAGGAGACTGTACAGCCAAAACATTTCTCCTAGTCAATAACTAGATAACTTTGACAAACCAGTTCACACACCGGTGAACATAAGTTTTACTTTCCATCACACTAGAAGTTGAAACTCGAAATACATAATCCCTTTTAGCTTTTGAACACACCTATAAATCCACATAGGCATTGGGTCAACATAGAAGAAACACAAACCAAAATACCAGAGCACACTCAGAACACACTTCAACATAACTTTCATTATTTCTCAAATTTTCTCAAAAGAACTTGGCAAAAACCAGCTTACTCAACTTGTAGAGTGTTGACATCAATGACAACATTAATGACAACACCACCAAACACACCCATACTTGTAGAAATCTTCCCCATTGTGATTGATGACAACACATGATGAGAAAAACCATCAAAGACAACATACATGATTCTTTGAAGCGACAACCTGCCAACCATAAAAGTTTCACATGATTCTCTCTCCCACATCCTACATGATTTTCAGAAGCGACAACCTACCAAGCATACAATTTTCACATGATTCTCTCTCCCCATTTGAGATCAATGGAAAAGGACATAGAAATCTCTGTTCACTCCCCCTAAGGAGTACATCCACATTACATACTACAACAATGCACTTATCTACTCCCCCTGAGGAGTAGATCTCAATCATCAATCCCGATGCAGACCCGGAGGCTCAATTATGCTGATTAGGCCTATTTTTCAAAGCAACATGCCTTTAAACCTATCATAGGACCATGAAACCTTGGTGCAGCAATTCATATGCCTTCAAACCTCCAAAATCACAAAAATATTCCATTGGTACGGACAAATACATGCCAAACTTGAAAAACCTTGTTTTAGGCACAATTCATGAGGGTTTATTGAAAATATGGGTTCCAAGACATATCATAACATTCCAATACATTAGACCTTCATAAAATGACCTGCAAAAACTCAAAACACTATCACATATAGAGTTCCAATCATATTTTTCCAAAACCTTACTTTAGTTCCTCAATTTCACTTGGAAAACTCATGAAAACACCCTAAGGCATCCCCCTAAAACCATACAACTTGTATTTTATGCCTCCCAAACCATTGGTACATCTAAAATTCCATGAAATAAGTCATTCCACCGAGTTACAGGGCTGGACAGCAAGTGGAATGACTAGAACATCATTTTTTACACCAATCAAACCCTCAAATTAGTTAGAAACAGGCAGTCCCAGAAAAATGAAGAGATCTCTCTCAAAAATCAATATTAGAACCTCTAATTGGATTCAGATGAAAGCTATTTCATTCCCCTACAAGATGATATAAGTCTCAGATCATATGGTGATGGTACAGATCCGTACAATGCTTGCAAAGTTCAGGAAAACAGGAAAAACATGGGATTTGAGACCACCCGGTAGTAAAACGGGGATATCTCACTCAATTCTCAATGAAATCACACCATTCCAACGCCAAAAGAAAGGTTATTTAATTATCTATCCAACCATAATAGGCTTGTAGTGTAAAACAATATGTACAGGTCGTACAATGCACGGGATCAGCAATTTCTTAATGGAAAACACAAAAAAACAGCAAACTTCTTATTAGAAACTCATTCCAAACTTCTCCAACAGCCTCAATTCGAGATCTTACAAAAATATATCATGTAATAACATCCAAACCACCCCTTGAACCGACCAACTACCATAACCACCTTTTGTTAGAGTCTAAGATGACAATTTTTGCCAATTTTGCTCTTAATCACTACCCCATTACAACTTGATCAACTTGATTTTGCAAATACCACCTAACTGACCTATTAAGCCCTCCAATACATTTAAAATGCTCATTGAGACCTTATTTAACATGGAATAAGACCCTACTCCCCATATCCCTTAAAACTCATGATTTCACATGGCCTTGGCATTATGAATCAAACTGACAAATTCAACTAAATGATTCAAAACCTTTTCAAATTACATTATGACTGGTCCTTTAGACCTTATTAAGCATAAATGAACACAAGACACACCTAGCTATCAACTTAGACTTCACAAGGTGTAGGTGCTCTTGCACCATACACCCCCCCATAAAAAAGACTCTTGCCCCAAGAGTGGAAACTTGTTCTTGGCCTTCTCATTGCTGCTTCAAGCATCTTCAGACCTGGTACTGATCTCTTTAGTCCTGGATCAAAATTTGGTGTTGTTCTATGCCTTAGACCTGCAGATAAACAAACATTAGAATCATATAAACCTGCTCTCTTCCTTGCTCCACCCATACATGGATAGCTCCTCACCATTCCTTGCACATTCTGCCTTACTGGCTCTGTGATCAGACCTGCATGCCTTTGCTTAATTTGTTCCTTTTGTAATGCCCCTAGACCTGCCATGTCACCATCCTCTTGTGCCCCTGCACTAACAACTCTATCCTCTTTTGCATTACCAAATTTCACTTGGCTTGCAGCAACCTTCATAGTAATGGGACACACCATAGTCCCAACAACAATTTCACCCTGTCCTTCATACTCCTTTGCACACTTATCACTTACCTTGATCAAATCAGACTTAGGCTTGAGTTCTCTCGTTGCCCCTTGCAAAAACAAACTCCATACTGTCTTAACATCATTTGTGGGTGCCTTCCTTGCTGTCACAACACCACTAATCTGTTCTAAACCTGCAACCATATCAGACTTACTGTCCTCAGGCCTTAAAGGCTCCTTCTTGCCAAACAACACTACCTTAGACTTACCCTTATCCCTTACACTTGTTTTCAAGGGAAGCAACTTAAAAGTTTTGTCCTCCTTCTTGATGGTGTATGTGTTCTCCCAGCCATCATATATAGACCTCCTATCAAATTGCCAAGGCCTCCCTAAGAGCACATGACAACAATCCATTGGCAAAATATCACATAGAACCCTATCCTTATACTCTCCAATCTGAAAATCAACATATGCTTGCTCTTTTACCACCAAAGTTTGATTATCATTGACCCAAGAAACTCTATAAGGTGATTCATGAGGTAACTTTTCCAAACTCAACTTATCCACCATCTCCCTAGACACTAGATTATCTTGAGAACCAGAATCAATGACAACTTGACACACTTTACCTTTGCTTTTGCATGTAGTTCTGAATAGACTCCTCCTTTGACTCAATTCTTCCTCCTTGGATGCTTGCAACACAGTTCTCCTTATCATGAGTGCCTCTCCTTCTTCTGATGTAAGGTTAACTATAGGTGAATTCCCACTCTCTTCATCTTCATGCACTAATTGATTCCTCCTTTCTCCACCATAAGAGCTTGAGGCTTGCTTTTCAGGACACTTGAAGGCTGGGTGTCCAGGCTGGTTACAATTGTAGCATCTTCCTGAGAATTGATAGGAACCTCTTCCTCCACCAAATCTGCCTCTTGAACCTCTCCATCCACCTCTTGAATCAGATTTCTCTTGATCCTTCTTGTCTTCTCCTTGGCCCTCATTGTTTGTCTTTGAACTAGGATTGAACCCTCTTCCTCTAGAAGTGTTGCCTCTTCCTCTTGCTGCTTTGTCTTGCCTTCTCTTCATTTTCTCCTCCACCCTAATAGCCATTTGATAACAATCCTCTACACTCCTAGGGTTAGCCAAAACCAATTCATCTTGTATATTAAGCCTTAAACCACCAACATATCTAGCAATCTTTTCATCTTCATTCTCATGATGACCAGATCTTAAACTCAATTTATAAAACTCCTCAGTATAAGACTTAATATCCATTTCCCTTTGTCTTAAGTTTTGCAATCTCTTAAACAATTGAACTTGGTGATCCTTGGGTAAGAATTTACCTTTGATTTTTGATATCATCTTATCCCATGATGTGATCTTAGACTTTCCTTGCTTCCTCCTCTCAGATTGAAGGTAATCCCACCATACCAAAGCATGACCCTGCAACTTAGTTTTTGCAATCTTGACCCTTTGTTCTTCAGGAACCTCATCACATTCAAAATGATTATCTATTGCAGCAATCCAATCCAATAGTTCTTCATCATTTAAACTACCACCATACTTAGGAACATCAAGTTTTACCTTAGGTTTGTCATTCTTTATTGCCTTCAGCAACCTTGCAATTCTTTGATCCTCTGGAGTAAGCTCTTCTTCCACATCTTCAAACTCCTCATCTTCCTCTTCTTCAGTCTCAGTCTCTTCCACTTCCCTTCTTTTGTTTGTCTCCAAGGCTATGACTCTCTCTTCCAACTCTCTGAGTTCTCTTGCATGCCTATCTTTCATCTCCTTCATCTCTTTAGCCATATCATTCTTCTTTGGAGGCATCTTGTCAACCTTGCCTCTTCTTCAACCCTGCAAAATGAAAATAGATCTACTTCCTGATGCTCTGATACCACTATGATGCAGACCCAGGAGGCTCAATTATGCTGATTAGGCCTATTTTTCAAAGCAACATGCCTTTAAACCTATCATAGGACCATGAAACCTTGGTGCAGCAATTCATATGCCTTCAAACCTCCAAAATCACAAAAATATTCCATTGGTACGGACAAATACATGCCAAACTTGAAAAACCTTGTTTTAGGCACAATTCATGAGGGTTTATTGAAAATATGGGTTCCAAGACATATCATAACATTCCAATACATTAGACCTTCATAAAATGACCTGCAAAAACTCAAAACACTATCACATATAGAGTTCCAATCATATTTTTCCAAAACCTTACTTTAGTTCCTCAATTTCACTTGGAAAACTCATGAAAACACCCTAAGGCATCCCCCTAAAACCATACAACTTGTATTTTATGCCTCCCAAACCATTGGTACATCTAAAATTCCATGAAATAAGTCATTCCACCGAGTTACAGGGCTGGACAGCAAGTGGAATGACTAGAACATCATTTTTTACACCAATCAAACCCTCAAATTAGTTAGAAACAGGCAGTCCCAGAAAAATGAAGAGATCTCTCTCAAAAATCAATATTAGAACCTCTAATTGGATTCAGATGAAAGCTATTTCATTCCCCTACAAGATGATATAAGTCTCAGATCATATGGTGATGGTACAGATCCGTACAATGCTTGCAAAGTTCAGGAAAACAGGAAAAACATGGGATTTGAGACCACCCGGTAGTAAAACGGGGATATCTCACTCAATTCTCAATGAAATCACACCATTCCAACGCCAAAAGAAAGGTTATTTAATTATCTATCCAACCATAATAGGCTTGTAGTGTAAAACAATATGTACAGGTCGTACAATGCACGGGATCAGCAATTTCTTAATGGAAAACACAAAAAAACAGCAAACTTCTTATTAGAAACTCATTCCAAACTTCTCCAACAGCCTCAATTCGAGATCTTACAAAAATATATCATGTAATAACATCCAAACCACCCCTTGAACCGACCAACTACCATAACCACCTTTTGTTAGAGTCTAAGATGACAATTTTTGCCAATTTTGCTCTTAATCACTACCCCATTACAACTTGATCAACTTGATTTTGCAAATACCACCTAACTGACCTATTAAGCCCTCCAATACATTTAAAATGCTCATTGAGACCTTATTTAACATGGAATAAGACCCTACTCCCCATATCCCTTAAAACTCATGATTTCACATGGCCTTGGCATTATGAATCAAACTGACAAATTCAACTAAATGATTCAAAACCTTTTCAAATTACATTATGACTGGTCCTTTAGACCTTATTAAGCATAAATGAACACAAGACACACCTAGCTATCAACTTAGACTTCACAAGGTGTAGGTGCTCTTGCACCAAATCCAAAACAAAGAAGGTCTGTGAATCCACTAGACTGATGCACCTCCATGTGCACTTAGTTCAAAGAAGGAGGCGCATAAACCCCTAAATTCCCTTTGAGATAATCAAAGGTATCCTTTGGAAGGGCCTTAGTGAATATGTCTGCAGCTTGTTCTTTGGTAGGTACATATTCAAGTCTAACTTCATTCCTTAATACTTTTTCACTCAAGAAGTGATACTTGATAGAGATATGCTTTTTTCTAGAATGCATCACTAGATTCTTTGAAATGTTTATAGCACTCTTATTGTCACAATAGATAAAATTATATTCATCACTTACCACACCTATGTACATCAAAGTCTGCTTCATCCAAAGTACTTGTGTACAATAGGATGCTACTGCAATATATTATGCTTCTACAGTGGATAAGGAAAATGAATATCGTTTCTTGCTCAACCATGAAACTAATCTTCCTCCAAGAAAGAATTCTCCCCAACTTGTACTCTTTTGGTCATCTATACATCCAACCCAATTAACATCAGTGTAGGCACGTAAATGAAATCATTGTCCTTCGGATACCATAGCCCATAGTCTGGAGTTCCTTTAAGATACTTGAATATCCTCTTCACAACTTTAACATGTGCTTCCTTTGGTTTTGATTGAAATATTGCAACTAAACATACTACATGCATAATGTCAGGTCTAGTAGTAGTAAGATACAACAACCCTCCAATCATGGATATGTACATGCTCTAATCAACTTTAACAGATTCATCATCCTTGCTTAATTTGCATCCAATTACTATAGGGGTACATACCGGTTTAGAATCATCCATTCCAAATTTTTTTAACAATTCCTTAACATACTTAGATTGTGACCCTTTGTGTCAATTTGATTAACTTGAAGTCCAAGGAAGAAATTTAGTTCACCAATCATAGACATTTCAAATTATTTTTGCATCTCTTCAACAAACAACTTACACATACCTTCATTACCACCAAAAATGATGTCATAGACCACAACTATCAGTATCTTGTCTCTCTCAACCTTGAAGTAAATATTGTTGTCTACATACCCTTTACTGAATCCTTGCTTTGTCAAGTATTTATCCAATCTATCATACCAAGCTCTAGGAGCTTGCTTCAGTCCATATAATTATTTCTTTAACTTACAAACCATGTCTGGTTTATCTGACAGTGCAAAAAAATTCGGTTGCTCCTTATACACTTCTTTTTCCAGTTCTCCATTTAGAAATGTAGATTTAACATCCATCTGATATAATTTGAAGTCTTTATGAGCTGAAAATGCCAGGAACATCCGAATGGCTTCCATTCTTGCTATAGGTGCAAAATTTTCTTCAAAATCCATTCCTTCAACCTGTGAATATGCTTTACATACAAGTTTTGCTTTATTTCTTACCCCTTCACCATCTTCATTCAATTTATTTATGAATACCCATTTATAACCAATTACATTCTTGTTTGCAGGTCTAGGGACTAGTTCCCATGTCTCATTCTTCTCTTTTTGTTGTAATTCCTCTTTCATTGCTCTAACCCAACTTTCATCATCATATGCTTCATTCATAGTCTTAGGTTCTATTTTAGAAAGTAAACATAAGTTTACCTCAACCACTTTGCTTCTTGTCTTCACTCCACTTTTGTCTCCAATTATCTATTCCTCTGGATAATTTTTCTGAACATATTTAAGGAGTCTTGAGTGGAGGTTCCGGATTTTCTTCTTCTTCACTTTTCTATTTTTCTTCCTTTTTTCTTCTTGTATTCACACATAGATAGGCTCATCAGGTTCAACTTTAGTTATCTCCATTGATCTATACATAGCTTCATCAACCTTCAAACTAGTACTTTCAATGATTTTTCTTAGTCTCTTATTAAAACATTTGTAAGCCTTGTTGTTATTTGAATATCTAATGAAAGTTCCTTCATCACATCTAGCATCAAATTTTCCAATATTTTCTTCATCTCTTCTAATGTAACATCTAATTCCAAATACCTTAAATTATTTCATAGTAGGAGTCTTACTAGTCCATAACTCATAAGGACACTTAGTGTTGTTATCTCTGATTTGAACTCTGTTAAGAATGTAAACAATAGTGTGAATGACTTATCTCTAATACACATTAGGAATCATAGTTCTGGCAGCCTTTTGCACAGTCCAGTTCTTCCTTTCTACAACTCCATTTTGTTGCGGGGTTCTAGGAGCAAAATAATTTATTTTTATACCATGTTCTTCACAGAATGCACTGAACTCACCAAATGTAAAATCTCCACCTATATCACATCTCAAACATTTTATCCTCAAGTTTACTTCATTTTCTACTCTTTCCTTAAACACTTTGAATCTATCAAGAGATTGAGACTTTTCTCTAAGAAATGTAACTCATGTCATCCTAGAGTAATCATCAATTAAAAGAATAACTTGTACCTATCACTATTCACGCTTCCTATTCTTGTAGGACCAAAGAAGTCTGTATGGATTAATTCTTGCATTTTGGTAGATGATTGATCCTTTGTTTTAAAATTGTTCCTTGTCTATTTTCCCATCTGACGACTTCTGCAGATTGAATTTGAAGGCTTTATGATTCTAGAAAGATCTCTCACAACTTCTCTAGAACTGATCCTAACTAGATTATCAAAATTCACATATCCTATCCTTCTGTTCCAAAGCCAACTCTCACTAATCTGAGAAATAAAACATTGACCATCACCACCTTTGATTTGATAGATGTTTCCATGAGTTCTTCTTCCAGCTGCAACCATAGTTCCAGATCATTTTCTGATCTCACAATTGTTATCCTGAAACACAAGCTTAAAACCTTTGTTGCACATTTTCCCAACACTTAAAATATTATGCCTTAAAACCTTTACATAATAGACATCATCAGTGTTATGTTTTCCATCAAAGCTAATTGTTCCTTTACCAACAATCTTAGCACCAAAATCATCTCTAAACATAACTATACCTCCATCATACTTCTCAAGTTTAGTAAACTTACTCTTATCTCTAGTCATATGATTTGAAAATTTGCTGTCAATTACACAAAATTATTCATCCTATCTGGCATGAAAAGCAGTTACCAAAGTACCTTCTAATTCATTCTTCTTACACTCCCGACTAGGTTCTTTCACACATTTCTTTTATGGGGCTAGAAACATAAATTCATCTTTGTCTTCCTCAAGATCTGATTCATCATCAGAGATTCCTCTATATTTACCAGTACCTTTCTTCAATCTCCTTATGAATTTTTTTCCAAATCTTCTACATCTTCTTTCTTCATGGCTTTAAAGGTTGCTTCAATATTCTCCTTATCTCTTTCCAATTTTCTCATCTCAAATGCAGTCAAGACACCAAATATATGTTCCTTAGTTAATGTCTTTGGATCATATTGATCTTCAAGTATAGATACTTTGTCACTGTAATCTTCTAGTAAGGTCATCAATATCTTCTCAATTATATCTTCATATTTCATGCTACCACCTTGATTCGTGACTTCAGTTGCTATAGTTTCAACTCTATGATAATATCTTGCAATATCTTCTCCATCTTCCATTCTTAGATTCTCAAATTTTCACTTAGCAGTTAGTTTCCTTGACAATTTTACTCTCTCATTTCCATCATAAATATCTTCAATTTTCTCCATATTTCATTTGCAATAGTTAGAGAAATAAATTATGATCTTTCAGTTTTAGATAAAGCACTAAAGATAGAAAATCTTTCTCTTTCATTCTCTTCAAAAGTTGCAACCTCATCAGCAGAGGAAGGTTCGGCTGCTGGAATCACATACTTTGTCTCCACAAATTTACAAGTATTAAAACTAAGTGAAATTAGATAAATCCTCATCTGCTCTTTCCAATCAATATAATCAACTCCATCAAACATAAGAAGCTACAACTTGTGTGCCATCTAATCTACCTCAAGTGGTTTAGCTTTTCACCAAGGAACCAGAGCTTTGATACCAATTTTTGGAATGCACAAGACAACTAAGCGTGGGGTTGAATCAGTTGTATCAAATTATTTACTTTTTAACTTAATCAATTCCACTTTATCAACAATCTATTATTAATTATGAACATGAAAATGCAAATAACAGAAACACAACACCAAAGACAAAAGATTTACGTGGAAAACCCAATGAGGGAAAAACCACGGTGAACATTAACTCACAGTATAGTATTAATGCAATACCAGATACAAAAGGCTCACTCCCTAAATACAAAGGCTCACTACACAAATCAAGGGCTCACTACCTTAGGACTCACTGTCCAGAAAGAGAGGCTAACTACCTACAACAAATACAAAGAAAATAAATAATCCACGACTAGGATTTTTACACACTTCACAACTTGATCAAAAGATTATGAATACAATGAAGTATTGTTGCCATAATTCGGTCTTCCACACTCTTCTTTTCACACTTGTTCGCACACTCTTCTCTTGTTTGGATCAAATGATGGATGGATGTTGAATTCAAAACAACTCAACTTGATTTTATACCATCTTCAACCTTAGAAACATTCTCCAAGATCGACTTATACAATTTATTTTTACAAATTCAAACTATCTCGACTCCTCAACATTCTTGTGGTGGATAATAATGTAAGAGGACTGATTACATATTTAATTTAGGACCCAAACAACATCTTGGACCACGCACACGCTCCCTCAAGTCAATGTAAAAATCAAATGTAACATGTAGACACCAGGTCAACCAAACCTAATGAAAACATAAATGAACTTTGAAGTACATGCATCACCAACAAGATAAATACATGTGGATTGCACAACATGCTTTACCAATATTTTTACCATCTCCAAGACCAACTCAGATACATCCATAACAACTTCAAAAAACTTCATTTGCAAAGAACACTTCACTAGTTCAATCGAGACAACCAACAAAACATAAAGACTCTAGAGAAGGTCTTCCAAAGCTCCAAATGACAAGAATCTTTGTCAAAACAAAGGAATAGTTAGAAAGAGTAACCTCCTAGATCCGCAAGATCTAAGGTCAATTAACAGGAGACTGTAGATCCAAAACATTTCTCCTAGTCAATAACTAGATAAATCTAACAAACCAGTTCACACACCAGTGAACATAACTTTTACTTTCCATCACACCTGAAGCTGAAACTCAGAATATAGAATCCATTTTAGCTTTTGAACACACCTACAAATCCAAATAGGCATTGGGTCAACATAGAAAAAATGGGGACCATAATACCAGGGCACGCTCAGAACACACTTCAACACAACTTTCATTATTTCTCAATTTTTCTCAAAAGCACTTGGAAAAAACCAACTTACTCAACTAGTACAATGTTGAAATCAATGAAAAAATTAATTACAAAACCAACAAACACATCCATACTTGCAAAAACCTAGCAGTTCTATCTTAGCTTGTGTGTGATGCTTTTGAATGGCTAAGCATTTAGGGAAAGGAGGCTTTAGAATTGATGTAGTTTGGCATGCCTGATTTAATTTAGGTTCCAAAGGTGTTTTGTTTGAAGCTCCAAATCTAGGTTCCTCATCCACCATCTCAATGATTTGTGGGGATGAATTTCTAGCTAGGTCTTTCCCTGACTTGAGGTGGACATCACTCACGTCTACCCCATAAGTGGGGTATTGTATAGCTTCATTAGTATAAGATTGTTGGACATGCTTGTTGTTAGAGTTAGGTGTAGGTTGGGTAGGTATTTGTGGTGGTCTAAGTGGTTGAGATGTAGGATTTGATGGAGGCAAAATGGCTTGTTGTTGGAGCTGAGGAGGAAGCATAGGCTACTGATATTCATGTTTTGTTGCTACAACTGCTGGCTTTTTTTCATTGATGCTGCCACTAGTTCTTCTATGTTGGCCATTGGGTATTGTAATTGGAACCCTAGAAATTTTGTTGTGACCAAGGATTTAGTTGCTACTAGTTCCAATTTTTCTGAGGTTGTGGCCATTGTTGAGGGTTTTTCCATTGATTTTGATTAGTTGGCCAGGGCTGAGAATTCTAAGCAGAAAAATTCCAATTTCCAATGGGAAATGATGAATTGAAGTTAAGAGGGTCTTGTGGAATACCTTGTATTTGTTTCCATGGCCTTCTTTGAGCTATGTAAAATATCTTTCTATCCTCTCCTTCAAGTGGCTGAAAATCAGGTCTCTCAATTTTGTCTTGTTGAATACTAGCCACCCTCTTGCATTTACATTTTTCTTTCCTTTTCCTACAACTTGGGTAGTATTCAATGAGCATTTCTTCAACTTCCACTTGCTTCTTCTTGATGTGGAGAGTTTCCAACTGATTTTCTAGGTTTTTGATAATTTCCTCCTTCATGTTGGACAACAAATTTCTTAATTCTATCTTTAAAACCCTAGTAGATGATTTTCCAATAGTGGATGCCTTCTCTCCTCCTAGCCTCTTAGTGAAGGTCCTGGAATAATTTTTTTAGAACTTGAAAAATTCTTCAAATTGTATTTGAGAGATGTCCCCTTGCCCAATAAGATTGAGGGAATCCATATAGTTCTCATTGAACCCTCTCAAAAATAATAACTTGAGGGATTCTTCAGACAACATGTTATGTGGGGTTTTCTTCAAGGTGAATTGAAATCTCTCCACATAATCTTCGAATGGATCATCCTCCTTCTATGAAATTCTAAAAAATGTCATCTCTCAGGACTCCTATCAAGTCCTCTCCAATAGTCTTGGTACTTTTCCAAGAACAATATTTTCATGGTATCCCAATCAGGAACAACATCCTTGCCTAATCCCATAAACCATCTTAGGGATACATATTTTAGAGTGGTAGGGAAGAGTTTGATCCAATGAGCATCAAAAGTATAGTCATAAATTTTTCATAGGACACAAAATTTAAACATAAATGTATCTAGGTCTTCAGTCACCACCCCATAAAAGACTAGCAATGTTGAAGGAGGAATATTCTTCAACATAGTATTCCTTTCTTGGTTGGTGATTGGGAACTCAAAGGTTGCACGTTCAGGATCATCCACTACATCACCCATGGTTCAGTATGTCCCCTTTGTTTGTGTGCTAGATGTTGGTGATAGGGAAATTTTTTCATCAGTATTACCCTCCCTATAAGTACTAGATTCACCAATTTCTGCTATGGCTTCTTGACGTGTAGGGGTAGGAATTTTCCCAAAGGATCTCTTTGCCTCCACATACAATAAATATGGCTTTGTATAGTAGTGGTCTTGCACAATTTTAGTGCAAATTTTTGGTATGTTGATAAGATAAAGCTTATAAATAGTCTTAATGCTGAAAACAAAATGTAAACTATGAAAGCATGGAAAACAAGTCTATGAAGATAGTGCCATCCTCGAAAATAGTACCAAAAATGTAGAGTTTAAACTAGTTTCTTGTAAACTTTGTACTATATACAAAATTCAGAGGTATGACTTGCTGAACAGTCCACTCAACATTATAAAGACTATATTAAAGTTTCAACCAAGGTTTATAAAATTTGGATGGTGCTGCATTGTATGTTCCTTCAAAGACTTGAGGTTACCTAGGTTATCCTATTCAAGGTGTTCTACTTGCTGGAAATTTATAGAATTGCATAATAGTGAAAGAAAAAAACTATCATTAATGGCTATGGGTGCCTACAACTTAACCTATAATTGAACCGTTGCTAATAAAGAATTACTGTACTAGCTCAAAATTGATCAAGACTAGTAACTAAACATTCTAACCTTTGGAGTACTACAAATTAACAAAATGCATGCATGCTCATGAACATCCATTATTGATAATAAAGGTATAAGAATCTATTTTAACTTGCATGCAATTTATGAAGTAATGATAAATGAAAATAACTACTAAAAAAATTTAAAATAACTATAAATGGAGTGAAGAATAGTTATCTTGAGTGGCCTGCTCAAGTGGTTGTCTTCACTTAACTAGAACCAAATCTAAATATCAGATTCTATGCATCCATTTGAAATTGAACTTAATTCATTGCACATCATAAAATATTACACAAAATCTTCTTCACAAATTGTATTCAATGAAATCATTCTCAATAATCAACATGTTTATAGATGATAACTGAAAATAAACTCACTAATCTAAGAACTCAACCTTCGGTTAAATACAAGCACAAGGGTGTTTATTCTGAACATGACTCCTAACTACAATCATTAACTACAACTCCTAGATATCAGGGTATATAGTTAAGATTCAACTGTTCAAAATATAACTGAAAAGAAAGAAGAGTTCTAATAGAATTGAAACTTTGTAAAATAGATCTACATGTAAAACACACAAACAATCATCCATAATCCTATCAACAAAATAATTTTTATTCTCGAGCACTTTATTAAATTTTCATAATGATGCATGGCCAACACCATTAGGTGTCTCCACTTAGTAAATATTGCATTCAACTTGATTTGGTACTTCCATTGTTTCACTGTCAAAGTCCTCCTTTTGTTGCAGGCTACAACTTCTAGTTGCTATAGGTTGTAGTATCTTCTTGATCTTTGAGAAGTTAATCCACAAGACATATACACAAATATAACTACCATTATTAAACACAAAATTTCATCCAAATTTCATACACACTCACATATAAACCATGCAATGCTTCTATATTATAACTATATTTACTTTACTATAATTTAGATCTAAGGTTGTATAATAGGCATGAAAAGATAACATAGCATATGAGTATTATATGAAAGTGTGTTTATGTAAATAATGTGAATAAGAAAAGTAAAACTATATCACACACCAATGAAACATTATATCAACAAATTCAAATAATAATCAAACTAAGACAATAATTCCCCAATTTCGTCCAATTGTCCTCTATCTCCAAGGATTCTTTAAGTCATTTTTTCTCTCAGATTGTATGTGCACAAGACTTTCCAAATGAAAACATGAAGAATGAGATATGTTGGAAATGCAAGAGATGTTTCCTACATTACATGATGATAAACTAGTTGTAAATGATATGCAAAGATAATAATGTTGCTATGATATTGTTGTATGAAAATGATATGATGAAAATGCTATAATTAAGATACTGCTAATAAAAATGCCATGACTAAACTACTTGATGCTAAAATGATAATGCTAAAATTCTCACTAGAATGATAATGCTTACCTAAAATTCTATAGAGTGTAATTGCTAAAAATGCTCAACTCTCTTTCTAAGGATCTTTTACTATGTAAATGAGGGCTTATTTATAGATTTTCCAAGGCATGAGCCTAGGTGGCAGTAATCAACGGTCTGGATTTGATCTAGAGAGATGGATGGTTGAAGATGAAGAGGTTAGAGAGAAAAGGGGAAGTGTGTTCCCTGCATAAGAACAAACTGCTAAGTTTGAAGAGGAATCAAATGGAGATGAAGGCCAAGTGTCTCAAATTAGTTTGAATTTGTTGATGATAAATGCTAGATTAAATATTAGAAATATTTAATTTCTTGAGACACATGATGAGGTGGAAGGTGGGAAGAAGTTAGTAGAAATGTGCTTAAATTCGAATTTAAAATTAAAATTAAGTGAGAGGAGGTTAATTAAATAAAGCAAACTAATTAAATTTTTTCGTTTAATTAAGATGTGAAGATAATGATTTAGAATAGAAAGAATTAGAGAAAGTGAATTATATAAATAATTTTTTCAATTTTTTTATAAGTAGAAGAACTAAAGATTATTAATTAAATAACTTGTATTTAATTAATCCTCCACACCAATATTGAGTGTATACAGAAAGGATGGTCTAATAATGTCTAAAAGCATGCATAAAAGCAACATAAAATAGGCTAATAATTGAACCCATCAACAATCACAACACTTGAAGAGGAAAGGCATTATGAGAGGGGGAGTTAAAAAGCAAGAGGAATATTTTGTTATGGTTGAGACTAATTCTGAATTAAAGGGGAATTCCTTTCTAATGAAAATGCACTTAATGCATAGTCATGGAATTTTACAAGCGCCTCTATATTTGATTAGAGGATGCTTATGTTGTAAGGAAAACAAGAAAAAGAACCCCAAAGATCCCTTATTCAAAGGGTAATGAGTATACACGTTTAAGTAATGACCAATTTTTGGAAAGAGATGAAGAATTTTTTGTTGAGAAAAAGGATATTGGAAAATAATTATAAGAGGCTATGGTAAGGATTAGAGAAATTATAAGGTTTATTGAAAACGCAACAACAAAGAGAAACTGAGAGGGACAAAATAATTAAAGAGTTGGAGGAAGAACTTTATAAAGTTGAGCATGGGTCTAGGTTGGATGAATTGGCACATCTTGCTATCATATAAGTAGGAAACAAGGTACTAGTGCCCTAGGGTTCAATCCCTCCACTTTTTGTTCCCCCTGGAGCATCTGTAGTGACCTTAGGCATGGAATTATGGAAAAGAAACCAAGATTTCTTTGAGAAGTTTTGGAAAAAAAGAAAAATCTAAGTTGATGTCAAAACACACCATACACTTAAGTGGAAAGATGCAGAAATACAAAGGATGAAAGTGAATATTGAAGAAGTAGTAGACAAGGCTGCACAAATTCTAAAGTGCAGATCTCCTGCAAGAGTTTATGCACTATTTTGAAATAAAAATACTTGTGTTTTTAGTTTATCTGCCTAATTAATGATTTTCCAATGTTAATGAATGATTTTTTTAAAAAATTTAGAAACTTTCTCTAACTCTACACAAGATATGAAACATCAATTATGTGAGTTTTACTTGCATAATCTTGTGTTCTTAGATTAAATAGAATGGAATCCTCTAATGTTTCTGGGTGAGTTATAGATTAAAGCAATGGCCTCGTATATTAGGAATGAACAACAAAGGGGTGAGATCTTGCAAGAATATACTGAAAAGGAGAAATCTTTTGCTCTGCAGTTGAGGAAGGAATCCAAAGATTCCAAAGTAGTTATTGATGAATGGTTAGATCTTGTGAACTATAAAGGTGTAGGAAGGAAAACAATGAGTTTCAAGAAACATGACTACACTAGGATTAAGTAACTAGTTAAATGGCTTATTGATCATACCTTCTAGCTTATGAAGAAGAGATGGGAGGAATTACCCTTGAATTAAAGAAAATGGAACCTCAACCCCTCTATAATTTTATAGCCATTATTAGAAGATATCATAGGTATATAGAAATTTCCAAGGACAATGTACTTAAATGGTTTCCACTAACATTTCATCCACCCCTTCTTCTCTACCTAGTGCCACATTGGACAGGGAGGAACTAAGATGAAGTAAAAACAACAAAGGACACGAGGCTAGAAAATATTTCATGTTGAAAATGATACTATTTGAGATAGGTTAAGGGAGTTGATGTGGTGACAAATTTCAAGGAAATGTCTCTTCAATACAACCTCCGATCCTAAATTTTTCTTGAGGAAAATAAATTACTTAGTTGGGGGGAATGATGAGCCTAATTAATAACTAGTTTTATCTTGTCTAGTTCATATCTTTCAAAACCTTTAATCTGCTTATTTCATATGCATTCCTAAATTTATATACCTATTATATCTTTTATGCCATCCAAATCAGACTGTGATAAGTGGATTTATGATTATGATATGATGATGTTTGCATGGATGAATGCATGAATGTATATGAAATTTAGTGTGAATCTATGTCTAATTCATGATTGTTAGTGGTATGTATTATTTAGATAAAACTAACTCCTTGCAACCAAAATAATTTTAACCCATAGCCAAATGATTCTAGGTTGATTACAAGGGAGATTTCCAGGTCACTAGAAATGTGACAGTTGCAAAAATGATGGAAATGATCATTGGAGTGTGTAATAAATCATAAAAAGTAACAATAGGATCAAGAGACCAAATATAGCACAAAAGAGAGAGAATAAGATGATAGTATTCTCAATATGCATGAAGATGTACAATTGCAAGTATGTACAAGGCTTGCTTATAAAGGCAAGCTAGGACACATGGAAGGGCCATGAATGAGATAAGTTTCATATTCATGGGAAGGGTAGGTAGAAAGAAATAATAGATAATTCCATGAAAGGTGGATCACCCACCTAAAGTGGAATTATCATGCCATGATAAGTGGAGATAAAAAGGTAATAACTAGATCACACCACAAAGAGTTGGATTTCTCCTACACACTTCCCTAAGTGTCCCAATCACATCTCTCAATGTATGCACAAAACTAGAGGCAAGATGCAAATAACTAGGTGTCACAAGTGTAAACTACAATGATATGCATTCCCTAAGTAAGCTTAAGTAAAGTGTAACAAGTAAAATAGTTATTTACACCAACACCCCCCCCTTAAGTGCAATTGGGGGAATGAAGACTCAAGAAAACCATGCAAGATGGGTTCTGAAAATTGGGCCATGTTCGGTACCCATGTAAAAAGGAAATGCAATGTCTTACAAGCAAGGAAAGGGAGAAAATCTCATGGGAAAAACCCCCCCTAAAAAGAGAGAAGAAAAAAAACAAATGTACAAATGGAGAAGGGAAAAACCCCAAGATGAGGAAAAATTATCCCATGAAAGAGAATGTAGAATTCAAGTGACTCCCCCCGACACATCCCTCACCCCCAAGAGAGCTCAAAATTGATGGTACTTACTCTGAATAAAGGGTTTGCTAAATATGTCAGCAACTTGATCTGCTATCGAACAATAGCACAAGTCAATGACTTGATCCTGGATTAGCTCCCTGATGAAGTGCATATGAATTTCAATGTGCTTGGTCCTTTGATGCTGGACCAAATTCCTGGAGATCACAATAACACTCTGATTGTCACATCGAATGATTATCAGACGTGGAATGGAAATACCATACTTAGAAAGAATGTGTTGAAGCCAAATGGCCTCAATGGAGGTAGTAACAACCCCCCTATACTTAGCCTATGTCAATGAAAGATAAATGTCATGATACTTCTTGCTCTGCCATGAAACAAGTCCTGACCCAAGATAGAAGCTATAGCTAGAGGTGGACTTGAAATCATTAGAATCACCAACCCAATATGAGTCAGTATATCCTACTAAGTCAATATTTGCACCTGCTGCATAATGAATCCCATGATGATGAGTACCATGGATGTAGTGCAAGATGCATTTGGCAGCTTTCCAATGAAGCTCATGTGGTTCCTACATAAAGAAGGAGACCATGACAACCACATAAGAGATGTCAAGGTGTGTATGAGTCAAATAGATGAGACTTCCAACAAGCTAACGATACAAAGTGGCATCAACAAGTGGAGTGGACCACATAGCCTCAAGCTTAAATCCTGAAAGAAAGGGAGTCAGAGTGGGCTTAGAATCAATCATGAGGAACTGTGAAAGAAGATCAAGAGCATACTTGGGCTGTGACAATGTAATCCCAAATGAAGACCGTTGAATCTAAATGCCCAGAAAGTAGTGAAGAAGGCCCAAGTTGGTCATGGTAAATCTGTCTTGCAAAGTATTTTTGACACTGCCAATGATGGAGGGGGTGCTCCCTATAATGATCAAGTCATCAACATAGAGCACAAGTATCCAATGTGCATCATCTTGCCTCAAGATGTAGACATTTTGATCTGAATGACACTTGGTGAATCCTGTGGAGAGAAGGAAGGAATCCATCTTGGCATACCAAGCCCAAGGGGCCTACTTAAGGCCATAGAGGGACTTCCTCAACCTACAAACCAATGAAGTATCCTAGATGAAACCCTACGACTACTCCATATAGATCTCCTCATCAAGATCCCCATATAGAAAAACACTCTTAACATCCATATGATGTACCAGCCAACCATGTGAAGTGACAATGGAAAGTGTCAGGCGAATGGAAGTAATCTTTATAATAGGTGCAAACGTATCAGTGTAGTCAATCCCTACAACCTATGAGAAACCCTTTGAAATAAGTCATGCCTTATAATTATCAACACTCCCATCTGCTGCATATTTGGTTTGATAGATCCACTTGCATTGAACCATATTTCTCCCCTTAGGGAGAGGGACTAAATCCCAAGTGTTTTCCTTCATCAAGGAACTATACTCTTCCTCCATAGTTGCATCCCATTCAAGAACCCCAGAGGCTTCCTTAAAGGATTGTGGTTATGAAGTTGATGCAATGAGAGCATGTGGAAGAGGCTCATGGTCATACTATGACCTAGTCCTTCAAGTATCCAAAGGATCCCCAAAAAGCGGACTTGTTGCCTCAAGAGTTTGACGAGCCCAACAAGGTCTAGTAGGGGTAGAAGGATGAGGCTTATCAACTGGAAGTGGACCTTGTGAAGGTATAACCTTGCGATTCGGTGAGGAAGGAGAGTCATCATCATCTAAATCACTATCATTTCTTTCAACAGTGGAGGAAGGAGTAGAAGAGTCAAAGCTAGGTGAGCTTTCCTCAACATGTACATTCCTCTCAAAGAAAATCTCATGAGTCTCAAGATCCATTTGTTTGTATGCCTTAACACCATCTGTATATCCCACAAAGATACAAGGCCTGCTATGTGGCTCCAATGCCTTGCATTTCTATGGAGGAATACGAGCCCATGCCAGACTCCCAAATAATCTGAAGTGTTTCACAACAGGTTTCCTAGCAAACCAATCTTCAAAAGGAGTGATACCCTTCAAAGCTTTATGAGGAACCCGATTTTGGATGTAGATGGAACAAATGATTACTTTTGCCCAAAAAGTTGGACCAAGAGACCTAGCATGTATCATGCAACTGGCCATTTCCTTGAGGGTTTTGTTTTTCCTTTCTACCACACCATTCTGTTGGGCTATGTAGGCAATGGAATGTTGTAAGTCAATTCCCTTAAGTGTGCAAAATTCCTCAATTCTATTGTTCACATACTCTCTGTCATTTTCTGTACAAAGGATCTTGACTTGCTTCCTAGATTGCTTCTCAGCATGTGCTTTGAAGTTGAGAAACTTATCAAATACTTCACTTTTGTGACAAAGGAAGTAGACCCAAGTGTATCATGAAAAATCATCAATGAGAGTGAGGACATAACGAGATTTTCCAAAGGATGGCACTAGAAATAGGCCCACTATATCATTGTGAACAAGCTGAAGAAGATCCAAGGCTCTTCGAGAGTTCCCTCTATCAAAATTCTCTTCAAGATGCTTTCCCATGGAACATCCTGAACATACACCCTCTGAAAAATTGAGTTGAGGAAGCCCTTTGACCATGTCCTTGGTGTGAAGTTGTTGCAGATAGCGGTAGTTGAGATGACCAAACCGCTCGTGCCATATCTTACTCTGTGAGTTTGAATGAGTGATCAATGTTGTAGAAGGAGCATGAGGTACCCAATGGGAGAATGAGTAAAGCCTTTCATTGTGATTAGCTCGACCCATTGCAACCAAAGCATCATTTTCAAGTTCCTTTACCACAACTGGGTCGGGAGTGAATTCAACTTTCTTACCATCTCCATGATGTGTGATTTGGTAGATGTAGAGAAGATTGGTGCTCAAGTTTGGAACATAGAACACATCCTCAAACATCCCATCACCCATCTCAATTAAACCTTTCCCCTCAACTTCCACTTGTGTATTATCACCAATGAATATGTGAGGCACTGAAGAGGACTCCAAGGAGGAAAATTGCCCCTTTGAAGAACAAATATGTTGAGTAGCCCCTGAATCAAGAATCCACTACTATGATGAACCTATTGTTGCCATGAAGGCTTTCCCTTTTCCCTTAGACTGAGATGAAGTGGATGTGGAAGGAGATGATTCCTTCTTTTTATAGGCATTAAGCAAATTGATATTGCTAAGTGTTTCTGGCATGACAATGATGATGTTGTTCAACTCATCAATTTGCTTGGGATGAAAATGATGCTCCTCATATCCAATATTTTTACAATATGCACAAGTTGGTTTTTCCTTCTTGCTTGAGTTTTTCTTCTTTGAATAAGATGATGATGAGCCTTGTTGTGGAGGAGTGGATTGTTTGTTCTCTCCTTGTGGCTTTGGTGAAGATTGATTTTGGCCTTTCCCTTTGCCTTGCTTTTTGTTTCCATGATTGACCACCAATTCTTTTGAAGTTGAAGACTTGAGAATGCCCATTTTCATCAACTTATTTTTCTCAAGAATCCAAAGATCTGTGAGAGACTCAAAAGATGGTGATGTGAAGTTGCTAATTTTTAATCATTGAGTCTGAAAAGTTGAAACAAAGGTTGCATACTCAGCTGGAAGCTTGTCCAACAAGTTGAAGACCAGTTTATCATCCTCTTTCTCAATACCACAATCCTTTAGTTGTGCTCTTAGCTCATTTTCCTTAGTGACATAATCCTGAATGGTGTCAAAATTCTTGGGATCAAGGCTTAGGAGATAATTTTCAAGCTTGTATCTCTTAACCTTATCATACTTGCCATACAAAGTAGCAAGCTTATCCCAAGCTTCCTTGGCTATAGTACATTTATCAACATGGAAAATGAGATCATCTGAAATGAAATTTCTAAGTGTACCCAATGCCATAAATTTTTTAGTGAGCCAATCCATATATGTAGTAGGATCTGCCTTAGGATCCACAGGTGCAATTATGGTTCCATCAATATAGTAAATTAAACCTTTTTCCATTAGTTTACTCCATGCCCGTACTTTCCATGTAGCATAATTATGTGTAGTTAAGAGATGAACCTTAGATGAACCCATGATGGAATACAAGAGCACAAGAGAGAAAATAGGCACAATCACACAAGAGACACCCCCCCAAATTCACTCAATCAAAGTACCCCCCAAAAAGATGAATTTGGCACTTTATAATTTAGTGTGTGTACAATAGGCCACTTGCAACTTGGCTAAGTGGAATTATGATTTTTGATTTACAACTTGCCATAAATAGGCTGAGAATAGACTAGAACAATGAAGAAAGGACCTAAATTGAGATCCATGCAATACAAGTGCCAAATAGGCCAAAAAATACCATATGCTAAAAGAAAAAAATCCACTCAAGATCGCTTCAAACTTATTGTAGATTCAAGAAGTAGATGAAAATTCATGCACTTTCAAAAAAAATGGCACTTGAAAAGGAGTTCTATGTGCCTATACGGAGCCCCAAAAGTTGGAGAAATGAGGATTGGATATGTATAGTGTTGAAAAAAAGAAAATTATGGAAAATTTGTCCACCAAAATCAGAAACCAACCACATGGCTATGAATTATATGAAAAATTAGCCCAAATAAAAAAAAATCTCAAAAAAGGAGTTAAAACAAGCAAGTTATGGGCATTTAAAAATATGCTTCAAAATGAAAACCTTCAACGGAGAGGGGGTCCAAAATTTTCAAAAGCACGCTGACATCACTATTGATGTAGGATGATGTCATCAAATCATGGTGATAAATTTTGCATCTATCTTCTCATTCAGAGCTTCAGAGGCTTAAATTTGATGGCTAAATGCCCGTCATAGAAAAAAGCGCCTGTTGTCAGAATCTTCTCATCGAAATATGATTTCTACTAATGGAATATTCCACTGCCCACCGCCAATGAAATCTTTGATGCATAATTGGTTTGATGCGCTAGAATATTCTATAGGATATCGTCGTATTTGAAGGTGTTGTTTGGTTTTCTTAATTTCTATCGATTTTCTTTTTAAATGGTTTTTGGTTGTATGTGGGGTCCACTTTAGACACATGGCCCACTCGATGGTTGCTGCACGGCCTTCAATCACTGGTGCGGTATAGAGAGTACATGCGAGCACTGATGGTACTCTGCGGAGTACCCTGCAAATTGCAAGTTGCGGGTACAATCCGCAAAAAGGAGCTTTTTTGTTTTTGTTTTAAAAAAAAAATTATTTTGATTTTTAATACAAAACGTTTCAACAAAAAAATACCAAAGAACAATATTTTTTTGAATTTATTTTAACAAAATTTTTGTAGAAATAATTTTTTCTGAACTATAGAAATTTTCATAAAATTGAAAAAAATACCCAAATAGGCGATTTTTCCGATCTAGAGCTCCCGGTGTCGGATTTCGAGAAAACGAAAGGCTGTCCTAATTGGAAAAGGCCTTTTAAATCTGAAGTCAAATCTGGTCTAGGATGCACCAAAATGTTGCTGCTCCTCATATTTTTCTCTTGACCACCTTCACAAGAACTAAGATCTCCCAGCAATGGCTATGCGAAGGACCTCCAACTACTCTAATACCATGTAAGAACTTATATAAAGAAACAATAGGATCAAAAGACCAAAGATAGCACAAAAGAGAGAGAATAAGATGATAGTATTCTCAATATGCATGAAGATGCACAATTACAAGTATGTACACGACTTGCTTATAAAGGCAAGCTAGGACACAAGGAAGATCCATGAATGAGACAAGTGTCATATTCATGGCAAGGGTAGGTAGAAAGAAATAATAGATAATTAAATGAAAGGTGGATCACCCACCTAAAGTGGAATTATCATGCCACGATGAGTGGAGATAAAAAGGTGATAACTAGATCACACCACAAAGAGTAGGATTTCTCCTAAACACACTTCCCTAAGTGTCCCAATCACATCTCTCAATGTATGCACAAACCTAGAGGCAAGATGCAAATAACTAGGTGTCACAAGTGCAAACTAAAATGATATGCATTCCCTAAGTAAGCTTAAGTAAAGTTTAATAAGTAAAATACTTATTTACACCAACAAAGTGATCAATTGTGAGTCATCAGAGAATTGAATAAGATGATGGAGGAAAGAAGTTTGCAACAATCAAGAAACTGATCTAACTATTTGTACCCTTTCATGCCATTAAAGTAGAATTGTAAACCTATTTGTCTTCTTCTATATTTTTTAGTTATAGTTTCAATTGTAAAGACTTTTTCTCTCTCTATTTTGAAGGAGAGTGGACATCTTCATTCAATTGGATCAATGGTTGAGGATCAAATCTAGTTGGAAGATATGTTTTGATAGTTATAGTTTTATTTCATAGATAATATCTTTTTTAGTTTTATGTTATGCATTCATGATTGAGAAATTTATGAAGATTCTTGTCAAATTGTAAAGTTCAGTTATATGTAATAAAGATGTTCTAGTTTACTATTATGATTAGTTGAATCAAGTAGCATACATTTGGTTTCTCTTTTGGGTACAACAACTTGAGCAAGGGACACACAAGGTATTGTTCACTCACCTTCATTTCTATTTTTAAATTAGATGTTTACATTATTACATTCATTTTCATATATTCTTCATTACATTCACATGAATGATACTTAGTCTCATGATTTAAGTTCTGTAATGAATTTTCATTGAGTCATCCTCTAGAGCGAGTCAAGTAGTTAGAAGTAAGAATTAGAAGTGCTAGTGAAATTTTAGAGTTTGGGTTTAGAAATTAAATATTTACAAAGCTAAAGGTACTCGCAACATCAATAGCAGTTTAATTTATTTCCCCTATTTTGTATCTTATGCTTTATTTTCCTTTTCTAGTCTTTAATTTTTTCCTGCACATATGTAAACCACCTATACTTGATGATATAGGCTATGTAGAGTCTGTGAATGCACATATAGTGCTAGCATCATAAAAATATTAGAAAGCCTTAGTTGAAAAATAATGGAGTCATTTCAAGGGTTTAGTGGACTGTTGAGTTAGAAACCCTTCCTCTAAGTTATGTGTCTAACACCAAGTTGATTAGACATTAGTGAGGCCTTACAATTGTGACCCATGTGAACAAGATAAAGGACTAGGATTAAATAGACAACGATAGAGGATAAAGTAGAATTAAATAATGGAGGAAAAGGTAATGGCAATTAATTAGCTTAAACTAATATAATAATTAATTAATTAGCTTAAAATAATTGGTTAATTAATTAGCTTAAACTAATTGGTTAATTAATTAGCTTACACTAATTGTTAAATAATTAGCTTAGACTAATTAATTAATTAATTAGCTTAGACTAATTAATTAATTAATTAGCTTAAACTAATTAATTAATTAAGTTGGAGGATTTGGGACAAGGTTAGAATTAGTTAAATAAATATAAAATTTATTTAATTAAAGGTGAGGGATAAGGAAAAGGGTTAAATTAAATAAATAAATAATAATATTTATTTAATTAAAGGAGAGGGATAAGGGAAAGAGTTAAATTAATTAAATAAATAATAAATAGTTATGTGATTAAATATTAGGATAAGTAAAGTCAAGTGTGGTTAGGTTAAGGTCATATTTAGGGTGTCTAAATTTTTCTCCTCTTTGAGATAATGTTGCGACTAAGAGAGCTAACATCATTTCAAAGAAGAATAAAACATAGTGGGTAGGCAAGATATAAGGACTAGTGGCATGATGCTCTATTCACTAGCAAGGATGAGGAAAGATGATGAGGAGGTAGTAGTATGCCCCCTTGAGAGGACAAGTGGGTTCAAAGAACATGAGTGTGCTCTCGAAATGGATGAGAGAGGATACACAATGAAAGGATAAAGGAAAATGATGGACAAAAGGAGATAGGGATGATGAAGATATGGATGGAGATGGAGGATGGATGATCATCATGCTACACTAGTATAAGAAACCTAGATTTGATATTTTACTTGATATTATGCACCAATGTATAAGGAACTAGGATGACAATGTGCCAGGTACATGATCAAAAAGGTCAAGTGCAAACATATTAATTACAACATCATGATATGGAAGACCATGATGACCCTGTGGAAATAGAGTGAAAAGACCATGATAAATGAAAACAATGATAAAAAACACAAGAAACAAGAAAGAATGCACAACAAACAAAAAGCAAACAAGGACTATGCTCCAAGTCAAGCTAAAAATTGATTATGGATTGATTGATGATGATGATAAGGATAGAAACGTTAATGATAATAACAACATGTGTATTGGGAAGGATATGTACCTATGATGCTAATTCAATAATGGATCAATTTATCTTAGTTGATTTGGATCAAAATGATTTATTGCTTTCGGATGATGGACTAGATTGCAAGTTGGAGTGCATGGATTAGGATTGATTGCATTAGATGAAT
Source organism: Sequoiadendron giganteum (assembly GCA_007115665.2). NCBI lineage: Eukaryota > Viridiplantae > Streptophyta > Pinopsida > Cupressales > Cupressaceae > Sequoiadendron > Sequoiadendron giganteum. The sequence goes on along the minus strand of CM021109.1, from coordinate 289,449,142 downwards.
TAATTGGGATGTTTGGAATGGAAGGATGGATGGAGAATAAATGGATTGGATAAGATATGACTATATGGAGGATAGGATTATTAGGATAAAGGAATGGATGAGGACCAATGACAAGGGAAAACCAAGCCTTGGGAAAAGAATGGAAGGATAGAGGGATTACATATATAGGAGATGGAAGGATTAAGTGGATGGATGATGATGGGATATAAGAGGATAGTGGATGGGGAGTAGGAGGATGGAGCTCCAAGGATTATGTTTCAAATGAAAAATATGCCCCACTAGATGTAGTGCAATCATGGATTGATTGTGGGAAAATGTTTATGGGATGAAAGGATGGTGCATAAGGGATATGAATGGAATTGAGATTAATTATTATATTGTACAAAACATGCATGAATATTTTCCCCTAGATCTCTATCAAGGTCAAAGGTTAAAAGGAAGGATGAATGGAAATAATATGGTTGGAATGGATGGAAAAGAGATGAAGGATATTTGATGGAGGATATGGTATGGAAAGATAATATGGAGGATCATTATCAAGATAAAATATGTGAAGGGAGGATGGAGTTAGATATGATGATGGATAGGAAATAAGATGAGGGATGTGGGATGTAGGATATGGATATGATGATTGAGATCAAGTGGATAAGACATGAATGCATGGATATTTGACCACTAGGCTCCTTATCAAGATCAAAGATGGGAAGGGTGGATGAATTGGATAGGATGAGAGATATGGGAAAATGATATGGATGTGATAAGGTAGGTAGGATATGTGATTCTGATGAAGATCCTTAACGTTGTCAAGATAAAAGGTGGTAAAGGAAGTATGGACTTAGATATGATTATGGATATATGAACGAGGGATAGTGGAGGATGTGGTAGGTAGCATGGAAAAAGATTTCCCCAAAGTGTAGAGTACATGAGGATGTGATATTACACATGACACTTTTTTACTAGGTTTTCATCATGGTAATTTCCCAAGGCACCACATGAAGTTGTTTTCACCATTGGATGAACGGTTTCTCTTTACTTTTTTCATGTTTTCATGTTTTATATTTTTTTGGAATAGAAAGGATGGAGAAGGATGATGACAAGGATGTGGATAGGTGGATTTGGAAGATAGTGTATGGATGATAGGGATATGGAGGAAGGAATCAAGCATCTAATTCCATGGATTACTAAAATATTGGGGAAAGGGAGCCCTTTTGGTTTTTTCCTTAGGGTTTGACACCTTTCCTAAATTTCATGAAAGGGAGTGTTAGGAAAAGAGGTGGGAAGATGTGATGGATTAGAAATTCAAGGATGGAATGAGGATTTGATGGATTTTTACTAGGTATGAGATTGAATTACAACTTGATAGGTGATTCAACCAACCCTTAACCAAATCTAAAAATTTCCTAATGATGAAATAGAATGATCTAACTAGGCTAATGGTGCAATTTTCTATTTTGATGCAGATAAAAAAAGTGCAAAAGTTCACAAAAAAATTTAGACAACAAAAATGAGAAAAGCAAGACACTATGCACCAATGATTCAAATTAGGGGCAAAAAATGGAGGAAATATATGCCTAGGGCGTGAGTGTCCTTGTATTTGTTTCCAAATATGTTTTTGAGGTCCTCTAGTATCAAATCCAAGCTTCAAATTTTTGCCTTCAAATCTGTCAAAACACTATCAAATATTTTTGTAACTGAGCTTTTGTAGATTGAAAAAATATAGGTCTTCAAATGCAACAATGAATAATTTATCTTCAAACTCCTTTTAATTTTCTTCAAACCGGAGATCTACACATTCACAAAGAGAAAAAATGTTAAGCCATTTTAGGGGCTTTCCTCAATCAAACCCCATATAAGTGTTTCCGCTTCCAAAATTGCAATTTCAATGATAAATGGATAATGAATAGGAGGGAATGATGCAATCACAAAGTTTTGCAACTCACCACCCTTCAAATGCTAACTTGAAGGACCAAAGTCATTCACATCACCTCAAGGTCTTGATCTTTCTTTCTTTAATTCTTGAATTATTTGGAGACCTACAAAAGTGTTAGCCTTCACAAAACAATGATATGTTATGAAAACACAAACTCACATAGAATTGGACATGTTTTTAGGATCTTAAATTTCTTCAATAAAACTCTAAAATGCTACTCTTGACTTGCTCTTGAATGCTCTTGATAAAATTAATTTATCTTAATGTTCACCTCTTGCTAGCTAATGCTAGATAGATTTCAAAATGATGCAATAACTAGGCATTTATAGGCATTTATTAAATTTCCCAAAAATTAAATCTTGATAGCCGACTTTAGACACTTGAATTACAAATATTAAATTATTGACACTGATACATTTTAATTTGGAGCCAAAATAGGGGGACACTCACACCCAGGGTGTGATTTTCCTTGCCCTATTTTTGGGGATTTTAGGTTTTTGGGGCAAGGTCTTAGATAAATGTAATTGATTCCCACTTGTAATTCCTAAAAAATGATCAAAAATAGACCATAAAATGCATAATTTAGAAAATTAAATATTTAATTAGGTCCAATAATTAAAGGGGGGATCAAACATAAGGTGAAATTGTCATGGGCGACAATTTATGATGGTATATTTAGCCCCCACTTTAGTGAGAGTATGAAATTATGCTCAGACTCACACTAAAGTAGAAAATTTATGTCAAGAGGGGTCCAATTGTCCAAATGTTGAAGAGATAGGATGACTAAAGATAAAGGGAGGTGATAAAGCCCCCAGGATCCAAGATCCCATGGAAAAAAAACATAAGCACAAAGGAACACACATATGTACGAAATGCAACAAGACAATATACACTAACATACAATGTCAAAATGAAATGCAAAAGTAGGTTATGGACCAGCAAGCTATATTATGCTAGTACCCATACAAAATGCGTCCATGACTCACAATAGAAATGCACAATATTTTCTAGGTGAACCATAAACCAGAAGGTACATGGGCTAGTGAGGACCTTTTTTCACTAGATGAGTCCCCAAGATAGGGTAGATAAATGAGAAACACACTAGGTCTAGTGAGGATCTTTTTTTACTAGATGTGTACCTATAACCATACCTAGAGTTACACTCCTCAATAAATCTGATAAGGTGGTATACAATGATCAAAATTTTATGCCAATTTTACACTAAGTTCAACGCTTGTGAACAAAGTGAAGCAAAAGAAAATTTCAATTGTCAATGCACCACTAAGTCCAAACCATGTGAAAAAAGTGAAGCAAAATGATGCCAATGTATACCCCCACTTTAAATAAATTGTTAAACACCATGTTGTGAGCAATTAATTTAAAGTATAAAAATGATACATGCGATGTAACAAAATATCACAAGAGCTTATTTGGAAATACCCATGCCAATGATATGTTTCCAAATACAACTACATCATGAGGAGGGGTTACCCCCAAATATAATGTGATAAGAAACATAAAAAAGAGCACTTAGGGATCCACTGATCTGAGGTTTGTATACATATTTTCTACAATGATGAAATAGAGCTCATAATTGATATTATTCCCTAAATAATCATGGAACAATGAACACACAAGAGGAATGACACATAGAGAGAGAAGACAATTTTTTTTGGGTCAACATGGAAGAGACCTAAATGTCTCGATACCTTGCATCATCCCCAAAAGGAAAAAAATAAGACAAAAAGACAAATTTTACGACATATAAAAGAGTGAAGATACAAATAGAAGAATGTTATGACAAATTCGTTTCCTTTATATCCTTGTGCCAAAAGAGAAACAAGGGTCATCCAAAGGAAACTCACAAATATAAATACAAACCAAGAAACACAACATGGGAGATCACATCATGTGGAAGATAGCACAAATAACATATGAAATACTCAAACATAAATGAGTATCTCATATGTGATCCAACCTAAAGTAGATTGTCTGTATCCGAATATTGCTCATCATATATGGAAGGTAAAAAACTATCCAAAGGAACTAAATCGAGTGTCATACCAAGAGAATCTATAGATGAAACACATGATGGGTCAATCTCATCAGGAGGATCATCATGCTAACCCCCATCTAAATTCATTTTCTTTGAAAATAAAACATTAAGCTCATTATGCACCTCTTCATCAATTTTAGTAATTTCTTCATCATCATCCAAATTAATCACAATCAAAGGTTTTATAACACTTGCAGTTGATTTTTCTTGTGTCATTTCTTATTTTGGTGAACTTTGTATTTCTTCTTGAGTTGTTTCTATAGTTGTTGGTATATCATTCATTTCTTTCTTCTTTTCTTCAAATTGGCGAGCAATAGAATGGTGTCTATGCCTATGCTCTTTAACATTTCAATTTATTCTTCATGATTTTGAATTTTTGATGTGGTAGGAGTGGGTTTATCAACCATTGGTTTCTTTTCTTCCCTTAAGGGAGGAATTGAAGGAATCACCAGGGGTTGGAAAACCACTATCTCTTTAGGTTTATACACTTGTTTTATCTTTTGTGGCACAAAAAAGAACCATTTTGTTCTCTTGGTCTCTTATAAGAGATGGGTGGAGGGATTGTAGGATATTTACCTTCATTAATTGGAAGGGTCTTGGCTTGAGGCATAGGTTCATCCATAATGGGCGGGGAAGGGGGAACAACCATGGACCTATTATCCTTAGTAATATTTCTAAGAGATAACTCTGCTATGCACTTTGCATTGAATTTTTTATATGATTGGAAAAATAAATCTTCACGAGGCTTTATTGGTGTATAGTCATAAAATTGCACCCCTTGAAATTTCATATACATTCTTGCATCTGCTTTAGTTTCCACTCCCTTAACATCTTGTGTAGGATCATTTAAGCCCCTATATCAACCTTTTTCCCTCTCAGGATGCTCAACACCCCTTTTAACTAGCTATCCTCATGTGACAACTTTGCATTAAACCCTGGGATTTTCCTATTCACATCATTTTGTAGTGTGACATGTTCGAACACTAGTGCACCATGCAAATGTTTGCATGTCGTACTAACATCTTGTGACATTTCAACGTTCAAATGATCATTTATGTGCATGTTCACAACTTGTCATCTGATTTTATCGGTGCTAATGACTCAGATGCCTTGTAACTGCCTGGGAAACTTTTGTTTCCTTCTCTTCTCTCTTTTAGTGCTATCTTTTCAATTCCATGGATTCTTCTAAGTTCTTCTAGCTCCTTTTTCTTCTAGCTCTTTGGCCTCTAGTTTCCTTCTATCCTTGGCTCTGACATTCCTCTCTTGCTATCTTGTTTGCATAGCTCCATATAGCTTGCTACAACATAATCTTCAAGTTCACTTCGAAACACTCTTTTCAACCGTTGTCTCTTGCATGTGATACCTCCCTTGTCTTGTGCTTGTGAGCATCTTGGGATTTCACATGTCCTCTACTTATTGCATCTTTATTTTGTGATACAGGTTTTCCTCTTCGAGTAGGGATTTATTTTATCACTCATAGCTCATGATACAAGTTATCCTCCTCGAGTGTGGATTTATTTTATCTCATACTTGGTGGTGTAGGTTCTACTCATGAAGTGAATTTTTCTTCCACCACATGCTTTTTCCATTTTGGTTGCATTCTCTCTTTCTATTTGGTTGTTCGTGGAGGTGGGAACACCAAAATGAGGGTTTAACTGAGGCAAGCCCCTATACAGCCCCAACACTTTCTCTAGATATTACGCATGTAGGTATTGAAGACATTTCCTTGCTAGTGGCTTCATCACTTGCGTGGTTGTAAGCATTTTATTTCTTCTCTTTAACTTTATCATTTGTACTTTACTTCATTTAAGTTATGTTACATTCTATTAATTTCTCACATTTCAATATTCTTCGCAATTAGAGTAGTAGTCACTAAGCTATTTTCTATGATAAACTTTCTTTCTGGTCCATACGAGATGCCAACACACCTCGGGGATGCCAAAAAATTGTGTTGTCATCTGTATTTTGTGTTGTTGTTCATATTTTGTGCTGTCATCCTTTGGTCGAGAGCTTGTCAGTTTGTCCAGAGAATCATCATGACCTGCTCTTTTTGATTCTAGAACTCTCATGATGTTCTTTGAGGTAGTTTAGGGAATTTCTCCCTACGAGGCTCTCTAAATGAAGAGAACTCGTGAGTAGGTAATCCACCTTATTTACATTTTGGTGAATTCGATGTGAAGAGCAATGTTTTTTCAAAAACTAGGAATTTATTTATCCCTACTTGGTGGAGTCATTACTTTTGACTCGGTGCTCAGAATTCAAAACCGTTTGCATTGTTGGAAAGGTTTCCTAGAGAACTAGTTTAGTCCTTGAAATATAATGCATTCAACTATCAAATTTTAAGGACCGACACAAGTTCCAAACCCAAATTCTACTCCGAAGACCTCTGAAAATGCAAATTACTAGAACCTAGAAAATACCAAAAAAATTAGAAAATCTAGATTTTTTTAGTTTTGTCACCAAAATGAATTTAATATCTTCTTTTATTAGCTCAGTATCTAATTATATTCAAAATATTAATGATGTTCCATTTCATGCATGTGATAGTGACTTGGCTTTTCCCATGTCACTTTGTATCTTTGATCCTTCTCATGAGATTCCTCTTGCTTTGTAGGATATCTTGTTGCAAGAAGATGAAATAATTGATACCTTTCTTGACATTACTCTACCTTCTCTTCATTCCAATGCAATCTCTTCTAGAGATGATTCATTTGTGAATGATTAATCTATTCTTCATTCCAATGCACTCTCTTTTGGAGATGATGAATTTGAGAATGATGAATCTCCTCTCCATTCCAATGCACTCTCTTCTAGAGACGTTGCATTGGTGAATGATGAACCTCCTTCCACATCTGATCCTCCTTGGATTGATGTTGAGAACATGTCTTCAAATAATTATTCTGATAGTTGTGATGAGTTTGTAAATATAATCTATGTCTTTGCTACCCCTCAAAGGCCTAAGAGACCAGCCATTTATTTGACTCCAGCTAGTCCTTCTCCTAAAAGGGTTTTTTCTATTAATGGTACTCCATTTGATAGTTATTATCTTGATCCTTGTAAGGCTCCCTCTTATAGAGTGGTAGCCCATACTTATAAGAATAAAATGAATAAACAACCAAGCCTTCTTCAAGAACCTAAGCCTACAACTAAATCACTTGGTGATTACGATCTTGAAGAACAACTTGAAGTTGCTCCGACTAAGATCTCACTGTGGGACTTGCTTCAGTCTACTCTAGTTTATCAAGGAATGCTTCAGGAATCCTTGCAAAGGATCCTCTTACTTGATTCCGCTAGGCTGATGGATGCTAATGCGTTGATGGCTTATATTCATGTGGATTCATCGAATATCACATTGTATTTGCAAGAAATCTCACCTCTAGAAGCACATAAGCAAGCAGACCCTCTAATGATCATAGCTAACGTTAATAGAATTAGTATTAGATGCACTCTCATTGATGCTAGTTTAGCACTCAATGTATGTATTTTTGATATATTAACTAAGATTTATATTGATTCATCTTCTCTTAATGCTTCTTTTATTGTCATTTGTGGGTTCAATAATATTGTTCAAAAAGCCCTAGGCATGATAGTATTTCCTTTGAGGTTGGGACCCATTACTGTGCCCATCCTTGTATATGTCATGTTAGAAAAGTTACCATATAACCTTCTTCTTGGTAGACCATAGATTCATGCTATGGGGGCAGTCCCGTCTACCTTTCATAAATCTATTAAGTTCATTTGTAACAATAAATTAGTCACAGTCAAGGCTGACCCTGAAGCTATGCACTTATGTGAGATGGAAGCTATTGGTTAGGTTTTGGTTGTTCCTAATCTTGTTCCTTTAGTATCTTCCAATGTGTTAGTGTTTACTCCAGTAGTACCTATTACAAAGGATACTCTTGAGATAGATGTCCCTGAAGAAGATCCTTTTGAAGCAAGAAATATTATGTCTACTCCTACCTCTTCTCAAGAGAATGCATGTCTTGGTGATGATTGGGGTTCTTTAGATTTTATAAAACCCTACATTGGAGAATGTAAAGTTGAACTGATTCACTTAAGCCTTCTAATAAAATCATCCAAGTCCGCTATCAGAGATGGTTACTCTACTACATTACAAGGTAATGTGAGAACAATTTGCAATGTCCTTAATGCAAATCCCCCTCCTTCTAAGGAAGATGATTGTGCTTCTATTAAGGAGGTTAATGTTGGTAGTCTTGCCAAGAAGGATGATGGAAATCCTATAGAGGAGTATGATCCCCATTTTTGGAATAATAATCTTCTATCTTCATGTCTTATTCTTGTCAGCACTCAAACTTTTCTCCACAAGAGAAAGGGTTGATTCCTGTTCCTCATCCTTTATCTAAGAAAGAGCATATTTTTTTGAGGCTTCTTAAATCCTGCTTAATTACTCTTCCTCCTCCTACATGTAAGAAATTTCATGAACATGATAAGGAAAAGTATTCTTTCTGTGCATTCCATTGAGTTCCTAGCCATTCCACTAGTGAATGTAAGGCCTTCAATGATAAAATACAAAAAAAATCATTTTTCAGGTGCCATCACCCGTTTGTTTATTAATGCACCCGCCTCTTCTTCAAATGACAAGCAATGTCAAGGTTTACCTCTATCTTGTATGCTTTAAGTATCTTGCATGTTTCTCCTCCCCTGTATGTTGGGGAAAGTGATAACTCATTTTGGAGATGTGTGTCCTTCTTAAGGACCCCCTGTCTTCTCTCTCTCTTTCAATTTGAGCATCCTTCGAGTGGACCCCTTTTCTTTTGAAGGGTTCCCGAGGGACCCCCTTTGAAATATTTTCTCTTGAATGAATTATTTGTGTCTATCTTAGGGACAACCTGACTAGACCTTGCTTTTCAAACAATGCATCCCTTGAGTGGACCCCTCTTCTTTTGAAGGGTTCCCAAGGGATCCCTTTGAAAGCCTTCCAGTTTTTTGATGGTTTTTGTGACTATCTGCTTGATTTCCTACGTGGCTAATTTGTTCTCTAGCATGTTTTGTCTGTGGATTAACATGTCACTTTGTAGGTGCATCTATAAAGATGCTTTCCAATTTGACTTTATGGATTCCCGTCCTTTGAGTTTCCTCCATGTGAGAGATCTTGGGGGACACCTCCTTGCAAATTCATGGGCCTGTAAGGTGCTTTCATCTGGGTTTCATTCATGTGAGAGATCTTGAGGGATACCTTCTTGCAGGTTTGCGGGCCTATAAGGCTCATACTTCCCAAGGCTTCCTTCATGTGAGAGATCTTGGAGGTTGCCTCCTTGCAACTCTACAGGCCTGTGAGATGCTTACATCCTATGGGATTTATCCATCATTGGTCTGAGGGCCTTCAGTGTACTTTGTGCAAATTCATAGTTCTTATGGAGCTATAAAGTCCTTTTGTTCAAATCTCCTTAGGTTTGAAGACCTATGGATCGATCCCTCTTAGAATCTTCATTCCTTTCTAGCTCTTAAATTCTCTTCTCAATTGTATATACCATATCAAAGATCTGCATCTTCTTCATCCTGAGTATAGACCCTTCCATTCTTCACTTTAAATTCTTCTAAGTGTGTTATTTATTAATTTGGGGATGACACATAGTACTGAGACAACCTTTCACATCAAGGTCTCTTTCACTTTGCTGACTCAAATCCTTTAGTTTTTTATGAATTAACATTGTTGTCTGGTACAAGTTTTTCTTGTCTAATGCATTTTTTTGTAGGTCTTCAGCCTAGGGGCATGCTTCTATGGTTTGAAGAATTATCCACTTCCTCTACAATATCCTTTTGGCATAATGAAGTTATTCATGTGTATTTCCTTTAGTGTGCATATTAGTGTAGATTTATATGCCTACTAAAGTGGTGACAAAATGTATAGTCATAAAATTGTACCCCTTGCAATTCCACATACATTATGTCTACTTTAGTTTCCACTTCCTTAGCATCTTGTGTAGGCTCATTTAAGCCCCTGCATCATCATTTTCCCCTCTCAGGATGCTTCGTACCCCTTTTTAGTAGCTACCCTCACACGTCATCTTTGCGTTAAACCCTAGGCTTTTCCTATTTGCATCATTTTGTAGTGTGACACATCTGGATACTAGTGTGCTACATGGACATCTATGCACTGCGCTAGCATCCTACAACATTTCAACATTCAAATGATCATTTATGTGCATGTTCGCTACTTGTCATCTGCTTTTGTCAGTGGTAACGACTCGAGATGCCTTGTAACCACCCAAGAAGCTTCTTTTTGCTTCTCTTCTCTCTTTTAAGGCTATCTTTTCAATTTCATGGCTTCTTCTAAGTTCTTCTAGCTCTTCGACCTCTAGCTTCCTTCTATCCTTGGCTTTGAAATTCCTCTCTTGCTATCTTGTTTACACAACTCCATATAGCTTTCTATAGTGGAACCTTCAAGTTCTCTTGGAAACACTCTTTGTAACCCTTTTATCTTTCATGCAATACTTCCCTTGTCTTTTGCTTGTGATCATCTTGGGATTTCACACATTCTCTACTTATTTCATCTTTATTTCATGATACAGGTTTTCCTCCTCGAGTGGGGATTGCTTTTATCACTCACAGCTCATGATATAGGTTCTCCTCCTTGAGTGGGGATTGTTTTTATCACTCATACTTGGTGGTGCAGGTTCTACTCATGAAGCGGGTTTCACTTCCACCACACGCTTTTTCCATTTCATTTGCATTCACTCTTTCTATTTGGTTTTCAATGGAGGTGGGAACACCAAAATAGGGGTTTGACTAAGGCAAGCCCCTATACAACCCCAACACTTTCTCCTGATATTATGCATGTAGGTATTGAAGACATTTCCTTGCTGGTGGCTTTATCACTTGTGTGGTTGTATGCATTTTCTTTCTCCTCTTTAACTTTATCATTTATAATTTAATTCATTTAAGTTTTGTTACATTCTATTAATTTCTCACATTCCAAGATTTCTTAACAATTAGAGTAGTAGTCACTAAGCTATTTTCTGTGATAAACACTTTTTCTGGTCTGTACAAGATGCCAACGCACCTCAGGGACTCCAGCATGCCACATTGTTGTCTATATTCTACACTATCATCCTTTGGCCAAGAGCTTGTTAGTTTGTCTACAGAATCTTTGTGACCCGCTCTTTCTGATTCTAGAACTCTCACGATGTTTCTTAAGGTAGTTTAGGGAAGTTCACACTGTGAGGCTCTCTAAATGAAGAGAACTCATGAGTAGTGAATCCCCCTTCTCTTCAATAGGTTCCATAGGTTGAGGCCAAAATAATTCCCATGAGAAGACAAAGGATTAAACCCACTATGATGCACTATAAATATCTCATTTTCAAAGGGGAACTTTATGCACTTGTGAATAACCGATGAGACAAAATTACTGGAGCATAGCCATGGGTAGCCTAGCTTCACACAAAATTGGTCCAACAATGGGATGATGGAGAATGAGACATCTAATTTATTTGGTCCAATTCTAGAGGAAGAGTGATTGAACCTATTGTAGGGAAAGAAAAACCATTATGAGTTTTTATCCATGCTTTCGATTGTTCATAAGAATCTTGATAATTCTCTTGCACAAACAATAAATCATTAGTGATCACATTCTATACATACATGAGATCAATGATTATTCCTTGTATAGGATTTTAATTAATACTGACATCAATGTAGAGAGGACAATTGGGTGCATGTCTAAGTTCATCACTATTGGTGAAAGAAATGTCGGGTAACTCGGTGTTTTAGCCCTTACAAGGTTGAACATCTATTAGACCAATCATGAAATCTACTTTCTTCTCTTCATTATTATCATCATTCATGTCATCACTCATATCATCAATCTTATCAACATTCATTTCATCATTCTTAACATCACAAGCTTGCACAAAGTTGGATGAATGGTTGGGCAGTGGTTTGGTAAAAATCTGCAAGTTTTGGTTAGGTGGGGCAATAAACTTATTTCCTTGGTCATTAACACCACCCAAATGGATGTGATTACAATTGATGAGGTCTTGAACATGATTTTTAAGATAGATACATAACTCTGTATCATCTCCACTTGTGCAATGATATTAACAAAATGCATTTGGATTAAAATTTGGAGGTAAAGGTTTGGTTGTGTCCATAAGTTTAACAAGAGGCAATCAAATTAGGTTCTTACTTAAGAGTTGCAACATGATCGAATAGAGAGTGTTAGGTAACTAATTGAATTGCTTATCTTTTGGTCTGAATTGGTATGGAGTTGGACTTATGACAACAACTTGAGGTTCAATGTGGTTGGTTGTTTGAGGTGTATGAAACTTGTTAAAATTATTGTTTTCCTTTTTGAACAGTTGTTAGTTGTTTTAAGATATGGGTTCAGAGTTTTAGTATGAGCCGATGAAGATTCTTCATCATATTTACTAATCAAATTTTGATACTCATGAAGCATCATACACAAATTTATAAAGGAAGGAAATTTTATTAATAGGACCCTATCCCTTATGTTGTTTTTTAAGTTGTCAATGGACATTATTTGGATATCTATATCAGGAAGAGTTAGATTAATTTGTGATAATACCTTCTAATAGCATCTTATGAAATCTACAACTTTTTCACCTTGTCATTGTTTGCATTGAATTAAATTTGTTATGTTGAGATTAGGACCAATGTTGACTTGGGAATGATTGAGAAAGGAATCAACAAGATCATTAAATGAGTGGATTGCATTATTAGATAATGAACAAAACCATTCCAAACCCATGTCTTTTAATGACCTAGGAAAGAGTTTATCCAAGATCTTATTCTCAAAAATGAAGTCACTACATAAGGTTGTGTATGCCGATATATGATTGCTAGGGTCCCCTTTACCATTGTACTTATCAAATAAGGGTATCTCTATGTTTTTTGGCACTTGTTCTTTCAATATTTCAAGTGACAATGGGATCCTTTTGACATATTGTGATGGTTTTGGTTCAAAGTTGAGATTTGTTGTTGAGGTGAGGTGACATTTTGCAAAAGTTGGTTGATGATGGAATCATTGGTTGACATTTTTGAGAATATAGTGAACAGGATGGAATTTTGTATATGCTAGGTGGGCTAATATGTTTCAAATTTATGAGAGGGGATGAAACTTGATGTGTGACATTGGAAGATCCAAAACCCTCAGGATTTCTAGTGGAAAGGCCTACTGTTGGAGTTATACCAATGCTCTATTATGTTTTTGAAGCAACAATTGAATTTGTGTATGTAGGGATAGAGGTTATAGTTGTAGGGAGGGAGACTTGATTTCCTCCTTAACTTTGAGTGTATCCCAAATCTTGAGCACAACTATCCATTGTAAGTACATCATCATCAACTATATGGGCTATGCAACACAAAACCTCTATTTCATGATCATCATTAATCATTTTCCTCATGTTGTTAATTATAGGAACCACTACCAAAAAATTATTCAATACTCACAAAGTCTTGAAGTTTTTCTAAGTCCTTGTCTAGTTTTTTTAGTTTGACTTCAGGAACATGGGTAACCATAGTCTCAACATCTATAAAGATAGGTGTTTGTAAGGTCATCATTAGTATGGTAACATAAATAATAGAGTCCAAAATGGGTTGAGTATTGAAAATAATTGTCATGAAAGAGTTAGAAGACCCATGATCCATAGAGGATGTAAAACCAACACAAGATGCCATAAGTCTAGGAATATATTTCACTAAAGTATTGGAAATAGGACATTAGTGTTGCAAGGTGTCACCCTTGGTCTCCTCGACGTGGGCCAGCGTGGTGCTCATGCTTCGTGACATGGTCTAACCACCTCCTATGGATCTTGGATCTTGTATAAATCCAATGGTTGTATTGAGCATTAACAGGTCAATATTTTGGTGCAACGGTAGCCATCTTTGCAACAATTGGTATCAGAGCCAAGGTCATAGGATCGAACCCCTCGCCTGCCCTAAGAGGGGGATTGTTGCAAGGTGTCACCCTTGGTCTCCTCGGTGTGGGACAACGTGACACTCAAAATTCATGATATGGTTTAAGCGCCTTTTGTGGGTCTTGTATCTTGTATAAATTTAGTGGTCATATCGGGCACTAATAGGTCAATCTTTTGGTGCAACGATGACTGTCTTTACAACAACTAGGTCATGAAACTCTTGAAATTTTAAAATGACTAAGTGTACCCAAGATGAACACTAAATTCTCAAATAAAATCAACACAACAATCAAAATAAAAATTTAGATAACAAAAGTACACTAATAACAAAAAAATACAGTCTTGATTCAAATTTTAGTCAAAAATATCAGGACATAGGCACCTAGGGTGTCTATGTCTTGGACAGGGTGTCTAGAATTTCAAAGTTTGACTATTTAGGGTTCTCAAATTTATATTCACACAAGTTTGATAGTGAATTGTTTTCTAGATTTTTCTAATTTTATGATTGTGAAATTAACAATGCAAACATGCAAAAAAAAAAAAAAATGATAATTGAAATGCAGAAATAGAATTCAGACACAAAAATCCAATAGAGAACACAAACATAGAGCTTTGATTCAAATTTCAATAAAAAGTATCAAGACATAGGCACCTAGGGCATCTGTGTCCTACACAATATGACTATAAATTCAAATTTTGATTATGTTTAAGGTTCCCAATTATGTGCACATATAGTTTTGATAGTGAATATTTTTCTAGATTTTTCTAATTTTATGACTATGAAAATGAAAAATGCAAGTGTGTAAATCTATGAAATATGAATGACCACTTTTTAATGCAATTTTCAAATAAAAGATGTAATGATTGACTAATTCCAAAATTCAAAGTCCTAAAAATGATGATTTTATGTAATTTTGAAACAAAACTATGCAATTTGTCACTTTTTGACCTAAATGAAAGATGCCTAAATGAATGAAATGCACAATTTCATAATTTTATAATCTAATGAATACAAATTGAATGTAGATCTAATCTAAGAGGACTAAAAAAACCTTATTTTAACATTTAATTCAATATGAATGCAATATTTTTGTATTTTCATGCCTTTTTATGATGTAAAAATGAAACCCTAAACGAGAAATGCAAAACGATGATATGCAAAACCTAGATCTAGGGTGAATTATGGAAAAATTTAGAAGGTATATAATGTTAACAAGTTGAGTTCACCAAAATGAAATATTGGGGAAATGGAGCCCATTTGTTTTTTGCCTTAAGATTTAACATCTTTCCCAAATTTCATGAAAGGGAGTATTGAAAAAACAGGTGGGAAGATGTGATGGATTGGAAATGCAAGGATGGAATGAGGATTTGATGGATTTGGACAAGGTAGGAAATTGAATTATAGCCTAATAAGTGATTCAACCAACCCTTAACCAAATATAGAAATGTCTTAATGAGGAAATGAAATGATATAACTAGGCTAATAGTGCAATTTATTGTTCAAATGTAAATACATAAAGTACAAAAGTTCACAAAAAAATTCAAACAACAAAAATGAGTAGAGCAAGACACTATGCACTTGCAATTCAAATTTGGGATAGAAAATGGAGGACACAGACTCCCAAGACATGAATGTCCTTGTATGATTTTTTAGATCTATTTTAGGGTCCTATGATGTTGGATCCAGGCTTTAGATTTTTTCTTTCAAATTTTTCAGAACACTGTTAGATATTTCTATAATTGAGTTTTTGTAGATTGAAAAAATGTAGGTCTTCAAATGCAACAATGAATAATTTGTCTTCAAACTCCTTTTAATGTTATTCACACCTAAGATCTACACATTCATAAAGGTAAGAAATGTTGATTCATTTTAGGGGCTTTCCTCAGTCAAACCTCGTGTAAGTGTTTCCACTTCCATAATGGCAATATCAATGATAAATGGATAATGAATAGGAAGGAATGATGAAATCACAAAGTTCTACAACTCACCACCCTTCAATGGCTTCCTTGAAGGACTGAAGTCATGCGCATCACCTCGAGGTCTTGATATTTCTTTCTTGAATGATTGAATGCTTTGTAGACCTACAAAAGTTTTAGCCTTCACAAAACAGTGATAACATGAACACACATGAACTCATACAAAATTGGACATGATGTTAGGATATTGAATTGCTACAATAAAGCTCTGAAAATTTTGCTCTTGACTTGCTCTTGGATTCTCTTGATAGTAGTAATTTCTCTTAATTTTAACCTCTTTCTAGTTGATGGTAGATAGATTTTAAAATGATGCAATGACTAGGTATTTATAAGAATTTATTCAATTTCCTGAAAAATTAAATCTTGATAATCAAATTTAGACAATTGAATTGAAAATATTAAATTCTCGACAACGACATATTTGAATTTGGATCCAAAATAGGGGACACTCATGCCCAAGGTATTAGTTTCCCTGCCCTATTTTCTTGGATTTTAGGTGTTAGGGGTAAGTTCTTAGATAAATGCAATTGATTCCCACATGCAATTCATCAAAAAATATCATAAATAGACCATAGAATGCATAATTTAGGAAATTAAATACTCAATTAGGTCCAATAATTAAAGGGGGGACCAAACATAAGGTGAAATTTTCATGGGTGTCAATTTACGATGGTACAATTACATATTACCTGAAGGTGTGCTCCATTAGACCATGGCAATTGGAGGTGTGCTCATAATAATAATTAGGAAGGGATGATTGGGATGAAAGGTGATTAGGATAGAAAAGGATTATTAGGATAAGATGAGAGATGATTAGGATTTGAAGGGATGATTAGAATGATTATGGGGGATGATTGGAAAGATTATGGATGATTAGGAATGAAGTGATTAAGAGGATTAGGGATGATTTAAAAGGGATGAATAGGACAAGAGGATGGATGAATAAGATGAAAATGGATGATTAGGATTGGATTGGAGATGATAAGGATGATTAAGATGAGAAGGGTGATAATTAGAATGGAAAGTGTATCGCATGGTGAATTATGTAATGTGAGTAAATGAATAATAAAACCACACAATCAATGAAACATGTTATATTAGGGAAATCAAAATAAAAAGTAAATTGATAAAATTATTCCTTAAAACCGCTCCATTGTTTCATATCTCTAAGGATTCCTTGAATCATAATGGCTTTCAGATTTTACTTGCACTATGAATTTTACAATGACAACCTAGAGAATGGATGTTGTAAAATGAAAAACTCCTAGTTCCTACATGATTTGATGAGCTATGTGATATGTTATAAATGATAATGGTGATATGATAGTGGATATGATGCTAAAGACTATGATGCAACTATTCTATAAAACTACTATGATAATGGAAATGTAGCTACTAAACTAAGCCATGATTCTGAATTAATATGCTTCTACTATACTAAATGCTAGATTCTCTAATGCTCAAATGATCTAAGATGATTTCCGCAGAGTAAGTTTGCTCAAATATGGGATATGAAATGTTGGAAAATGATGTATTTATAGGATTTACAAGGCTTATTGTGATGTGGCAGGATTCGACGGTCAAGATTTTAACTGGAAAGATGAACAGTGGAGGATGAAGAAGTTAGAGTGAATCATGGAGAGTGTTCCCTTTAATAGAACACTTTGCCAAGTGTTGAAGAGAATAAATGAGATGGAGAATCCAAGTGTCCAAATTTTGTTTCAAATTTGTTGAAGACAATTCTATTTAAAAATTAGAGTTATTTAAATTCATGAGACACTTGATGAGGTGGATGATGAGGTGGAAGGAGGTTAGAGAGAAGTAAAAATGTGACAAATTGAATTTAGAAATTCAAATTTAATGAGAGGGAATTGATCAAATAAAACAAATTAGTTAGATTTATTTATTTAATTAAATCAAGAAGAAAATGATTTTAGAAAGAATTTAAGAAAGTGAACTATATAAATCAAATTTTCAATTTATTTATAAGTAGATGAATTAAGAAGGTTTATTAATTAAATACCTTGTATTTAATTAATCGATTATCTTGACCAATTTTAGGTTTATACATTTTGCCCC
This sequence comes from Sequoiadendron giganteum, assembly GCA_007115665.2. Lineage (NCBI taxonomy): Eukaryota > Viridiplantae > Streptophyta > Pinopsida > Cupressales > Cupressaceae > Sequoiadendron > Sequoiadendron giganteum. The sequence goes on along the minus strand of CM021109.1, from coordinate 289,431,204 downwards.
TCTTTGAAGTGATGTGTTTACACATTGCTTCAAATAAAAATTTGCTGATGTGCTAACAAAAAAAATTCGATATGCCGCAAACACTGATTATCAGGTGATGACAGATATATGCCCCCTTAGGATATAAATTGGTGAATTTTTGAATTTTTTGGATTTTTCAAAATTTTCAATTTTTTTTTTATGATTTTCTAATGATTTGATGTTGATTTTAAATTTTTATGATGCCGAAATGATTTATCTCCCGAAAAAATGACGTTGAACCTACCAGGTGATGAATTGATTAATTAAGCCCCTTTGAAAAATAAAATAAACCAATCCCATAAAAATCTGACTTAATCACCCTTTAAAAGGTAAAAAGAGGTGAAATGAAGTTCTTTTGTGCATTTTGATTTTGAAAATTTGAGTGAGTACATAAACCTAGTGCAAAGTGAGCAAGATGGTGATTCCAATCCAGACTCATCGATTCGAGCGCGTGCGACATCACAACCACCCAACAACATATGGACCTCTGATATGTACCCCGAAAAACTTCCTCGTAAATTGTGCATTGCATTTTTCCCACATGTTTCATGTTTAAAATTCATATTTTCATGTTTTAGCGCATTACGTCACCGATGTAGCGCATCCATAAACTATTCTAGTGCATCTAGTAGTTTAGTGCATAGGGTCAATTGTTTAGCGCATTCAGCTTCTGTATTGGTGCATCCGATAGATTAGCACATATATAGAACTTTTTAGTGCATACAATCATTTAGCGCATAGAAGCCAAAATTTAGCACATCCACGAAATTTTCTAGCGCATAGAGTAATCTAGCACAATGATGTAGTGAAATGACACATTGGTGAATTTTGATGGCGCAAATGGTAATTTAGCGCATAAAGACCCTATTTTGGTGCATCGGAGAAATCTTCTAGCACATCCTTATTTTTGGCACATAGATAGACTATTTTAGTGCATCCATGCTAGATTGATGAATTTTTTATTAAACTCCTTGCTTTTGATGATTTTTGATTGCGTCAACCTTTGATTTGATGTTGTTTGATGATGTTGATAGATTAGATGATGATTGATCTCATGATAGGTGAGGTTCAATGATAGGATGATGATGATTGACCTCATGATAGGTGAGGATAAATGATAGATTGTTATTGATTGACCTCATGATAGATTAATATCAATGATAGACGCTCGTGAGATTTGATCAAAATCTCACCAGAGCTGATTAGATTGATAAGTTGACTAATGTTTGATTGATTGATAAGATAGTTGATTCTCGATATGTTATGATGATAGGAGCCTTCGTCAGTACTGATGTCACAGGAGCATTTCCCAAGGACCTGAGAATTTGATTCCACATTTAGATCATGTTAATCTAAATGTGATTGAACGATGTGGGTTGACTTCATTGCTAGATATGCCCCAGGTTAGGATTAATTAGGGACTCTTGACAGCTTTGGTAGAGAGGTGGCACAGTGACCACAACACCTTTCACTTACCCACTAGTGAGATGACCGTGACACCAAAGGATGTTTACAGGATTCTGAGGATTCCTATTGTTGGTGATTTAGTTGTGTATGATTCCATTGAGCCGGGAGGGACCGATGCCTTGAGGAGAGTCTTAGAGGATGATCAGATTTGTGGTTATGAGATTCCATGGCAAGAGATGGTTGATGCATATGCCACATTGCCATGTGTTTTGGATGGATTTATTGGAGGATTCCTATATCCCAACCGTAGGTTGAAGGGACTCTTAGTTGATTGGTTTTGGACATTAGAGAGCATGATTACACAAAAAAATTGATATGCATGGGGATCCTGCATGCTCACTCATTTGTACCATGATCTACATCAGGTGGTCTACCTCAAAGCGTCTAGCTTATCAGCCAGTGTTACATTGTTATAGATATGGGTGTGGGAGAACATAGCTATCACTCAACCCATTGTAGAGAGACAATGGCCAGCTAGGAGGCCCTATGTACATGGATAAATAGGTCTAGTTGTCCAACATAATTTGTGCAAACTAGAGTATTGGCAAAGGGTTCTTGATGATTTGTATACTGTGACATGGAGGCCCTACCTTGGTTGTGAGTAGTGGTTGGAGGATGATGCTAAGATGCCTTATGTGTAAGTAGCTAGATATTTGACCAGGAGGACACCATTTATCATTGAGATATTCCTTCTAGGGAGAGTACATCATTAGTATGGCAGGGTATAGGGCATGCCCCAAGGAGTGGCTCATTATGCATGGAGACAATAGGATATACCAGAGTGGGGACATGTGTTATCTTACTATACTACTTGTCAGGAGTACTATGGATTACAACTAGTGATTTGGGAGTATCATATTAAGATCATAGAGGCTTCCCTATCAGAGGACTATGCTCAGTATTTCTTCACAAATCCTTTTAAATGGATATTGAGTCCAGATGAGCTTGTACTATTATTAGATGATGATGAGAGGGCACCACCATGTGCACTAAGGATAGATGAAGGAGATGATGAGGAGGAGGGAGAGAGAAGTGATGAGGGCTAAGATGATGATGGTGGAGATAGTTGTGGAGGCGGAGATGGTGGTAGCAAAGGTAGTGGAAAAGTAGCATTCAATGTGAGAGATTTCATGGTACCCTAGAGGAGGAGATATCTAGTGGCCGCAACATAGCAATGTGTGTAGATTGGGTTTCCCTCATAGCAACAACAAACATAGATAGTTGCTTTATAGTTTCAAGTGAAAAATTTTGCAAGGTCAGCTGGCACAGGTTTAGCAATTGCTAGCATAGACACAAGATATATAGCCACCTTGACTGTCGAGCGAGATGCAGTGAAACAACGGGGTGAGTAGGTAGAGGCCTTGGCCGAGAGGATGTACAGAGTGGACAAGGGTACCACCACAAGTGATATGACCAAAGAGGTCACACGGGTTACTAGAGAGGCTGAGTACTACAGAGGTTGATATCATGCAGTTGTGCCTGTAGAGCAGAGGGTTAGCTATGCACAGTCTCAATCAGGTAGGAGTTAGTCTTGTACTACCAGCGTGGGTGTGACACAACCACCACATAGAGATCCACCAAGCAAGGACTCAGGTACAAGTCCATCAGGTGTAGGTACATCGGGTGGTTTATCAGGAGGCTCAAAGGCCGACAGTGTCTGGGGGGAGCACCTCATAGCTCCGATGTTCACATTTGATATATTTGAGACATTTGTATACACTAATTTAGAGACTTGGTGATTCACTTCCATTTTTCATTATGTATTTCTCTACATATTTAGACATCCTTGTATACTTGACATTATTATTTTGAGATTGTATATGATATGCGACGATGATTAGTGATATATATGTGTTTATATGATGTTTATGATGGATGCATTTAATTTATATGTTATGGATTGCTTATCTAATATTTATGTGTTACCCATATGATTATGACATGATTATGTATGGATGCAATGATGATATGATAATGCATAAATTATTATTCTAAATATTTTATAGACGATGTTTTATATGAAATATGAGATGGATGCAAATGAAATATGATGTGATTTATTTTTGTATTCTCGATGCGAACATTATGGTGTAATGTAATGGATGGATGAATGATATGCAAATGACCATGTAATGTAGTTTTTTATTTTTGTATTTTTTTGATGCAAATATTATGATATTGCTAAACTATATCAGATGATTTTAAATGTGATGCAATGCACTTTTTTTTTTCTAATACAAATATTACGATGTAATGTATGGATGAGTGTATGATGTGCAAATGATTATGCAACTACATGAAAATGATATATTTTTGTTAATTTCAAGTATACTCAATCCCTTTAATGATAGAGATAACCTTGCTTGAAAATTGTTGTAGCCTTGGAAAATTCTTGAAATACAGATTCAAAACTAATATGGATGCAATCTAATCTACCATGCAGATCTAAATATGAAAGGTTGTCATCGTAGCAGTTGATTTTTCATGATTTTTATCATCATTGAGCCTTTAAAATGTTGAAAGTTTGTACAAGCATCGATGGTATAATCGGATCATGATGACTTGACTACTACTTCCATGATTTTTTTGATATTGCAAGTTAACACAAGCATCCGGGTATACTTGAACCGAGATGACCTGAGCATTCCTCGTGTAAAAAAACAAGAGTTAATCATTTTACTTATGCAAATTCAGAATTTCATCAATCATACTTTGTAGAGCATGTCTCGCGACAATTTTCATAGTAGTAATTATCAACTCACAGACAACAGACAAAGAAAATATCATTCTCCTTCATAGCACCTCTAGTTCAGGACATCATTGAGGTACTCCAAAGAAATGATAACAAAAGTAAAATTTCAACCGTGAAACATTCATGCTAGTATGATAAAGACATGATTGAAAAGAACATCATCCATTTAGATTTCCTTTGATTTGATTGATTTTAGCTATTTGATGCAGATGGTGTTTGTGATACATTTGATGATTGTTGAATGTTCAATGTCGAGTGTGTTACTATGATCCTTGTGTTCGTGACGGTGTTGTACTGCTATTTTCCTGTTGGTTTAAGCTCAAAGTCTATTTTCCCCTAGTGAGTTTAGGATTTGTCCCTCAATCTAGAGTGAGACACGATCATGATGCTAGGATATGCACATGAGGTTCTTCGATGACAAGCAGAATGATGGCGAAAATGAATGGTCGACATGTGCTCAAATAGATGAAAAAGCTAATATATCACAAATAGTGCTTATTGTCAGGTTTTCACTAGTTTTTATTGCACTTTTTCAGATTTTATGATTTTTTTGTCTTTTTTCTAATTTTTCACTTTTTTTTGTATTTTTTTCCTTTTTCTGATTTTTTTGTGTATTTTTTATCTTTTTGATCTTTTTGTATTTTTTATTCTTTTTTATTTATTTTTTGTTGTCACCAAGACACCTATTTTCCAGGTTTTCATCAGGCTAACTTTTTTTTGGAGACATTTTCTTTTTTTTGTGTGTTTTTTTAGGAATTTTAACATGCACTTGGATGATTTAGGTGTAGAACTTCTTGAGATGTAGACTATTGATAGGTTTAACAAATAAATCCCCTTCAAGCATAGACAATTGATATGCTCTAGATTCAAACACTGACAGAACAACGAAGGGACCTAGCCAGTTTGGTTCAAAATTTATTTTCTTATCTCTATCTTGTTGATTACGAGGATTTTCTTTCAGGACCAAGTCACCAACTTGAAACCTTCTTGGTTTAACTCTGTGATTATAACTTCTGGACATCCTCTGCTGATAGGATTTTAGGTGATCCACAACAACAGTTCTAACTTTGGTAGCCTAGACACACAATAATCTTCATCTAAAATGATCCCCTTCAATGACACACAAAGTGATGGTAGCTCAACCTCAATAGGTAAAATGGTATCTAATCCATAGAAGAGAGCATATGGTGTGGCTCTTTTCAGTGTGCAGATACTGATATGATATTCCCATAAAGCAGGATTTAATTGAACGTGCTAGTCATGTTCAACATCATTGACAGTTTTCTTTAAGATCTTCAAGATGGTTTTTTTTTTAGGCCTCTGCCTAGCCATTTCCTTAAGGATAGTATGGTGTAGAAAACCAATGTTGGATATGAAACCTTTCACAAAGCTCTTAGACGTCTTGGTTCTTGAAAGGTTGGTTGTTGTAAGTGACAATTGAATAAGGAATGAGATGCCAACAGATGATGTAATTTAGGATGTAGGATGTGATCTATTTTCTAGTGATTGTGGTTAGAGGAACAACTTCAATCCACTTTGTAAAATACTCCATGGCCGTGATTATGAATTTATGTCCATTTGAGGAAGGTGGATGAATTTTACCTACAAAATCTAGTCCCCACTAATAGAAAGGCCATGTTGATGCAAATGGTTCTAATTCTTGGGCTCATGCATGTATCAAGTTTCCATGGATTTGGCATTATTGGCACTTCTTTACAAGCTAGAAAGAATCCTTCTCCATATTCGGCCAGTAATACCCCAACTGTAGGAGTTTCGTAGCGAGAGTTATTCCACTTGATGGAGTACCACAGATACTGTCATGAAATTCATGTAAGGTTGTTTCAGATTCATTACGTTCTAGACAATAAAGTAGAGTTCCATCAAGAACTCATCGATAGAGTATATCTGCTATCAGGGTGTGGTGGGTAGCTTGTCGGATAAAGTTACGTTTCTAGTTTCACGATAGATTGGGTGGAAGGGTTTTCTCTCTTAAATAGGCATAGATCTTCCCATAAATTGAGGACTCAATGTCAAATAGATGAAAAATGACTTGGGATTTAGGGTTGTCATAGGCAAGGTTAAGCACTTGTTCCACCATGAACTCATAATGGATTTTTTTTTAGGTATCTGCAAGAGAGAAGAGATTTTTTCCATTGCATCAACAAATTTATTATCTGCTCTTGGAATTTGCACAAATTTTATCTCAACAAAATACTTTTTGAAATCATCCACCATTCTCTTATACAACATTAACTTGTCATCCTTTGTCTGATAATCATCGTTCACTTGGTTTATGACTAGATGAGAATCTCCATAGACTTGCAACTCTATGATATTCCAATAGATTTCCACCTTGATCCCAATGATGAGTGCTTCTTACTTATCCATGTTATTTGTGCAAGGAAACATAAGCCTATAATATTTTGGGATGGTATGTTCTTGAGGTGTGACAAACAGGATTCCAACACCTAATCCGTGTTGCATATAAGACCCATCAAAATATAACATCCATTATTGAGATGATATGGTAAGGACATCTATGTATGGAAACTCAATTCTCATTGGATGATCATCTTGTAGTGGTGCTTCACCTAACTGATTGGCTATCACCTGACCCTTGATGGCTCTTCAGTCTACATATTGCATGTCAAACTCGCTCAAAATCATTACCCACTTGGCTAGTCTTCCTATTAGGGAAGCTTTACTGAGTAAGTACTTTAATGGATCAATCTTAGCTATGAGTTTGATTGTATGAGTTAACATGTAATTCCACAGCTATTGAGTAGCAAATACTACCGATAGATAGGATTTTTCAATGAAGGTGTAGTTGATTTCATAGTCGTTCAATGTTCTGCTGATATAGCAAATAGCCCTTTCTTTTCCTACAAAATCTTCATGTGCTAATAGAGCACTCAAAGATACTTCAGTTGTTGCTATGTAGAGTAATAATGGTTTTTCTTTTGTAGGTGGAACTGGTATGGGAGGAGACATCATATACTTTTTTAGTTGATTGAAAGTTGCTTCACATTTTTTGTCTCATTTGAAGGAAACATTTTTATGTAGCAAATGATTAAATGGACGATTTTTATCTACTAGTTATGCAATGAACCTCCTAATAGATTGGAAACGTCCCTGTAAAGATCTCAACTAGCTGATATTCTTTGGTCATGGCATTTCTATGATGGCTTTGATTTTTGCAGGTTCCACTTCAATGTCCTTTTCTGAGACTATGTACCCCAATAGTTTTGTTGATGTCACACCAAACACACACTTCTTTGGGTTTAATCTTACATTGAATTTTTCCAGTCAAGTGAATATTTTGTCTAAGATTTCTAGGTGTCCCTCTTTGGTGAATGATTTCACCAAAAGGTCATCTACATAATCCTCCATAAAGGTATGTATCATGTCATGGAAGATGGTGGCCATTGCTCATTGATATGTTGCTCCTAAATTTTTCAAAGCAAAAGGCATGATGTTCCAGCAGAAGGTACCCCATGGACATGGGAACGTTGTTTTCTCTTGATCTTCCAGTGCTTTTTTTATCTGATTGTATCCTAAGAAACCATCCATGAGTGATAACATGGAATGTCTTGCTGTCAAGTCCACAATGATGTCAATATTGGGCAAAGGAAAATCATCCTTTGGACATGCTTTGTTGAGGTCTTTGAAATTAGTAAATATCCCAATGCTTCCATCTAGTTTAGAAACTAGTACAATGTTAGAAATTCACTTAGCATAATCAATTGATTGAATGAATCCGAAATCTAACAATTTCTTCAATTATGCTTTTACCAACAAGGTGATATGTGGATGCATTTTCCCTAGTTTTTGTTTGACGGTTTTCATCCCAGGTGGTAGAGATAAGTGATGCATTATCAATTTTGGATCTATACCTGGCATATTAGCGTAAGATCAAGAAAATTTGACTTGTCTCTCTTCAAAGAATTTGATGAAGCCTGGCTTTTCCTGATTTGTCATGGATGCTGCTAGATACATAGTGTCTTTATTGCTTCTGTCATACCAATATTGATGGACTGTGTAGGTTCAACCAGTACTGATGATCTTTCATGATAGTGTTCAAGAAGGGTGTCAAATATCCCTTCCTTCAATGACTCTGAGAGGTTTTCACCGTTAGATGCACTCTTTATTTTTACTTTTTCTTGATCTAATACTACCATTAAATGGTTTTCACCATTAGATCGATTTTTCATATTTTTGATTTTGCAGGTAGGAGATTTGGCACCCTCCTAGCATGAAGTTTCATTATGAGATTCGATCATGGAACATGTTTTGGGATTATCAAAGCAAAGTAAGTTAACAACAACATCATCATTTGCAAAAATAGGGACGTCGAGAGGCTCAGTTTGCTCCCAGTCAATGAGTTTAGGATGTACTAATGGTAAAGAGTTGTCGGATTGGTTTGAGTCAAAGGCAGTGAGTGTCAAGATAGTAATGTCATCAAGGTTTTAGTAAGGACGTCCCAAGGGTATGTTTTATGTCAACTCTTTGTCTAATACCTAACAAATTATATCCTTTACAATGGGCCCCACTTGAATGGGTAACACAATCAATCCATGAGAGGATCTCTCTTCATCATCATAGGACTTTATAGTGATTTTTCTTCTAGCATCAATGGCATTCTCATAATATCCAAGTGCACAGAAAATTTTTAAAGTATAAATATTTAGACCCACTCCACCATCTATTAGAACACATTTGACCTAGTTTTTGTGAATTAGAACCTTAATATGGACAAAAACATTGTGTGGATGGGTAAGTGATACATCATCATGTTCAGAAAATGATAGGCAATGAGGTGTGGTCAAGTGTCCCACCATAGCTTGTAACTGGAAAACTTCTAGATTATTTGGTACTATAGTGGCTACTAGGGCTTGTTCTAGAATTTCTTTGTGAGTTGGAGAAATTTTCAGAAATTCCAATATTGATATTTGAGCTGGGATTTTCTGCAATTGATAGACTATGTTGTATTGAATTGAAGGGGCAAAAACTATCTTAGATGTAGCTCCTTTTCAATATCACTTTGGCTTGCCCTCTTGTGGTTGCGTTGACTAGTTGATGGTCTTGTTTTTCTCTGATTTTAATGACATTAATCTGATTATCATTTGCAGCCACCTTTGTGATTAGATTGATTGGTATGGTATCATTAATTTGATGTGATTTGATGTTAATGTCATGAAGATGAGTAGCATTTGTAACAATTCTTTGTTCATGTTCAATTGTAATGTCAGTAACTTGATTCTTAGCTGGAATAATTTATTTTTGGTCCTTGATTTCAATATCTTTGGTTTGATTTTCAACTACTTCAATATGGTGAATGGTGGAATCATAAACATAGTTCACATTTTTTCCTTTGGTGTTTGATGAAGAGGACTCCCCCTTTTCGTAGTTTGGTAAAGGATTCTTAAAAGCTCCATGATCAACATTTGTTTGGGGTCCTTCTACAAATATTTCTTTTCTATCAATCAAATCTTGTACCAAATACTTCAATTGCATGCAATATTTGTCTTATGTCCTTTGTTTTTGTGAAAGTCACAATAATGTGCATCATTCCACCATGAAGGTTTTACTCTTGGTTCCAAATCTCTTGCTTCTGGTAATGTTATAACCTTGGTTGCAAGAAGCTCCTTTAATGTTGACTCGAGTGACTATCCCAAAGGTGTGAACCTTCTTTGATTTGAGGATGTTAAATATGGTGGTGGTTTAGATTCAACATTGTTTGGATTGTTGTTTTGATTGGTGTTTTGGTTATTTATTTGATTGCTAGTTGGATTATTGTTTTGATGGGTCTTGGTGGCAGCTTCTATCAAGTTAAACACTAGTTTTACATTTTGTGTTTCAGCTGAAACATCATTATGACCAGTATTCTGGTTTATTTTCCAAAACTTTGGTCAATCATTATTATTGTAATTATTAGAAGAGCTTGCATTATTTGTTCCTTCATTGTAGATTTTTAAAACTCCTCTCTTGATCAAAGATTCTTTGATCTTGATTCCATTTTCAATCAATTTCTCAAAGGTAGGTGAACATTACAATTCAAGTCTATAGTTCATATCATCATTTAAATTGTCAATGAAGATTTCCATCTTTTCCTTTTCAGGTATGGGACGATAATATCTTGCAAACAATCTTCTCCATCTTTGCAAAAATATGAGAAATTATTCACCCTTTTTCTATTTTGTATTGCAAAGGTCCTTCATGGTTATCTCGTGTTGGATGTTGTAGGAGTATTGGGTGATGAATTTTTTAACCGATTCTTCAAAGGATCTTATTCCTGGTGCAAGTTTGGAGAACCATTCCATGCATTGTCCACCTAGGCTGTGTGGAAACAATCTCATCAAATAAGTCTCTTCATGTGCAAATTCAAGACTCATGGTTCAAAATTTCCTTGCATGATCTATAGGATTTGTTGTACCATTGTATTTATCATACTTTAGGAATTCACAATGCTTAGGAAAGGGTATCATGTTGAAAACTTGATCAAAGGGATATGGACATATGTCTTGTATCAAATATCTTTTTGTGGTTCCTCTTTGCATGTCAAGAAGTTGTTGTTGCAGATTTTGTATTTGATTGGTTAAGGCAGCCATTGGATCTGTGTTTGGTGGATTAGTTTCAATCCTTTTGGATGCTCATTTCAATTGATAAACATCAAAGTCATCAAGTAATTTGACACCTTGTTTAGCCAACTTTAAAAGGTATTTTTCTCCATATTTTTCCAAAACTTTCTCCATAAATTTGTGGAAGTTAGGATATTGTTGTGTAGTTTGGATGTCTTCCTCAATTATTTCCTCACCTTTAGGTTTGTGCAGTCTATGAAATGGATTTTCTTCAGCTTCAACCATGGTGTTTTGAGTTTCAATTTATTTTTCTTCGAGTTTCTACCTTTATGATCTTGTTTGAATGGGCATACAAGTGATGAAGATTTACTAAGCTTTGATCATTGTTTGGGAGTACCAAAAGGGCTAGGTTAAATATGATTATACAACATTTGTTTCAAGATGAAGGATGATGAATCTCAATGGTGAAACTCAGTTGCTAATCAGAGATAGGTGTGATGATGAGGCAATTTTAGATGTTTGATCAAAGCTTAAGAAAAGGATTTTCACTTGTAAATGCTATTTTTTCCAAGTTAACAAAAATTTTGGGATAAGGAATAAATGTTGGTCAAGAAGAAATCTTTGAATCTGGTTTCAATTGTCAGATAGAAACTCAAATTTATCTCTCTAGTCAAAATTTTGCTTGATGTGCTAGAAAAGTGCACAAATGCGCTAAAAGATAGATGTGGTAAAGAATGGATTGGATGCACTAAAGGATGGCCGATATGCACCAGCACAGTCAATGCATGCGATAGAATATGGAAGGGATGCACTAGAATATGGAAGGGATGCATTGGAACAACCAATGGATGCACTAGAATATGGAAGGGATGTGCTAGAACAATCAATGGATGCACTAGAATATGAAATGGATGCACTAGAACAATCAATGAATGTACTATAATATGGAAGGGATGCACCGAAACAACCAATGAATGGACTAGACTGGGGAATGCCACTATTTTCTTCTGAATCAGTGGTTGTACATTTTTGTGTGTGATGTTCATTTTAATTTTATTTTAAAACACATATGTAAGACACATCAAACAAGTATAATTCTGAAGGCTGTTTCTAGGACAATATTCACTAGATTCCCACTTGGATTTTACTCTAGTTGTGCTTACTTTTAGCAAATGATTAGAAGCTTGACCACATGGATCCCCCTTTCTTGGCACACAATTCTTGGGTCAGCCAAGTTAAGTTCTCATGAATCTCCCATGACAAAATTTTCATCTCTACTAAAAGCCACAAGAATATGGGATGGCTTCAGAGGTTAGACCTCTTGCACCAGAAAATAAAATGGGACTTTGGCTTACTATAACAAGAAGGTTCTAGTATAGGCATTCCATTCATGGGGGATCATCCATACAACAAGAGACCATTGTTTCCCTTCTTGTCAGAACAATCCTTGTGATACTTGAACTTTCCTCAAGTACCCACACTTATATACTAGGTGGAAGTTGCTTGGATTTAACCAGTTCTTCATTTGGGTCGTTCCCTAGGGTGATTAATTTTTCCCATCATGCAGGCCCTCTAAGGATAAAACAAAATGAAAAGAATGGGTCTGGATTTTTGATCACCCAATTAAGGGGAGAGCATATTCCTACCACTCTACAATCACAACAAACATGGTTTTCATTTACCTATTAATTAAACTAGGTTCCTAATTTAATCAAAAGAAACAACAATAACTCCAGCCCTTGCAAAACAACCCTTAGTAGTTTTAGATTATTTGTCTTTGAAAGCGTTCTTATAGTTTCAAAAAAGTCTTTGACACTATTTAAAATACCTACAAAAAAGAGAAATATTAATTAGCTTCCCGAACTTGAGAAATTTGTAAAGAAAACCAAATGTGCTAGAACAACAACCAGATGTGCTAAAATATTACTCCTATGCACAAAAAGAACTAGCAGATGCACTAGAGAAACTACTAAATGTGCTAAAATATAGAATGAAAGTGATAGAAAACCCCTTGTATGCACCAAAACATAAGCCAAATGTGTTGGAAAATAGTCTTGATGCACCGTAACATGGACCATATGCACTAGAAGATGTTTCAGATGCGTTTAAAGAAATCACAGTTGCGTTGAAACTTTTTATATCAAAACCTGTAAACAAACTTTTTAGAAAACATCAATAGAAATGGGGGCTCGGGCCCCAAGGTGGATGCCAAAATGTATTGTGTGGTGAATTGTGTAATGCGAGTAAATGAATAATAAAACCACACAATCAATGAAATGTGTTATATTAGGGAAATCGAAATAAAAAGTAAACTATTAAAACTATTCCTTAAAACCACTCCATTGTTTCCTATCTCTAAGGATTACTTGAATCGTAATGGCTCTTAGATTTTAATTGCACTATGACTTTCAAAATGACAACCTAGAGAATGGATGTTGTAAAATTCAAAAATCGTAGTTCCTACATGATTTTATGAGCTATGTGATATGCTATAAATGATAATGGTGATATGATAGTGGATATGATGCTAAAGAATATGATGCAACTGATGTGTAAAACTACTATGATAATGGAAATGCTACTACTAAACTAAGCCATGATTCTAAATTAATATGCTTCTACTATACTAAATGCTAGATGCTCTAATGCTCAAATGATCTAAGATGATTTATGCAGAGTAAGTTTTCTCAAAGATGGGATATGAAATGTTGGAGAATGATGTTGTATTTATAGGATTTCCAAGGCATATTGTGATGTGGTAGGATTCAACGGTCAAGATTTCAGCTGGAAAGATGAACGGTGGAGGATGAAGAAGTTAGAGGGAATCATGGAGAGTCTTCCCTTTAATAGAAAATTTTTCCAAGTGTTGAAGAGAATAAATCAGATGGAGAAGCCAATTGTCCAAATTTTGTTTCAAATTTGTTGAAGACAATTCTATTTAAAAAATAGATTTATTTAAATTCATGAGACACTTGATGAGGTGGAAGGAGGTTAGAGAGTTATGTAGAAATGTGAAAAAATTGAATTTAAAAATTCAAAGTTAATGAGAGGGAATTAAGGGGTTGGGGCCCTAGCTCGGTTGGCTAAATCTTTCCTGTTGCAGGAGGTTGGTCACGAGGTCTAGTCTCCTCCACTCCCATGGTACTGGAGGGCGTATCATGCCAGTGTCGTCCGTCACATTAAAAAGTTTACCAGGCACACTACAGTTTATAGGGGGTTGTGCTACCCGATTCCTGTAGTCTAAAAAAATAAATAAAATAAATGAGAGGGAATTAATCAAATAAAAAAAATTAGTTAGATTTGTTTATTTAATTAAATCATGAAGAAAATGATTTTAGAAATAATTTTAGAAAGTGAACTATATAAATAAAATTTTCAATTTATTTATAAGTAGACAAATTAAGAGGGTTTATTAATTAAATACCTTGTATTTAATTAATCAATTATCTTGACCGATTTTAGTAGTATACAAAAAGAGATGGTTAGGATGGGATGATTAGGGATGATAATGATAGTGATTATGGATGACTAGGATGGGATGATTAAGATTAAAAGGGGTTGATTAGGGAAAGATGGATGATTAGGATGGGGTGATTGGTTTGAATTGGATATGATGTGGATACTTGGACTTGGATGACACCTAGACTTGTTTGTTTTTGAAGTATTTTGATGTTTTTGGATTTATTTTTTTGGTTTTTTGAGTTTTCTATTTTTTGGATTTTATGATTAAGAATGTGAATGCATAATGAATAATACAAAAAGATAAATTCCTAGGGCTCAATTTGGATAAGGGTCCCATTTTGGCTTCAAGTGGGGAAGGTGATCTAAACATTCAAGAACATAAGACACATGGACAAGCCTAACTCAAGTGGGATTACCAATCCTTGTAGGCACAATGTACCACAAGAAGAGATGGCCAAATGTCTCACTAGGCTTCACAAGTTCAACTAGGGGTATCCTCCATATACCATAAGGGTATGTGAGGCCTAATTCGTAGATGAAAGAGAATACAACCAAATAGTTGGGAGGCAAGGGTAACCTACCCTCCACCTTCAATTCTCTAAGGTATAAATTTCTTACACGATTAGCCCAGATTGACAATATTCTACTTCCAAGAGGCGTGTCTTTCAATTCTCCCCTCCGCTCTTTATACTCCACCAAAACATGAGAGTTGAGGTCATCCCTTAGGGTGATGAAATCCCTAGGTAGACCCCCTAAAAAAAACAAGATCACTTATTTCTGATCCTCAAGATCATACTAGGGTGCAAGAGGAGATCATATATAATTGAATATTGAGGATTAAAAGACATTTATTTTAAAACCCAAATCCAAAATGTGAGTGGTTAAGTTTAAGCCCAATTTTGAATGAGATAAAAAAATTCCAAAAAAAGTTGTCTAAGGAAAAAATTAATAGAAAAATGGATTCCTTATGATTTTTTGATAAATTAAAAAAAAATTGCTTAAAAATGATTTCGTATGAACTAGATATGAGCAATTTGAAGATTGAAAAGGGTGGAATTTGGCCGAGTTCATTTAACTTTTTACAAAAACATGTAAAATTGACCTACACCATAGTGAAGATCTGTAAACCATATTTCTAACTCCTTTTGAATTTTGAGAATCTGACTCGTGAGACAAATGTTATGCTCATTTTCGTAAAATTGCTTGTTTAAGGTGTGCAAAGGAGGGTGGGGATCAAGTTTAGCCCTCAAACACTTAAATTTTGGCACCATGTGACCAATGGTGCAAGTGGGTGTTGGCACTAGCCTTTAGTAGCACCCCTAGTGCTCCATATTACTAGGGGCTAGCGACTTGAAAAAAATAAAAAACAAAAGAAAAAAGGGTTAAGTTTTATGTGAATTTAAAACTATATAAAAAAATAATGCTAAATGCTAAAATTTTAAAAACCTATGAGGAGCAAAAAAGCCTACGCGACTATATGGCCATGGGGCTCATACAACCTGTGCGACTTATACAACCCAAAAGGCTTAAATAAAGTTTTATTAAAAAAAAAATTAAATAAACTTTCAATCACTCCTTTGCACGACGACGAATTTGAATAAAATTTAAAAATAAAAAAGGATTTTTCATTCCTAAAATTTAAACTGCTCGATATTGCCTGATATGCATTTATTTTAAAAGGTTTTTATTTTCATTAAACACATGTTGCAAATTAAGAGGTCATAGGCCTGTGAACCCATGGATCTATGTATACACCGTAGGTGTATACTCACAGTGTATATATAGAAGTATACATTGTCACAAAACCCTACTTTTAGATATATATGCACAGATGGACATGCAACATGAAATATTTTTTATGGAAATTATATATCTATGATAGTGAAGGGAAAATATATTTTGTGTATAAATTACCTACAAATATACCTCTGTATACATGAAAGTTTTTTGAGTATATAATTGTAGCCAAAACCTTGTGTGTATACCTTGTAGTGTTGTCTATATATTTTCACTGAGCCCAAAAATATATATTTATTATGTATACATAAAATCTACAATAAAATGTTTGATCATACGGTCGTACAATACAGCTTATGGATTTCCATACGACAGGCCCTAGGGGTCCTAATTTTTAAAAAAAAAAATTGATAAGAAAAATATAGCAAATTTTATATCAAAATTCATCTCTCATCTCTCTTGAGCACAACCATGAGGTTATCTTTACAATTTAGGACTTCTATAAAAAAATTATTTTCAAACCTCCTTTGAAAAGGCCTTAACTTGCAAGATCAAGCTCACAAAAACTCACAAGGATAAGCGTTATATGTAAAGATTCACGTCGGGTTCACCAAAATGTATGCATGCAAATAATATAAATGAAATATACATAAAATATAGCTAAATCAAACCAAATACATGCAAACCTCAAAAATCAAGTGTAGTATGTTTTTGATAAGATAAGCAGGTGAAAGGGCTCCTAATATCGTACAAGAGTAGATCAATCTAGAATAGAAAAATCAAACCAAAACAAAAAGGAGAGGAGACAAAAAAAAAACATCAAAAGCCTCTCCAACCACAACCACCAGGAACAGACAAAAAACTACATTAAAGGAAGATATTTAAAATCCTATCAATAAACCAGTACCTTAAAAGTCAAACTAGACTATCATCAACCCAGAGATACTGAAGGCTGATGCCCATAATGTACCCAAAGTTGTTAATCAACAAAAAATAAATAGTCCAAATATAAATCAAGTCCATGCTATATAAGCCAATAACAATTAACAACAAAATAGTAAAGACTAAAACCTCTACAGACCAAGACATATAACAAGAAGCAAATATATAACAACAGAGGATTAAGAATTCTCAATAAGGCTCCAAGTCTTTCCAAGCTTTTCCACAGTAGCTTCAAAGGTGTCCTTATCCTCCATAAGCTCGGGGCACTCCATCTCATCCTATTTTCCCTTTTTCCATTGATGATTCATGATATTTCTCTGTCCAAAAATTGTACCCATTATGGCTTTTTTCATGATTCCTTCCACAAATTTGAAAACATTCTTAATATCAACCTCAACAGCTTGAAATTTTTCCAAATTGTCATTCTTCTATAATATTTTTTCAACTTGTTCCATTTTTTGCACAAGTATGTCCACAATAGTCTTTTTAGTATCCTCAAAAGCCACCAAAGGGGTTTGTTCATTAAGAGGGGAAGTAATGGTGTTAATGGCCTCAAGACCAATTGGGGGAACATTTTTTCCATCTTCTTCTCACCAGCTCCCTTACTCATACCCTCACCCAGATCATACAGATCCTCTTGATGGGGATTATCTTCTTCCTCTTCTTGGATGGAATTCTCAATCTCATCTGACACTGATGCATCCTCCTCTTTTGATAATTCAGTCTTCCCTAGACTATCAACAACATATTTCAGTTTTGAGGAAGCCTCCCTATCTTCCCTGGCCACTTTTTTCCCTTTCTTATTCTCCTCACCCGAGGAAGTCACACTCTTCATACCAATAGAATTTTTAGTTTTTCTATCTTTTTCCTCCTCTTTAGAAGCCACTAACTCTAGATGAGAGAACCTTCAACCCACTAGAGGGGTGAACCCACTATCAAGGCTATCTTTGTCATCCTAAATAGTAATAGTGGGAGAATCAGGGTTTGGTTGTTTACTAACCACCTTTATTTTTTTGCAAACCCCTAACGAGATGGGCTCTTTAATGTGTTTATCGGGGGTTGTTTTGAGGAGCTTAGACCAAGTAGGGTTCACATTCTTAGGAGAAGGGTTTTTGGATTTTTTGATGACATTGACAAGGGAGTGGGGTCTACTTTAAATTAACTCAATTTTCACCGAGCTAGGAAGGGGCTAGTTACCTTCAAGCAGGTTAAGGAAGATGTTCTTTTGTGAGGAATTAGCTAAAGCATGCTTGCAGATGGCCCTAATTAGACCCTGGTGAAAAGGAGTGTTAGCCCCAGAGGAAAGACTTTGTTGCAGAGGCGAAAAAAGGAAAAATGATAAGTTAATTTTTTCCAGGTGGTAGATGTGGTTTAAGATGGGGAAATGGTAACCATGGATTGACTGGAATCTACCATCTAATGTAAATTATTTCATAATAAAATAGATCACATTATGATAAGGAGGGGGAAGGAGTAACCTGGAGTAGCCATTCTAAAATCGACAAGGTTTTTCCTTAGCCTTGAAAAATTGTCAATAAACTATTGATATTTACGAGTACTCTTCTTGATGACTTTCATCCCTTCATACTTGAGGCCAATGGCGTTAGCTATCATCCTAGTATCCATAGTGAAGTAGAGTCCCCCCATATCAACCCTACCATCCCACCATGCTTTCGCAAACCTATAGATCAAACCCTCACTATAACCTTCCATAACTTCAAAATAAGGGGTAAAACCTTCCTGTTCAAATAGGCCCCAAACCTCAACATTTTTTCTGAGAGATTCATGCTTACTCGGCTCAGTTATTTTCCTTGGTCCTCCCATATCTTTAGTAAATAGGCTATCCTTATGCAAGAGCAGATAATCAACTTGCAGACCCTTTTTTTCCTCTACCGTGATCACAGGAATGTCTAAATTCATAGTATTGAGATTAAAACTTGAACTTTTCATTAGAATAGGTGATAGTTTGAACCAAAAAATAATAGAAATAAATAAAACTGGATGATAACACTGTAATAAGATGTGTCTTCTGCTTCATCTATTCTTGGAAATGATAGACCCTTCACCAATAAAAGTCATAAATTTTTTTTTGTTGTACATCAAATTTACATTCGCATCTTGTACGAAGCTATCCAATCATCGATCCCTCAAAATTTGAGAAGGCTCGTGCGGGCAAAGCATAAATTTAAAATCCCATCAAATAATTACCTTTTTTAATCCACCCCAAGGTCTTAGAAAAATAATAACTTTTTGGCTTATTACTTTCCTATTTCTCAAGATTTTTGGTACTTGTGCACTCATTATAAATGTTAGATTCATCCCAATTGTCCATAATACTTATGAACAAAATCATAATTACAAACTTAAATCCCAACTCCATCATCAATAATAATTAATTATATCTCTTCTGGGATTTAGAAGTTCAATTCTCTCTTGTAATACTGTTCCTTTGATATGACTAAGCAAGTGTAGAAAATCATAGTAAACCTAATCATAATGCCTTAAATTTAAATTCACTATGACGTTAGCCACTATGTTACCTTCCCTGTATACGTGGAAAATTTTATACTTCTAAAAAGCATTCAACATTTTCTTATAGTCATCCAAGATGTCTTTTAAAACCCACAAAACATCAGCTTCATTATTAAGATAGTTTGTTATAAGCTTTGAATCCCCTTCAAAAATAACCTTAGAAAATCCCTTCTAGTTCATTCGATTAAACTCTACCCAAACAAAAAAAGCCTCAACTAATTTATTAGAAGCAACACCCAAAACTTTCTTGTACCCTTCAATAAAACTACCTTGGTGGTCCTTGAAGACACCACCAAATCCTACCAGCCCTGGGTTCCCCTTAGATAATCCATCAAAGTTGCATTTGATCCACCCAAAATCTAGAGGTTTCCACCTAGTGCTCCTTCTTATAAGCTATTTTGTCTAATTCAAATTGTAAATATTTTGTGAAATACCCCTTAATTGCTTGATTCACTGCTCTTTGTGGGATGAAAATTTCTTAGAAGGAGAAAACCTACAACTATTAAAATTTTCTTGTATCTGCTTCTTTATAGCTATACAAAGGTCTTTACTATTCTTTAATGTGTCCCTGAAGACCCTTCCTTTCTTTCCACATACCCCAAGTGAGGAATCGGGGAACTTGTCTCCACAAATCTAAAATAACATTATGAGAATAGGGGTTGAAACTCCATCCATCAACAAACCCCCTGACTGACTGAGGGAGCACCCACTCAACATTCAAGTTTTCCAAAAAATAGGCCCAAACCTCTTGAGAATAGGGACATTGAAATAAGAGGTGCATGATGGTTTCTTCATTTTCATTACATAGGTAGAATTTATTTACCAGATGAAAACCTTTTTTCTTAACGATATCAAGAGTGAGGATCTTACCATGTACCATAGTCCACCAAAAATAGGTGAATTTAGGGATTAGTTTCTTATTCCAAACATTTCTCCATTTGAAGTCCCCCTTTTGAATCAAGGGAGTAACCAGAATATCATAAGCAGATTTGACAGAGAACTTTCCAGAAGGATGTTTAGTCCACAACCAATAATCCTCCCTATCAGTAGAGAAAAAAGTTGGTTCCCTTAACTGCTAAAGAAGAAGAAACAAAGGAGCCCTCCCAATTATGCTGACGACCCCCTCTAAGGCCAGCATAGTTCAACTAACATCTAAAGTTTATCCAGCTCAGCCTTTGACCCTCCTAGTTGATATAATTAGTAATCTTTTTACCAATAAGTCTTTTTATTCCAAATCTTATTTGTTGGAAATTATTGTTTGAGGAAAAAGGGGTGTCAGTTAGCCAGGCATCATCCCATAAATCAATTTTTTTCCCATTTCCTATTCTCATTTTCAATCCCAATTTCAAAGTTCCTCTTACCTTAATAAAATTGTTCCAAAAGATCGAGCCATAGTGGAGATTATATTTACCCAGGAAACAACTTTGGCCCTTATTTCTTAAGTACTTCACTCTAATAATTTGAACCCAGTCCTTAGCTCCTTCCAATAGAAACCATCCCATTTTTTCCACTAATTCTTTATTAAATTTTTTTAATCTTCTAATTCCCAAACCACCTTCTTCCTTTGGAGAGAAAACTTTATCCCATTCAACAAGAGCAATAATTTTCTTCTGCTCCACCCCTAACCAAAGGAATATCCTTTGAATAATTTCTAACTTATCAACAATAAAAGTTGTGATATTAAAAAGAGAGAGGTAGTAAACATGTATATTTTGCAATGAGGCTTTCAAAAGCTACAATTTCCCAACATAGATTAATAAATTACCTTCCATCTAGCAAGTTTCTTTTACATTCTTTTAATAATTTTGTTCCAATAGTTGTTGTTGGGGATTTTGGAATTTAGGGGCAGGCCAAGATAAGTAGCCGGGAGATCAACTTCCTAGCAACCAATTATGGACTTCACCTTTTCCTTTATAATCTAGGTATTGTTAAAGAAGTAAATCTTTCTTTTATGGTAATTAATATGTTGGCCTGACACTTTAGCATACTTTTCCAATATGTCTTTCCACTACCTAACTTCTGAAATAGAAACTTCCCCCAAGAGAATAGTATCATCAACAAATTGTTGATGGGAAGCCAGAGGAAATGAAGAAACAACTTTAAACCCATTGTTTCCTACCAAGTTGTTTTTTAATATTTCTACCTAGAACTTTAGCAAAAATAATAAAAAGGTAAGCTGACAGAGGATCACATTGCCTTAATCCCCTACCACATGAGAATAATCCCTTAGGTACTCCATTAACTAGAATAGAGTATTTAGGGGTGGTAACACATGCAATAATTTGATTCAAAAACCTTCCCTTAAAGCCAACTTTTTTGAGAAAAACAATAAAAAATTACCAAGACACCCTATCATAGGCTTTCAAGATATCAAGTTTCAAAGCATAGCCTACTTCTTACTTAACTTCGTTGAGTGTAACAATTCCTGAGTATAAATTACCGCATCCAAAATATGTCTACCTTGAACAAACCCTTTTTGGTTAACAACAATCATTTTTTTCAAAACTAGCTTCAATATGTTAACCATTATCTTAGAGAATATCTTATAAACAATGTTGTATAAAGTAATAGGTCTATAATTAGTCATAGAAGAAGCCTCTTCAGACTTAGAGATGAGCGCAATAAAATTCACATTAATTGATTCAGAAGACGCCTCGATCTAAAGAAATCCCTAACAACATTGAAGAGATCAGGGGAGATAATATCCCAAAATTCTTGCAAAAAACATGGAGGAAAATTGTCTGGTCCCAAGGCCTTAAAAGTTCCCAAAGAAAAGATAGCTTCCTTGACTTCTTGGAGGGAAATAGTTTTAGATAAATCTTTGAGATCCTGCTCCAAAATAACCATTGGAATAACTTGCAAAATATTATCCATATTACCTTGGTCAATCACAAATATTTCTTCAAAATTTGAAAATAACATGACCGCCTCATTAACAATTTCATCTTCCTTCTAAAGGTTTACCCCATTTGATGTTTTCATATATCTTATCTTGTTTCTACATCTATGTTTTAGCATTGATTAGTGAAAGAATATAGTATTTTTGTCTCCTTCTATCAACCACTATACTCTAAATTTGTGTTTCCAAAAAAAACTCCTCTTTTTTATTAATTCTAAACCATTGATGCCTTAAATATATTTCTTCATTACAAATGGTTTCATTAATATTTCCCTTTTCCATTAAATCCCTAGCCTCCTTAATTTTAAGTTTCAACTCTTTTTTATACTAAAGATATTACCAAAGGAGTATTTATTCCATCCTTTAACATTTTCATTAATATTTTTTAGCTTTTGAGCAAAACAAAACATATGGGTACCAATACACGGCTCATTCCACCATCTTTCCACAAGAGTTCTGAAATCAACATGATGGGTCCACATTATCTCATATCTAAAGGGAAAAGGGACTTTAGCAATTTTTTCTTCCCAATTAAGGAGAAGGGCACTATGATCTGATCCTATTCTCAGAAGTGCATTAAGAGTGAAATCTAGAAAAATAGTCCAGTTTGAGGAAATTAGAAAGTGATCTAGCTTAACTTGGATGAGATTATTCCCTTGATGTCTATTCAACCAAGTGAAAAGAGGCCCAGTCAAAGGAATATCCATCTGACCCAGAGAGTTGAAGAAAGCAACCAAATCCAACATACTGTCTAAGAAATCCTCCAAGATTTTTTGAATGAAATAATGGAGAATTAAAATCCCCCCAAGCATCCAAAACTCATCTCTCCTGTAACTTATATTGTTTTCTAAACAAATCCATAAATTGAGCCTATCAAGTCTCAATTTCGGCCCATAAATATTTAAAAGATTCCATTTAACCAAAGTCCTATTATCTTCCAGAGAAACCATCAAGAAGTTTTTATTATTGAAGCCCAAAGAACCATATAGCTTAGCAGGATTCCAACAAGTTGCAATCCCACAGGAGGCTCCATCAACATCACTTACCACAAAATTAGTAGTAGGCCAGAAGCCTTTAAGCACTTTCTCAAACATCTCTCTTATCATTTTAGTTTCTTATATTAACAAAATATTCAATTTCAAGTCAGCTAAACACATCTTAATTAAATGTTGTTTGAAGGGACTATTTAGTCCCGTAATATTCCAAGATATCAACTTCATGATTAATAGTGAGAAGCAGTATCATCTTGATACTGCAATAAAAGGGGCACAACCCCCTCCCTATTTCCTTTTAGCTTTGTTACTTGAGAGGAAGCAAGGGTTCTTTATTTCCCTGAAGAAACATTCCTTGCTATTGTTACCAAAATTTTGCTTCAATTCATTTTGGTTGAGTTGAAATAGCTTGATACTTTTAAAGGTGAAAGATATTGCATTTTTTATGCTAAGTGTTATCATTCATAACGAAGTTTCCAGATTTAGGTGAGTTTCGGTTTTTACTATGCATCTTTTTATAACAGAAGAAATTACAAAGATTGCATGATAATATGTTGTAAATATTTTGAAATGAAAACTTTCATTCTGAAAAGCAAGCATTTGTTTTGAAATGCAAAGGTATACAATGTTGATTTCTTATTCATGGAAGAACAAAAAAAAATTTCAGGGTTCCCACACAAGCTGTGCAAGTAACTTAAACAACATATCACAACCAATTCACTATTCAATTGAAGATAAAGAAGAGAAGGAATCATATAAGAGGAAACATAGCCATCATTTCCTGAGTATTTTTCAACTTGGCCTTCATTGACGCCCATTCCTCTTTGCTCCTGATCTACAAGTGAACCTGCACAATGGTTGAGAAGTTTATTAGAGCTTCGGTTATGAATTATCCTATATACTTTATCCACAATAAAATAGTTCATTAATAATGATACATTGAAGCAGTTGTATAACATCATACAAGAAGTACCAAGGAGAACTAAAAAATGAAACATTACAGGAACACTAAACTTCATTATTTTATCTAGTCTGTTTGTTTTTTGTGCAGATTCAGGTTCATCTTCATGGTTCTTATCATTCAAGTATTTCAGCATGTGGAGTAAATGGGCTCCCACAAGGGTTGAGCCCAACATGTTTAAATACATTGGAATTCAATTTGCACTCTTTACAGATCAAAGAAAAGGTGTATCATTTTCACCAAGGAAATCATATTTGCATAAACTTTTTTATGGTGTCACTATTTTTCATCATGATTTATTTGTTGTCTCATCATGTTTCTCCTACTATTTGCTTCACATGAATTACAATTATAAAGAGGAAAAACATTAAAAGACTGAGACACAAGAAATAATTTTGAAACCTCAATCATATACTGCCCAGGATAGAGAGTTGATGCTACCAAACACCAAGGTAGTCAAATCAAGAACAAGGGGAATTGCTTTAGTACAGTGGGGATGGAAATCAAGATAAAATGAAAGAATTGCATACAATACATGGATAAGATGTCATCTAATAAAATAGATAAGGACAACAACATTAACATGAACGTGCCATCAACATAGCTAGGTCTCACTTAAGCCACCAAATATGACTGAAGGAAAACAATGATGAAGATAGCCTATAGATTATGGTGGCAGCCAAAAGAATTTCATTTGTATAAACAAAGAGTAGATGTAATAGGTCTATAATGAAGGCCTACCATGAAGATCTATCATGAAGACATGACAACTCTATAAGGAGCAGATATATGATAAAAGCATTCATAAAACTATTAAATGATAGTGTTTTTTTATTTGATAATGGAGGGGGTAGAGCACCATAAGGATGATGCCAAATATAAGAGAGGTCATGACAGAGGAAATGACAGTCATACATAATAAATCACAGTCAAAAGTACATTTACAGTCATATGAGAAGTGAAGGACATGCTTATGTGCATTAAATAAATGGATAGTATGTAATGATTTGCCACAAACATCATGAGTTGCTTGAAATAAACAAAGATAATTTCAAATGCATAGTCAAGTCTTCAAGATAGTGACCCTTTATATCAGCCAAGAGAGCATTAAGGATGGAGGTTGTGCAAATAAGAATCATGAGGAAATTGACTCATCAATGGTGGCATAAGTTTAATTATCAACCTTTCATATCCAGGCATGAGAGAGATTTCTTCATAAATTTTGAGCATAATGGAAAATCAGAAGCAAACCCCTATTTACCATACAACCGTGGCACAAAGACACCAAAGCTCTATAAAAAATTAGACTCAAAGAATGGAGATAGCCTAGAAAACCTTCATGTCCATGGCCTTTAGCATAGGAAAAGCCAGAAAATGAGTTCTAGTGAGCATACCCAAGTTTCAAAAGGTAAAACTCTTCTAATAAAGTTGAGGCCAATAAGCTATAGGAGTGCTCTCGAAATGAAGGTAATATCCTCAAAGTCAAGAAAACTATTACAAGTTATGGAATGCACAAGAAACACAAATTTTATCACAGGAAATGTAGCAAAAAGACAAACCAGAAGAACATCAATGGTGGCGCCTACAAATAACTTACCTTTTCATATAGAAGATGTAAAATGGAAATGAAATGATTCGATGGTAGCCAAGATGGCTTACCTTCTGCAATCTTCTTCAAGGCGGTTGGATATTATCAGGTTCGAGATAGTTCCAAGCAAATGCATGGTCTCAACTCCAAACCCTACCACCATGGTGGCATCGAAGCTCGGGAGGAGAAATTTTCTAAGTGAAGAATGAAGTAATAATTAGGGTTTGGGCTCTTTTGACTGACACCCTAATTATTTTGTCTCCTTTTCACCTTATGTTTTTCAACATCATTATTGCCTCCAATTTCACCCAAGGTCATGAATTTAAGTCGATAAACCTTATGAATTGGATGAAACCCGTGAGCCTTATGAATTGGCTTTGTTTTATTTTCACATGATTAAAACAATTTTAATAATTGTTTTAAATTTTGTTGAAGAAAACTATACAAGGAGGGAGTTTTTGCATGTATAATGTAAAAATACCCATGAAATTAAATATTAAGGGCTATGATTACCTTAATATTTAATGTCTAAGGTGAGGTAAAATATGACAAGTTACACATTAAATATTAAAATAGTTGTCTTGATTTATTTTAATATTTAATTACACGATTACTTTCACTTAACAAATCATGCAAGAAGTAAATGGAGTCATTTTTCAGTTTTGGTGGAGTTTTCTTCCAGTTCTACATCAGTTCACAAGATATCTTGATCATGTGCATGGAGAGGTGGATTTTTCTAGACACAGAGTTCAGTTTGTTTAAGTTTTGGGACATTTTTACAAGGATTTCCTCTTTTTCTCATGAGAGCATATTGTGGAGATATTTGGACTTTAGTTCTTTTTCATTTTTTCCTCTTGGATGCATTATGCATACCATCTTTGTATATATTGGAAAAATTTATTCTTTTTTCCTTTAGTTCTTATTTTCTGCCTTTGCCTTCAGCAAAGAGACTTCATGTAACTTAGTTTTCATAGTTTAATAGATTATGCAACAACTTTTATAGGTTAATTAAGTTTGTAATTTGTAGAATAATTCCTTTTAATTTCCATTATTTTCAAGTTTTGTCTTCAAGACTTCAGGCATCATTACTATGTGGGATTTGGTTGATGATTATTGTGTTTTAGTTCAGAAACCTTTAAATTTTTTTGTCTCCTTTCAAATATATGTATCTAATTTAGTTTAAGCTCACTGGTTATACACTATGCATGTAATTGATTATACAGTTTAGTGATGAAAACTAAGTGTTTTCCCTCAAAATTGTATTCAATCAAAGCCTCTATATAAAGCATTTAGGTGATTAAGCTATCAGATCAAGTTGTGCAAGTAGAAGTGTTGGCTAATCATTTGTGAATTAGGTTGCAGTTTAGATTTCCAATAAGGTGCATCACCAAGATTTAATTATTTTTCTAGTTTTGCATTCATCTTAGCACCTTCTTCCCTTTTCCCAACCAGTTTCATTAGTAAAAAATAGAAGATCAAAAAGGAAGCTAACCTATAATCTAGAGGTTTACTTTCAAATAGGGTACTCACAACCTTAAAGTAATCTAATGTTGCATAGGATTGCAAATCTTTTCAACCTTGCATGTAGGTGCAAATCCCAGTGATAACAACTATATCTTTACTCCTTGACTCTTTTAGAGGAGGTCGACCCACTTTATTGTTACTTCCAACATCTAGTTTTTTCTTCTTTCCAGATTTAGTGTTCATAAGATTCCACACATCAGCCTTAACCACAGTTTGTTAGGGGGAGGAAGGAGTCAGAAAGCACTAATCTTGTGTTTGAATATTATCTATTGTGGATTCTACTTCTTAGCACAAGTCCACTTTTAGACACATTTCTTCTTTTTCCTTCTCCAAGGAATGGGAAAGGATGTTGCCCACTTGATTGAAAATCTCTCCCTCTTCCAAACTATTTTTATCTTTCTAGGTTATTAGAACCTCTACAACCCTATCATGTAATAGAATATCCTCATTGTTCTTTCTCAAGTTATTATTAATCATTTCAATGAAAGTTTGAAAATCAGTACAAGCCTTATTAATGGGAGAAGGATTTCACTCCACATTTTCAGACCACAATTTAGTCGGGGGGAAAAAATTGCCTCTATCATAGAGGGAATGAGAATAGAGTTTTCAACCAAGGAGCTAAGGGTAGGCTCCTGCTGCTTGCAAATGGGAGGCATATCAGAGGTAGATGGAACATGGGAAATAGGTTCCTTCCTACCAGGTTTAGGATGATTACTTTTTAGAGGGGACTTGAGCAACCCACCAAACTAGTTACCCTTAGAATCTAAAATTCTTTTGTTACAAACATCTTGTAGATGACCAAATTATTGCAAGCCTGACAGAAAACAAGTGTGTTCTCATATTCCAAGGGTTGAAACCATTTCCCAAATTTTGACTTCAAAGTCACAAAAGTAGGAAGTAGTTGTATTGACAACAACATTCACATAGATTCTTGCATAAACCAAATGAGTCTCAAGCATAGTGACTTTTTCAATGGTGACTAAATTTCCAAAGGAATTTTCTATTCCTTTGAAAATGTTTTGATTCAAAAACTCTAAGGGAAAAATGGGGAGCCTCACCCAAGTAGGAGCCACCTTTCCAAGGTCAGCGGAGACATCAAAACCAGGTTTCCATTTACAATGGGATAAGATATTTTTAAAACCCACATCAAGAGCCTAAGGACCTCTCGTAAGGACCTTAATCATATCTTCCTAAACAAAAAAGATAAACAAAAACAAGCCTTTCACCATAGCACTAATAGAGACACTCCCTTTAATTTTCCAAGTGTTAGAGGCCCATTTACATACCTAATCAGTATTAGGACAATTGGAAACAAAATTCCCAGCCAATGAAAGTTTCATATTGTTAATGGCCTCATCAAGGAGCTGGTCAAGGACATCCACTTCATCTCCCTCCACTTGGCTGAAAATCGATAAAGAATCATGTGGGACCTTGGCTAGAGCACTTCCTCCCACAAGTTTTTCCACGTAGGAATTTGGGGCTTCCTTAGCCAAAAAGGAATCTTTCTCAACTGTATTCAAAATAAGGGACTTTCTAGGTGTACCTTTAGCAATCCCAGACGACAAAGAAAAAGGAGCAACACCATAAGTATGTTTGGTGCCCCCCACAGGAGAAGAAGGGGAATATGCTTCTGAAGGAGGAAAAGACTTCGGTGGGGGGCCCCTTTGGAGCCCCCACAATGCCTCAACATAAAAAAATGTGGGATGCACAAAAAAAATGAAAAAGAAGAAGCACATGTAGAGCTCTATAAGAGAATGAATGTTGAACAAATAATCCTTAAGTGTAGTATGCTGATGTGTTGATAAATTGGAATTAAATAATGAAGGAAAAGATAATGGGAATTAGTTAGCTTAAATTGATTAATTAATTGAGAATTAATATATTAATTTAGTTGGAGGATTTTGGGATAAGGCTAGAATTAATTAAGTAAATATAAAATTTATTTAATTAAAGGTGAGGGATAAGGGAAAAGGTTAAATTAGTTAAATAGATAATAAATATTTATTTAATTAAAGTTGAGGGATAAAGGAAAGGGTTGAATTAATTAAATAAATAATATTTATTTATTTAATTAAATATTAGGATAAGTAAATTCAAGTGTGGTTAGGTTAAGGTTATATTTCAAGTGTCTATAGAAGTTTAGTCAATTATATTATCACTCTTTTAAAGGAGTGGCTCTAGATCTAGAATATCATATTTTACTTAGATTTTTTCTCCACTCATCTTATGAATGAATTTTTGATATTTCTACCATTTATCAATTGCCTTGTTAACAATATCTTGATTTTGAAAATAAGAATATTTAAAATGAACATCATGAGAGATGGAGGTGTTGAGAATTTTGGTAGATGTTTGGTGGTAATTGATCAATTGATTCTAGAAGTCATTGAACAAGTTCTTCATATCTGTACGTTTATCAATTCATGAAGCATCAAATACAACTTACTTGGGTGATTCCAATTTAATAAATTTAGTTAATTAATCTCTTATAAAACTAGTAGGATTGAATAAGAATTTATCATTATAGTATCTCAACGGTATTTTCTTAGTGAACTCTTGAATGCCCCCTAAAGCATCATGGATCAAATAATTTAAATTCTTGAGTTGATCCTTCACTTATTTGAGGACATCAATCCTTGATTTTCTTTCCTCATACAACTCATTAGAAAAATGGCACTCTAACTTGTCAAAAATACTTTCTTCTATGAAGATTTTAGAGTCAAATTTTTGAATTCTTTAATTATTGGTATATTTAGTTGAAACTCCAACAATTATAAGTTAAACTTCTCCTCAATCTCCATAATTGAATCCAAATCATCTTAAATTTTATGAAGTAAAATAATAACTTCATCAATCAACTGAATCCTTGTGAGAGTAAATTTTCTATTTGGATACCTTATTGGATTTTGCTATACATCCCATTTAATTGACATTTGATATATCTTGGTTGGTCATAGTAACAAGAGGTGGAATGTTGGGGATTTGATAGGACTAATTAATTATTAAGCATAAGAAGTTAGTTGCACCATTTTATTTTTTACTTGTATTATTTTTCTTGACCTTATCCATTTTATGGATTAATGATGAAGTTATTGATTGCAGATTCTATATCCCAACCTTCCTAGTTTTCTTGCCAAGATTAACTCTTGAGATGTGATAATTTGATATTGTATATATATTTGATCCTTTTCACCTATAATGGTTTTAATTTTTATAAATTTTAATTCGTGTGTGTCAATGATAGTAGATGAGAGGGCTTTGGTATTTTTTGGTTACTCAATTTATGATTAAAGTTATGGCTAAAAAATATTCAACTACTAGCTTAGAGATTCTTTCCTCTTTTTCATAGCTACATCCAACCCTATAAGAACATCAAAATTAGAAGAATCTACTTTAATTCCAAATTGCCTTAACTCTATAATGTTCTATGCATCTAGTTTAGAAGGGTGTTTAGGAGAATAAGGGGGAGAAGAGACTAATGAGCACAAATGAGGGGTATTATTTTATGGAGAATGTATTTTATTAGGAGGAAGTGAAGAGTAATACTTTGTAACACTTGGTTATGTAGAGTAGGTTATTTTGAGTGAAATATTGAGGTGTGATAAAATTGTATGGAGAAATATTAGAGACACATCTATAATGGAAAATTAGGGAATTTAAGGAGGAGAGGTAACAACCTAAGAAGGAATAGGAACTTTAGTAGATATTCCTTTTAACACCCTTGTATGTTTGGTCCCCACACTTGATTATGAATTTAGCATTATTATTACTCTACAATAGTTCTACATCATTTAGAGACTCATGTTCTCAATCTAAGATATTAATGTTCTTTAAGGGAGGCTTCTACATAAGCGGTAGTTCTTAAAATGACACACCTTTCTTTTTGTGCGGTGAATCCTTAGGGAGTTTTTCCTTCTTTATTTTACCTAGGCTCTTTGATAACATTCGTCAATGACTTGAAACTCCTATCAATAACTTATTGGAATTTTTTCTCAATTGAGTCATCTTCTGTAATGGGCCACTCCTTTTCAAAATTAGTTAATAGAAATTTTACCATTTATTATAAAAATTGGATCTAAGACAACCATTATTAGATATATCTTCAAGAATTCTTCTTACTCGAAATGCCTTCATTTGAAAAGTAGTGCACCTTGAGTAATTCATTTTGTGAAATTCATGTTCATCATAAAAATTAGCTCAATAATCTTAAGTTTAGTTGATGTTTTTATAATGACTCAATTATTTCCTCCATGAAACATTTTTGCTCAAATCCAAATGACATTAATTGATATCAAAAGGTACCCTAATATAATATTTGAACTCAAGTCAATAATTCATATAATATTGTAACTCATTCAATCTAATATAGAATAAATTGCAACAAGATGATTACATGTCATAGGATCATCAAGACTAATGTTTTCCATAGAAGGAGAAGGCCTTGCCATCCCTTGAGATATCTTTAGAGTGTAGACATGTTTTTAGAGAAGGAAGATAACTAGGAAAATAAATACCATAATGAAACATAAGAGATGTAGTGAAAGTGGAATAGCTAGAGGAGGGTATAGAAGAGGTACAAAGAGAAAGTATGATATCAAGAGGGAGGGCATGCAAGGTAATTTTGGTGTCTAATTCATGAGGATATTTTTTAAAGAAGTGACAAAAGATGGATTAATGACAAAGATAAGTCATAATATGGTCAAGAGAAGAAAAAGATGAAGTAATATTAAGGAATTAATAACACAATCAAGAATATGAGGGTGGATAGGAAATAGATGGTAACAAAAGTGAGGATCAAGAAATTTGGCATGCAAGGAAGTAATTGAAAAGAGTGGAGACATTGAGAAGGTAATGAATGAAATTTGGAATTTTGGGATAGGGTTCAAGATAGCACTTTTTAATGATTATCCCTTTATTTCAAGGGAAGAAGAAAATTTAAAATTGAGAGAAAGAAGATTAAAAGTGTTTGAGGGTCATGGTTCACCAAAAGTATGGTAATGCAATATTTATGTTAAAGGGGTATTAATTAAACTAATAAGTATATTTACATGCCTTTTAAAAATGAAATGAATAAATTAAATAATGTAATTAATATAAAATTAGTACCATGAGCTAGTTTTTTAACAAATGACAAGGTAATATATGAAAAAGAAATAAATTTAGGAATAATTCCCCAATTTTTTTGGTTGTGGAAATAGAATTTTTCTCTAGATTTTGGATAGTATCAAACTATAATAGAGAATTTCCAACCTATAAAGAATAGTTGTGACCATACCAACATATTAGTGACCTAATATAACTAGTTGAAGATTCTAAAATCAAGAAATTTAGTTTGTAGAATAGAAATATAGGTCTTATATATTGTATGATTGTGGTAGTGTTTTTAGTAGAGTGGTAGTGACCATACTAGAGTAGTAGCATCATTTGTGATATAATACTTTAAACTTCTATATTTGGTGCATGTTATCTTGTCACCCATGGTGCCAAAAAATTCTATATGTATTATACCTATGAGGATATATTGGTTTTGAGGCTTGTTTAGAAAACAAGAAAAAATTATGTGATTACTTGTGAGCTTTCCTTAGTCAAACCCCAGTTTGGTTATTTTCAACCTCCACATGTATTATAAGGAAAATATCAAGTGTATGATGGCCTAAGTTCAAATGGTGTTGGTAAATAAATGCTTATGTGGATTCCCACAAGCCTTCTACTTATGCATGTTGAGCACTCTGTAAATAAACTAAATAAAGATTATAGATTTGCCAAGATGCCAATGGAGTTTGGGATGAATAGGATTTGTGGACATTATAGTTAGCGATGAAAGAAGTATGTAAGGAGTTTTTCATGGAAGAAAAAAGATTTAGTAAAACTCACAAGGAGAATAGTAAAAAAATAGGTTTTGAATGTTAGAGAGGGAATTCTAAAATTGATATGCAAGAGAGAAATATGTTAGAGAGATAATAAGGTTCAAATACCTTACTTAAATAGTTGAAACAAGTGGTAGCCATTCAAAATTGTAGAATTTCCACAAGAGTTATATTTTAACTATTTGAAAATGGTTCATGTTGCATGTATATTCCAATGCAATCATGGTGATGACTAGGTCACTATTGCATTTATGTTAGCATTCATGTGGGCACAAAATTTCAACAAATTAAAAAGTTGATTAGGAATAGGTATTATGTAGGGTTATGCATATTTGGCACCTTGATGGTTAATTTTAAGGTCAAGGAATTAGATGAATGCATCCTAAAACATGTTATGATAATGGACACTAAAATGAGTGCCTAATATAGAGTAGAAATAATGAAGTACATATAATTTACAACTCTACACTAACATAGGATTATCAATCATTCATTTCTATGATTCAACTTATAACACCTCAAGGAGGATACAATGGGTTTATATCCTTAAACTAGAGGGGTCAATATTTTAGAGTTAATAATCCCTTCATTGATCATTCCCAAGTATGTGTAGTTCTTAAACTAACTTCTTGACCAAAGAAAACCATAAATTGGAAATATGACATTCTCAATAAACAAGAAACCAAGAGCTAATGGAATTCAATTTATTATTGTCATCATCATTAGGACATTAATTTTTAGTTCAACTGTCTTAAGGATTAAATAAGAGGAAGGAAAATAAGATGAAAAATCATGATAGACCACACATTGCTAGTTTCAAAGTTGAGATCTCTTTGATAGAATAAACATTAGAATAGAACATATGAATTAATCATATGTAGAGGATGGTGGAGAATGACAAAAAAAATTAATAAAAGAAGAGAGAAAGTTGTCTATAAACAAAATTGAATCTAATGCAAGAGCATCTAGGGGTACCAAGCAATCCTACACAAAAAAAAATATTTTAAAGTTTTATGCTTGTGTTTTATTTTGATTTTTGGTTGTAGGTGTAAATTGTTCAAATTTTCAACTCCTCCAGCGTAGCAGAATTTGGTGATGGATTGTGGGAAAATCAATTAATTGATTTACTTTTTCATTGTTTTAGAATATTTGAGAAATATTAATTTTATAAAAGGGAAAACTTCCATCTCCAAGCATGTGAGTGGACAATTATTGTAAATTGTAACCCCATTCAAAAAAAGAAAAGAAATTGCATCTTGTTGGAGGACTAGAATGATAGGTATTGATGGAATGGAGAGAGTGGGTGTAAGGTGGGAAGAAAAATTTGAATTGTACATTTAATGCACATGATAAGAAGAGGAAATCCATGCCAAGAAGGAGTAAAGAGAATTCAGGAGGTTTAACTTTCATATTATTATTTTTTGGAAAAGAGAAAAGATTTTATGGGTCATAATTATGAGACCCAATCTCAGTAAAATGGCCATAAATTTCTCATACAGTAACGAAATTAAGAATTTCAAAATGAACCGAAAAGATGGAAATGAGGCACACCAAAAGTAGAAACCATTTATTTTATTTTTTTGACAAAGGACAGAACATTGATAGGCATAAAGTTACAAGTTATTTCGGTGGTTTAGTGGAGGCTATTTCGAGAAACCAATAGTGGTTTCTTCTCACACAATTTTTATATATTGATGCTTGCAATTGGTGAATGGGGGGGGCTTTTGGAGAGTTGGTGGTTGCATATCCAAATATTGTTGGAATGATGTTGGAATGTTGAGTTGCAGATTTTTGTATGTGTGAATCCCCTTTTGTATTTGAGCATATGAGCTCCATGATTATGTAATTCATTTTTTAGATTTGAACTTAATATATGTTGCAGATTTCTCCTCCATTTCTATGTGTTTAAGTTAATTTTCTGCCTTCTTGCATAGATTTGTATGTGTGTTTGTGATTATATTTGAAAGGGAGAGTCTCCCTTATCATTAGTGGTATCAGAGCAGGAGTTCTTGAGTGTGCAAGCAGAGCACCGAACGTGAGGCAGTTTGCACCAGGGTCTGGGCATGGAATGTGTGTGTAGATTGATCACCAAATGTGAGGTAGTCTATACCTGAGAGGTTCGATATTGAGAGTGTGTGGCAAGTGTTTGAAAAAAATTAAAGAAGAAAGGCAACAAGTTTGTCATAGTTGTGTATGCAAGTGAGAAGGATGTATAAAATATTGCAGAACTATGTTTTGAGAATAGTGTGAAGAAAGATGGTGAGATTGTAGTAAAGGATGAGAAGCAAAGAGAAAGTGTAGCAATCAAAGAGAAAAATTATGTTGCAGTAGAGTTAAGTCCTTTGGAGGACATAAAGACAATGATGTTCCAACGAGTAATAAAGGTGAAAGTATTGTAGTTGAAGGTGAAAGAGTAAAAATTGCAGCAGTTGAGGATGTTGCAATTAAAACAAAGTATACGGTGATGTATGAGGATCTAGTGTTTGATGAGGAACTTGATGAAGACCAAGAGTTTCTCAAGGAAGAGATTACAGAGATAGAGAAGTTCTTAATGCAACAAAAAAGATAGTAGCATTCAGTAGTGAAGAAGATGTGACAAAAAAATTCATCAAGGTAAAATCTGATTTTTATGAGTTTTATAATGTTGAATTCATAAAGGATTTGCATTTTGAGATGAGAAAATAGTTAGAAAAAAAATGATTGTGAGGATCCAAAGTGGTATATAGATGTATACTTGTAGGTAGAAGCTATGGAGGAAGCTTTAGGAGAGATTTGGTGGAGGTGGTCAGTTTGTGGTGGGTCAAAACCCACAAAAGAGGAGAGGAGTAGAGAGATTATTTGGAGGATGGTACATGGTGGATACAAGTACACAAGAAGAGAGAACAATGGTAAGAAGAATTTTGGAGGAGAGTGAATCTAGTACCACAAATATGTTGGAAGAAGAGGAAAAAGAAAAGATTTCATGTGCACTTTGGACAATGATGGAGTTCACTGCAAATTCCTTGCAATCTGAAAGAATGGTTCTACCATTCAACTCCACTTTTGTGAGCCTATGCTCAAAAGACTTTCTAACCCCAAATGTCTGATGTAGGAGCATCTAGGGGTACTAAGCAATCTTGCACAACCAAAAATATTTTAAAGTTTTATGCTTATGTTTTATTTTGATTTTTGGCTGTAGGTGTAAATTATTGAAATTTTCAACTCCTCTAGCGTAGCAGAATTTGGTGATGGATTGTGGGAAAATCAATTAATTAATTGATTCATTTTTTTATTGTTTTAAAATATTTGAGAAGTGTTAATTTTCTAAAAGGGAAAAATTCCATGTCCAAGCCTATGAGTGGACAATTATTGTAAATTGTAACTCCATTCAAAAAAAAATTGGATCTTGTTGGAGGATTGAAATGATGAGTATTGATGGAATGGAGATCTATTGGGTGTAAGACGAGAAGAAAAATTTGAATTGTACATTAAATACACATGCTAAGAAGAGGAAATCCATGCCAAGGAGTAAAGAGCATTCTAGAGGTTTGACTGGCATATTATTATTTTTGGGAAAAGAGAAGATTATCTAGGTCGTAATTATGAGACTTAGTCTCAGTAAAACAACCATAACTTTTTCATATAGTAACGAAATTAAGAATTTAAAAATAATCTGGAAAGTTGGAAACGAGGCGCACCAAATCCAAAAACTATTTTAGAAAATTTTGACAAATGATAGAACATTGATAGGAAGAAAGTGAATGGTTTTCTTGATGGTTTAGTGGTGGTTGTTTCGAGAAACCAATATTGGTTTCTTCTCACACAATTTTTATATATTGATGCTTACAATTTGGTGAATGGGGGGATTTTGGAGATTTGGTGGTTTCATATCTAGATACTGCTGGAATGATGTTGGAATGTTGATTTGCAGATTTTTGTATGTGTGAAGCCCATGTTGTATGTGAGCATATGAGCTCCATGATTATGTAATTCATTTTCATATTTGAACTTAATATATGTTGCAGATTTTTCTTCCATTTCTATGTGTTTAAGTTATTTTGTTGCCTTCTTGCATAGAGTTCTATGTGTGTTTGTGATTAGATTTGAAATGGAT
Organism: Sequoiadendron giganteum; assembly: GCA_007115665.2. Taxonomy (NCBI): domain Eukaryota; kingdom Viridiplantae; phylum Streptophyta; class Pinopsida; order Cupressales; family Cupressaceae; genus Sequoiadendron; species Sequoiadendron giganteum. The sequence continues at coordinate 289,393,789 of CM021109.1, read as the reverse complement.
ATTCTCCCTTGTCATCAGAATCTAAAAAAGAAAGGAAAGTATGGGTTTGCCAAAAAAAACACTAAGGAAAAAATAAAGAACTAAGTCCTATATCTAATAGCTAAAGGAAATAGACTAAATATTTACCAACTTTTGTAAAGTCTTTTAACAAACCTTGATAAAGGTTTTGCATGATTTTATTTCCCAAAAATAAAAAAGCTGATTAGGAATAGGTATTAGGTAGGGTTATGTATATTTGGCACCTTGATGGTTAATTTTAAGGTCAAGGAATTAGATGAATTCATCCTAAAATATGTTATGATACTGGACACTAAAATGAGTGCCTAATATAGAGTAGAAATAATCAAGTATATAATTTACAACTCTACACTAACATAGGATTATCAATCATTCATTTCTATGATTCAACTTATAACACCTCAAGGAGGATACAATAGGTCTATATCCTTAAACTAGAGGGGTCAATATTTCAGAGTTAATCATCTCTTCATTGATCATTCCCAAGTATGTGTAGTTCTTAAACTAACTTCTTGACCAATGGAAACCATAAATTGGAAATATTACATGCTCAATAAACAAGAAACCAAGAGCTAATGGAATTCAATTTATTATTGTCATCATCATTAGGAAATTAATTTTTAGCTCAACTATCCTAAGGATTAAATAAGAGGAAGGAAAAGAAGATGAAAAATCATGATAGATTACACACTGCTAGTTTTAGAGTTGAGATCTCTTTGATAGAATAAACATTAGAATAGAACATATGAATTAATCATATGTAGAGAATGGTGGATAATGACAAAAAAAAAAAAGTAATAGAAGAAGAGTGAAAGTTGTCTATAAACAAAATTGAATCTAAAAATGAAAGGAAAGTATGGGTTTGCCAAAAAAAGAAATAAAAACACTAAGGAAAGAATAAAGAACTAAGTCCTATATCTAATAGCTAAAGGAAATAGACTAAATATTTACCAACTTCTGTAAAGTCTTTTAACAAACCTTCATCAAGGTTTTGCATGATTTTATTCCCCAAAAAATAGAACTAACAGGTTTTGCAAGAGAAGAATCTTGAAAAGTAATTTGATAGAATGAAAATCTAATATCTTAATTATTGATTTATTTTTTCCTTGCACCCACTATGAATAGGTTGGAAAATATCTTATGTTAAAATACTTTACAATTAATGGTGACACATTGAGCTACTTAAGTGGCTTGACTACTATATTTAATTGAAATAAAGTGGATTCACTCTTTAACGCCATAATGAATCACATATGCATTGAAGGTGACATAGAGATTTGAATATCTCCCCTTCACACTAGCTGATGTATATGCTATAAAAATTAAGGATGGAAAAAGAAACTAACATGAAATTACTACAGCAATGAAAAAATTACCAAATTGAAAGTGGGTTTGTCCACATGACTTCATTTCCTTTGTGGAATTAGGGGAGACCAAAGGAGGTAGTTTGTTGGCGTAAATACATGTTTCATATTAAGTTTATTTAGGTTATTTATATAGATTTTTGGAACATGTGCACATTGAATAAACATGCACACATCTAGACAGATAAGTCAACATTTATTAAATGAATTGGATAGGTACCATCACAACCACTTTGAAATCACCACATTTTATTCAACTCCTATCCTAAATTGTTATATGAACATGATGTTTATAACCATTTAGAGTAAGAGAGAACTATAAAAGAGCAAGAGGATGGAGAAGGTAGAAAATACACAATCTTATGAGGAAGCTTGGTCAAGTCCTATAGTATATCTCTATTTTTATTTTCCTTATAACATACTCTTCAAAATTAATGTATGCTTCAAGTGTTTAAGTGTGAGTTAATTATTAAGATTACTAAGTATTAGATCTATTAACAAGAATGATAAAATCTTATCATGATATTGAATTTGAAGTAGACGAGCTCTACATTCAATGAAGGTGACTTGTCTAGATAACATGTTTGATCGATTAAAACAAGATACACAAAAAAATATTTAGATATTAATAACACTAAAAATACCCTTTTCCTTTTCCATTTCATTCAGCTTCACTTTAAAAATCTCCATGAAATAAATAACTAACTTGTTAAACTACATGGTTGTCACTTCTTAGCTATCCTCTCCATGGAACAGAAGATCCAAATTACTACAAACTTTCTCTATTCTGGCCTAATGTAAACTAGCAGTTGCATCAATCTTCTATAGTAATAAGGCCTAATGAATCAGAAGCAAGAGGAGCCAGAAGGGTTACCTTCTTCACGCTTGATGATGGAGAGGTGTCCATTTGTCTTGCAATGACTACAGCTTGAACATATGCTTCTCTAAAGGGCACAGCTTCAAGTTTTTCTTCAACTTTTCCAGCTTGATGTTCTCTTCCTTACTCGAGTGAACTTTTTTGTGTCTCTAATTTTATTCACGTGCCATCTTCAATTTTCAAGAACAATGACACTTAGTTACTTTTATGACATCCCTTTATTTGATTGACCTTTTCATATGGTCACCTCCACATCTTCACATTGAAAGATGTCCGCTTCAGATAAGTTCACATCAAAAGATGTTTTGAGGGAGAGGAAAAAGTTTTAGATAGAAACAAATCATGAGTGGATGAGCAAATGACCATTCATCTTAAGTATGTCCAAATAATATGGATGAAATATAGCTTTTTGTTAGGGAAAAAATGGGTGAGTTTATGTAAGAAAAATATTTAAAGGAAAAAATATTATTTTGAAGAATTTAATTTTGTTTATATCATTAATAAAAGGTTTATATAAGAATAAATATACTTTGGAAAGAAAAGATTTTTATAGTTCAATTGAAGACTAGCTTACACCATCTTAGATGTGAAATGTGTAGATAGAAAAGATTTAAAGAAGAATGAGATGAAGAAATTTGTATATTTTACAGGACAGAAGACTTGTATTGGAAGAAGACTTTATACTAGAATGTGAAACTTACTATGATATTTGGATCAAACACTTTAAAGACTACTTCACTATAAGATTTGTTTAAAAAAAATAAGATTGAAAAAAGAAAAAATCATCATCAAACTTTTTAATAATTGTTCAACATTTTTGAGAGAAAAAAAATGAGGTGTTGTTCATACACTATCTATGAACATTAAAATTCTTCCATCTATTTGTTTATCAATCTAAGAATCAACCTTAAATGTGATTGAGTTGCAACCAATTGCTTTTTCTGAGCTGGGATATTTTTCTGTCCCCACACTTTCCAATGCTGGTAAATTCTCCACCTCTGATAGTGGGCCACTCATATCCAGAAGCACTGCGGGAATGGTGGTAGTGAGGGATGGAGGATTGATCGGAGTAGTATGAATGTTTAATTTTGAAGTCTTGTTTTTTTATATGTAACCACAAGTTGAAGGTCTTTCGTCAACTCCTTGAATGTTCTATCATTGACCTGTTCATAAATGAGAGCATTCGGTACAAGTTTTCTTCCTTTGTCCATCCACCATGATTATATTCGAATTTCAACTTGTTTAAATTATCCAGATTACTCCCTACCCTTCTTTTAGTGTCCCATTGATGGAACTCTATTGTGAGGAGGTGATAATCTGTCAATTAATTAGCAATGCCATATATCCTTGAGAATGGCATGATTGTAAATCCACTAGTTTTTCGAGGCAGAGATGGGTATGTTGATTGCCTTTGATCCTTTATTTGGAGGAGCCAAAACAATAGAAATTTGACCACAGATCTCCAGGATAACAAGGTAAAGAGTACCATACTGAAGTAAAATAAAAGGATTAGACATAGCTCCCTCTACCTAGATTATTGCTTTGTGTGGAAACAAGCACCAACTTGCTATCTCTCAAAAAATCTAGATTTGTTTTGTGTGTATATGATTGTAGGATTTTATATCATTTATAAAATTATTTTATTATTTGATATGAGAATACAAGTCTTAGACTGAAATTTCTTCAACTGATAGTCAAAGATTGGGAGATATTCATTTTACCAAATTTACTTCACATATCCTGCCCTCATCCCTTACAATATAGAGACCTTGTACTCGATTTTATCTCTGATAGAATAATTCATAATCATTCAATCTCACCAACAAACTAAAGACCTATTGACACTCAATATATTGTCTTTCACTCTATAGAGGAAATCCCTCTAATAAGTTTAGACCTCAATTTTAGGTGACAGTACTGTCAATAGTGGACTAAAGTACGACCAAAACAAATAATGCATGAAAACTATGATTCCATGTAAAAATCTTCCCCCCTATTTGTTGGAATTTATTGTTTCTTTTGAGCCTCTGCTCATCCGTCAGACCCCTGCAGCTCTTGACAGCTCCAAAATTTACTGAGGTAGCTGATTTTGAATTTAGCATTTACTGCAGTAGGTAATTTCAAAATTTAGAGAGAAAATGTTTGGTTTAGACAAAAAGGTTTGAAGGCAGATTATTCTGTCAATTGGAAGAAGTCAGAAAGTTGAAGAATTTTTTGCAACAACAAAAAGGTTAAGCAGAAAGAAGTGAAGTTGCAGCAGCAACAGAAAATATTATGTGCAAGGAGCTGCTGATAGCTCCGGATTGCTCAAAGTTGTTGCATAGTGTTTGCAGTGAGCAACTGATTGCTCTTGATCACTCTGAGTTTGTCAATAACAATAGATAGTTCCATTTGTATTGTAACAGAGAGCTGTTGATAGCTCCTGATAATTACCAGTCTGGTTGAGCAGCTTCTGATCGCTCCCAAAAAGTTGAAATAGTTAGTTTTTAGTTAGTTTTTTGTTTTTTCATTTCCAATTGACTAATAGAGAATCAAAGTTGCATGTATCCCTTGTGTTTCTGCATTTAAGATTTGGGTATTTCCAGCTTGACTGAAAAATAGAGCAGCAGCTCTGTGTTTTGTGTTTGCTTTTTAAATCTTGACATGGTATCAGAGCCATAGGTCCCATTTCCTTGTGAGTTTGGGCATTTGTATTTTTTGGGTGTTGAGTTTTTAGTTGTAGGAGACATCGCTAGAGATGAAGCAAGGAGTTGGTAACAACCACCATCTTTTAATGGACAAAACTATGACATTTGGGCCAAGAAGATGAAGACCATCATGGTGGCCAATGATTTGTGATATTTTCTCATAAATAGGTTTGTAGATATCACTGACCCAGCTGTATTTGCAGCTCTCACAAATAACCAGAAGACCCAACTGAAGGAGCAGAGGAAGAAGGATGCAAAAGCTTTAAGTTTGATGGAAGTAGCCTTGACAGAGGCCATTTTTCCCAAAATAGCAACAGCTGAGTATGCAAAAGAAGCTTAGGAAATCCTTCAAACCGGATACAAAGGGATTGGTAAAGTTAGAGGTGTGAAGCTCCAACTACTTCGAAGAGAGTTCGAAGTTAATTGAGATGAAAGAAAATGAGTCTATTGCAGACTTTCAAACAAGGTTCTCCGGTTTGTTGAACTAGCTAAGAGCAAATGGAGATGTGTTAAAGGAGCTGAAGATTGTTGAAAAATTTCTTATATGTCTATCCACAAGGTATGATCCTCTTGTCATTGCTATTGAAGCAACGACAAACCTTTCTACTTTGACAGTGGATGAGTTAATGGGTTCTCTCCATACCCATGAGTAGCGTTTAAAAAGGTCTGCTACTACTTCCCATGAGCAAGCTTTCAAAGCTCAGTCAAATGCAAGAGGAAGAGAGAGAGGTAGAAATGGCTCCCGAAGAGGTAGAGACTGATCTAGTTAAGGAAATGCTGGTGGAGAAAACTCGAGACGAGCAAGCAGCCAAGAGGGAGCAAGCAGCTCTCAAAACAACTCTCAAAGAGGCACAAAGAACAATGGTTCGAGTGGGAGAAGTGACAAGAGAAACATTGAGTGCTACTACTGTCACAAACTTGGACACTATGCTAGTGAGTGTTGGAAAAAGCATGATAATCAGCAAAGACATAATGTAAATGTTGTTAATTCAGATGTGGCTGAAGGTAATCAGTCCACAGCCTTCATCATGTGCAATGTTGGTGAAGAAGGCAGCCCTAAAGTCTAGTACTTGGACAGTGGTTGCAGCAACCACATGAGTGATAATGAAAGTCTTTTTTTTTTCATTGACAAAAATGTTACATCAGAAATTAGAATGGGGAACAATGGAGTTGTTCCTGTCAAAGGAAAATGATCTATCATGATCTGCACCAAGCAAGGTGAAGAGAAGGAGGTTCAAAATGTGTTCTTTGCACCAGGGTTAAAGCATAACCTTATGAGTGTAGGACAGTTGATCTAGATTGGATACAAAGTGCTGATGGAGAAGGGAAAATGTGTCATTTATGACAAGAATGAGAGAACAAAGGTGTTTGTAGCAATACAAATGACAAAGAACTAGATGTTTCCGTTGAAGATTGAGACATGTTTCTCATCTCAGTCCGTTGCAGCATCTCTCATGGATGAAAAATGTGCAGCAGTACAACATGCAACCCTCAAGAGCACCATTGAAGACCCCTCCAAGCTATGGCATCTCAAGTATGGACATTTAGGCTATGTTGGTTTAAGTCTTTTGTTCAAAAGCAAGATGGTTGATGGTTTTCCAGGGATAGTAGAGCCTAATGTTAGATGTGAGACTTGCATTTTGGGCAAACAACATAGGTAGCCCTTTCAATCGGGCAACTCTACAAGGGAAAGAGCACCATTGGAGTTGGTGCACATGGATTTGGTAGGCCCTATGAAAATCACTTCCATTGGTAATAGCAAATTTTTTATGACCTTTATTGATGATTTTAGCTATAAGACATGGGTTTATTTTTTGTAGCACAAGTCCGATGCATTTAATAAGTTTTTATTGTTTAAAGTCCAGACTGAAAAAGAGAGTGGACATTTTATTAAAGTCCTAAGGTTAGATAGAGGAGGAGAGTATACCTCCAATTGTTTTGTGAATTTTTGCAAGCAGAATGACATAAAAAAGGAGTTTACAGCCAGTTATACTCCACAACAAAATGGAGTGGCTGAAAGGAAAAATAGAACCATCATAGATATGGCAAGAAGCATGCTAAAAGAAAAGGAACTCCTTATAGAATATTGGGGAGAGGTTGTTGCAACAGTCATGCATTTGATTAATAGAAGTCCAACTAAGGCAGTCCGTGACAAGATACCTCAAGAGGCATGGACAAAATGAAGATGGACGGTTGAACACTTGAGAATGTTTGGATGTGTGGCTTATGCACACGTGCCTAAAGAAAAAAGGCAAAAATTGGATGACAAGGGTGAAAAGTGCATTTTCACGGGCTACAGTGAAGAGTCCAAAGCCTATAGGCTATACAATCTGGTCACCAAAAAAATTATCATTAGTAGAAATGTGGATTTTTTAGAAGACTAGTCATGAGATGGCATGATAGATCCTGATAGCTCCCGACAGCTCTTGACAGTGCAGAGTGATGAAGAAATTAAAGATGAAGATTAGGAAAATCCTACAGCAGCAGAGATTCATGGCTCCCGATAGCTCCTGATTGCTCCTGATCAGAATAGACAGAAAGGGAAGAAGCCACAGACAGCCAAAGGATGAGCTCTTGACAGTTTTGGACGAGCTCCTGACAGCTCCTGACGAGCTCCTGACTGCTCCCGATGAGCTCCTGATAGCTCCCGATCGCTCCAGAATCAACCTGTTCAACAGAACAGCAGCATTACTGAAAATTCAGACCCCACTCTCACCTCCCTAATGCCAAGAAAGACCAAGAGTCTAAGGAAGATCTACCAAAATGAAAGGTATGATGAGGAATTTGATGAAAGTGTGAATTTTGCACTATTTTCTCACAATGATCCAATTTATTTTGAAGAAGCTATGAAAGAGGGAAAATGGTGTGAAGCCATGGATGAAGAAATAGATGCATTAGAAAGAAACAATACATGGGAGTTGATTGACTTACCTCCAAGCAAGCAAGCTATTGGAGTAAAATGGGTCTATAAGACCAAAAGCAATGCCGAAGAAGAATAGACCGACACAAGGCAAGATTAGTTGTCAAGGGGTACAAACAACAGTTTGGAAGAGACTATGATGAGACATTTCTCCCCGTTGGTAGGATGGAGACTATGAGGGTAGTCATAGCTATTGCTGCCCAACACAAATGGAAGGTATTTCAGATGAATGTCAAGTCTGCCTTCCTTAATGGAGTATTGAAAGAAGAGGTTTATGTGGAGCAACCTTTTGGATATGAAGTTCCAGGCCAAGAACACAAGGTGAATAGGCTGAAGAAGGCTCCTTATGGGCTGAAGCAAGCTCTATGGACATGGTACAACAAGATTGACTCATACTTAATGAGCAATGACTTTAGAAAAAGCGATGGTGAGCCCACTCTCTACATCAAGGCAGTAAATGGTAACATTTTAATTGTTGTCTTATATGTAGATGATTTAGTTTTTACTAGGGATGATGATTTCCTCATTGTTGATTTTAAATAGGCCATGAAAAGAGAATTTGAAATGACAAATTTAGGTCTCTTGAGTTATTTTCTAGGCATAGAAGTAAAACAAATGCATGATTGTATTTTTATCTCTCAAGAGAAGTATGCAAATGAGATCTTGAAGAGATTTAGAATGTTTGAGAGCAAGCCTGCCCCAACACCAATAGTCGTAGGCCTAAATTTGAGCAAAGAATATTGCAGCAACAATGTGGATCCGACCATGTACAAAAGCTTGGTTGGAAGTTCGATGTATTTGACAACAACTAGGCTGGATATAATGCATGGAGTGAGTTTGATTTTTAGATTCATTGAGACTCCAAGAGACACCCATTGGCAAGCGGGTAAGAGAATCCTGAGGTATGTGAATGGTACCAAAGGATATGGCGTGTTGTACATAACAGCAAAAGAATATGGGTTGGTTGGTTACACTGACAGTGATTGGGCAGGAAGTTTGGATGATAGGAAGAGCACTTCGGGCTATGTATTTCATTTGGGTTCGGGTGCTATCTCTTGGACTTCCAAGAAGCAACCTGTTGTTTCCCTATCAACAACTAAAGCGAAGTATATAGCAGAAAATGCAGCAGCATGTCAGACTATTTGACTAAGAAGAATCTTAGTAGATTTGAAAGAAGAATAAGAGGATGGAACAATGATCTATTGTGACAATGTTTCATTGATAGCTTTGATGAAAAATCTTGTGTTTCATGGAAGAAGAAAATAAATTGAAATAAGGTATCATTTCATTCATGAATTGGTTGAAAATGATGAAATTAAAATGAAGTTTTGTAGGTTTGAGTAGCAGCTAGCAAACATATTTACCAAGCCTTTGAGCATTGACAATTTTGTGCACCTAAGAGGAAAATTGGGCATTGTTGATTTGGATCAGGATTGATCTTGTTGTTTTATTGGCTCATGACAAAGGGGGAGTGTTGGAATTTATTGTTTCTCTTGAGCCTCTGCTCATCTATCAAACCCCTTCAGCCCTCACCTACCTATCAAGAGCCTTTCTATTTTGGGGATCCTCCCTGCAGCTCCTGATAGCTCCAGAATTTACTGAGGTAGCTGATTTTGAATTTAGCATTTACTGCGGTAGGTAATTTTGAAATTTAGAGAGGGAATGTTTGTTTTAGACAAAAAGGTTTGAAGGCAGATTATTTTGTCAATTGGAAGAAGTCAGAAAGTTGAAGAAGTTTTTGCAGCAGCAAAAAGGTTTAGCAAAAAGAAGTGAAGTTGCAGCAGCAACATAAAACATTTTGTGCAAGGAGCTGCTGATAGCTCCGGATTGCTCAGAGTTGTTGCAGAGTATTTGCAGTAAGTAGGTGATTGCTCCTGATCACTCTGAGTTTTTCAAGAACAATAGATAGTTCCATTTGTATTGTAACAAAGAGCTATTGATAGCTCTTGATCATTACCAGTCTGGTTGAGCAGCTTCTGATCGCTCCCAGAAAGTTGTAATAGTTATTTTTAGTTTGTTTTCTATTTTGTCATTTCTAGTTGATTAATAGAGAATCAAAGTTGCATGTCTCCCTTGTGTTTTCATATTTAAGATTTGAGTATTTCTAGCTTGATTGAAAAATAGAGCAGCAGCTCTATGTTTTGTGTTTAGTTTTTCAAATCTTGACACTATCGTCGCTTCTAAACTGTCTTAGGATGGGCGATGATGGGGTTGGTACCACAATGATTAGTTTGGACCATTTTGGTACCAATCCATTCTCCAACACTGCAAACAACAAAGGAATCCATGTAAAGTTGAAGGAAAGGAACCGGTGTCAGGGTCCCCACATGGATTATTGGATAACAAGTCTAAATTGAAATGGAACCTAGATTCCTTTTTACTTATCCATTTATCCCTTTTATAATAAATCAATAAATGTGATCCAAATGAATAAAAATTAAAAGCATATGCACATCTAGAACATAGGGATCTGGTATTTAAAGAAATCAGTGAAATACTGAGGGTGATGCATTTATGATTTATGATCTATACCCAACATCTGGTATTTAAAATTTAATCTCCATCTGTCAAGGTGCACACTTCTAAAGGATATGTTGCACTAGGTCTGAACATGGGAGTACCTTATCTAGTTGTTGTTGAGGTTGTGTTGGGAAGTCATCCCTGATACAATCTCTTTGTCTATATATTTTGCTAGCTTTGGAATCTTCTTGGGCGCCATGGTCTTCTATATCCCTGCTTCGAGCAACGTCCATAGAATCCACTCTTGCACCTGCTCTTCCAATTTTTATGATGGTTTCTTCTCTTTGACAAGTAAATTCATATGATCCATGAAAAAAAGAAAAACCTGAGAACATAGCAATCGATCTTTAAATAGAATAAGAGAAATCTAGTGCTGAGATTCACCAATTCCTAAGTGTATAATTCTCACTCAAAAAGTTTCCTTCACTAGCCTTCATATTACACAAGTGCCTAGATCTAAACTTTGAGAGAGAAACGTGTACAATGATGACACTCCCGCTAAATTTTAGGACAACCATTTCTTTTTACTTACACAGGCTTACTCCCTTGATAATAACCAAGAAAAAATGTGCAAGAAATCATTTTCATCCAGTTGGTGCCAATATTCATATTTTCCTTCTAGCTTGGATGTGAGTGTGAGGGGATACGTGGTGGCGATAAAAAAGCAACAAATAATAGTTTTATTATTTTTTACATATTAAAAATAAATAATATCTATTCATTAAAATGGATGGGTGGTAGAAGACACTTTCAAAGTTTAAACAAGAAAATTCAACAAAGTTGTTAGGTGATGAGAGTTAGTGGGGATGAAATTATCCAAGGAAATTTTTAGTGGTGATTTGTCTTCAAATGATGATTTTTTGACTTTTGGGGTGTAAATAATGGTGAACAAAAATTGTATTGATAACATATGATTTTCTCAATTTTGATTCTATTATCAAGTATGTAGTTTTATATTCAATGACAAATTGACTTTAATATCTTAGAATAACATTAGATCATCATGCTATTTATTGCAATTTGGTTCCCACCATCAAGATATTAGAGAGGTAACTTTTAATTGGGTCCAATCACCTATTAATTTTCTTTTTTTTTTTTAATTATGTTCCAATTGGACACCTTTTTACATTAATTAAGAGAAAATAGTGATGCAATTGACAATGAAATTATAGGCAATTAAGGGTAAAGGGTGATGTGATTATTAATTCAAAATTATAAGCAATTAATGACAAAGGGTGGTGTGATCACCAATAAAATTATAACCAATTAAGGGCAAAGGGTGGTGCAATCAATAATGAAATTAGTGAATTTACAGAAAACATATATAATCACGATTAAATTATAGACATTTTAGGTCAAACATGTATTATTGCCATGCAATGATAAGACATTTTGGGGAAGTTATTATCACCATTAAATTATAGGCACTTTAGAGAAACAATGTGCCATCACCTTGGAATTGTAGGTAATGTCTAGGGTTATTGTGTTTAATCACCCATGCAAGAGTTACTACATTTTTTGAGGTACACCTAAGATGACTAAAAACTTGTGAAGTCTTGTGGATTCATATTTAAGAAAAATAAATCCCCATTCACTCGTTAGGCATTCAACTCACCCATTTCATACATTGTGGATTTGTGATTTCTATTCCTTTGGATTAGTATTTTTTCAATATGCTATGAGAAATCGATTGTGAGATGGGAGGGTAATTTCTCAAAAGTTGGCGAATAGATAGAGACTACAATTCTACTCTAGTCTCAATTCCTAGTGAGTTATTGAGATATACTAGCCAATTTGCATTCAATTTTGTATTGTTTATTATGATTAATCTCTATAGCAATAGTATTCATGTGGACTTGCATATTTCTTGCGTGCTTCAATATAATTTTTTATTGTATATTTCTCATATGTTGATATTGATAAAAATATTATAATTGATTAATAACATAGACATGCATAGTTTTTTCACATTGTTCTATATTCTTTTATGGAGACTATTTCAATGGTTGTGGGCTATTGGTTGAATAAGTTCCTTGTATTAACTTCCAAATGAATTTATATTGATGATTCAAATGGAAATTGACTTCACAAAAGTAGTCCTTTATCTCAAATTTTGGCCTAGTTGGTTTATCTCACTTTTTCACAGATTGAGAAAGGCATGTGTTTTGTTTATACTACATTGCTAGATAAAATTATGTTAATGGCTCATGGGTATCAAATGAGAAAATCAAGATGGTTAGGTGACATTAACCTTCCAAAACTATGCCATTTTCATGTCTCCATGTTTCTTGGAAGTGTCTTAGGGGACACAATAGAAATTCATTTAATATTGGCATATTGTAATTATATTTTCAAGAGGAAATTTACTGTTGGTGGAGGTTACACATCACTAGAGGAAAATTTATCCCTCCTAGGCATCCACATTGGAATGTGAAGGGTATTGAGTGGGGTACCCAAGTTTGGAGGGTAACAAGTGTCCATTTTTTCTCCATCTAGAAGCTATAAAGTCATTGGAGCATCCTGAATGGCATAAGATGAAGAAGCTATGGGTTAGGCACCCATGTTAAATATTTGTGCACATTAATTAATTTATTATCATGACTCTTGGTCTTCCAAGGTAGAGGCATGGGTTTTTGAAAGTGGTTTTGGAACCTCTTGTTTCAGTTTACCATTGAGGTTTTACCTCCCACAAGTTTTATAAATTGGAGCCATGAGATGGTAGTTTCACCATGTGTTATTTGTAGGTGTATGGAAGCATCTAGGTTGTAGGATTAGAAAGGAAGTGTATTATGGTGTATCTCTCGTTTGAAGATAAATAATATACTTGTCATCTTTTCTCGTGTGAATTTTTTTATCGAAAGGGTTTCTCCACGTAAATCTAGCAAAATATTTGTTTACTAACATCCCACAATAATGGGATACTTTTTGGCCAAACTTGACATTGAAATCAACATTTTGAACAAAATCTTCACTTTTGACACCTATAGTAGCTAAATTGTTAGGAATTTGAAGATAATGGAAACTACTGATTTGTGAGATTTTGTCTATAGATTTTTTTTTTAATGTATTATTTTTTAATCTTAAATTAAATTGTATATTTTTTTGCATCTCCTTTGATAACTAGTTTGTAATAGTAAACACCATTTTTTAAAAGTGATGTACATACTATGTTCCACATAAATTTTTTTCTACAAAGGATAAAATTATGATTTTTTTGAATTTAGGTTGGTATCACTAATATCTAGAGCTTGCATTTTATTTCATAATGTTTTGTTGAATATTTATCTTATAATTAAGTTTCGAAGTCAAACCAATTATAATTTAGACATAGGTGTACTAAGTTTTCAATAATGTGTTTTGTATGTATTGAAATTCAAATTTTTTTGCTGGAACAAGGACATCGATACCTAGTGAGTAGATTTTTTTCAAAATTTTCCACTAATTTACTATTTTTCCACTTGTGTAGAACAAATAACTTGATACATTCGGTGAAAAGCCTATGTTCAGTAAAACTAAAAGAAAATAAAATATATATTAAAATTATAGTTGTTGGAAAGCTTGTTTCAAGGGCTAGGATCCTACAACTTGGTTTGTCAAGTTGATTCTATTTGGACCTTCAATATGGAATTCAAAAGCTAAAAAACTGCACAAATTTTGAAAGGGAGGGTGGAAGGTCAAAAAAGAAGTCAACCCCTTCAAACCCCTTCGTTCAAAGGTACCTTTGTTTGACTTCGAATGAATACCCTAATATGGTGCATGGAATGTGACCATCAATAAACTTCAAATGAAGATTAGTAAATCTAATGGCTAACCTTTGTTCGAAGGCTTGGCTGATCGTTTTTGCTTTTTTAATTTTTTAGGAAGTTTTTTTTTTAATATTTGCATTTTTTTTTTCCAAGTTTCCACAATGCATGCTAATCATTTCTAAATTTATGATTGAAACTGTAATTTTTTTAGATCCTTTCAATCATATAATATGATTTGGTAATCTTATTTTCAGATTTTAATTCAAATGCATAAGTTAAAATTGTAGCTTAGTTTCACCTTATTTTCAACAATAATTCCCCATCCCCAAAACTTTCGTAATAAATTAAATATTTTTTAATTAATTATTGCTTATTCTCTTAATTAATTACATTAATTACATTATCCCTTTTATTCTAAAGGTTAATTAATTTATTTAATCTAACCTTATCCCCCGCTCCTAAATTCTTCTAAACTATATTAACTAATTAATTAACATGTGATTTATTAATTAACTAAACCCTTTCTAATCTGCACTAGTATTTTATTTAATTAAAAATCCTTTTAGATCCAAAAACTTTTAGTCATGTGACATATACAGTCCTCAAATCCTCTTTAATGCCCACACATGTGTGATCATGCACATGTCAAGTTATCCCCTTCCACCTCATCCTTCGACCAAGCTTCTTATCGGATGCTCACACATGTGTGAGATCCTCTTCTCCATGTGTAACCACCCTACACTTTCTTTTTTCTCCCACATGTCACACTCTTCAATTTCTCCCTCTTATATTTTTTATTTCTTCTCAAATTGTCAACTCCTTGAACTCTTCCTAATGCATGCTCACACATGTGCCCCCTTTTCTATGACACATGTAATTTTTCCAAGCCTCCACTTTGTGACACTTCTCACAAGGATGATGCCTCAATATTCTGAATCCTTCTCTCTCCATTTTGATTATCTAATTTGTGCTCAATGCATGGTGCTAAAATGTCAACCAAATTACTATCTTTCCTAGGTTATATTGTTGTGAGAGCAACCCACATTGCAATATCAATAGGAAAAATAAAGTGGAGAAGGGTTCCTTCACTTCCAACTCAATCAAAGAGATTAAAAACGTAAAATATTAAGGTAAATTGATATTTATTGCATTTATCTTGGATTTTGTGTCTTTATATTTTCATCATCTTCATTTTGGTATGCTTGGTAGGACTTGCATTCTGAAACTAACTTTTTATTTTAGTTTTGTTTTTGATATGTCTTTTAGCACCTTCACTTCAATATTAGCTCCTACATGACTAGTTTAGCACCTACACTTCAGGATTAGCTCCTACACGATTGGTTTAGTGCCTATGCTTTAGAATTACCTCCTACATGACTGGTTTGGTGCCTACACTTCAAGATTAGATCCTATGTGACTATTTCAGTGCCTACACTTATACTCTATAGATTAGTGCTTTGTTTCTATTATTTTTGCATAATTTATTGTATGTTTATTTCTATTTTTTGTGTATTGGCTAATGCTTTCAGTTAGTTTCTATTTTTTTCCCTAACTTGCTTCTAACCTTAGTTATATGTTTGTTGGATTTCTATTTTTTAGAACACTAACTTTTTCTTCCAATTTTTTTGGATTAGAACCTTCGCCCTATGGATTAGCACTTGTGCTAGAGCTATACATTAGCATTTTCACTTTTTAACACTTTTGCATTATCATTTAGTGCTTTTTTTGTTCTTTTGTTTTTAATTTTTTGGTTTTTGGGCTAACCTTTTGTTAGCAAATGGATTAGCACTTTAATTATAATGTATAAAACTAACTCTATTGCCCAAGGTTCTTAAAGGCCAACTACTCTAACAACTCTAGAAAGGTCACAATTGCATTTGTGACTTTCCTCTAAATTTTAGAGCTATAACTCCCTCGTATGATTCAATACATTTTGGGTATCCATTAATCCAAAATTAGAAAAGGAAATGAACACATTCATAAAAGTGAAGTTAGTGTGAAATTTTTGAAAAGATCACTTAGCTATTAAGTGCATAGACTTAGATAATCAATGACCCATGAAGAAAAGCATTGAAAATCTATCACAATTGCAATAAATGAATATAATGCTGAGAGGACATGCCACATAGAGAATCCTCACAACACCCACACAAATTAAAGATTGGTACAATGGACATTATACTCAAAAATCACAACTCACAGATTGGAATTAATTGAGAAATATGCTCCCCTTTCCCTATTACAACATAGTGTATTTCAAAAAAATCCAAACCCTCATAGCATTGCTCTCCATCAACATATAGGAAAATAGTTCTCTAAATCTTAGTAGTTACCAAAATGGTTTCCAAGTATAACGATAGTTTCTTGCTAGCTAATCGCCCACCCTAGAAACAAATGAATGTAGGAGCATTAATGACTAGGAATAATCATAATTACATTTTCCATTAATATGATCTTCAACAGTCATTGAAACGTTTCATGTTTAGAATCTTGCCCCGTGATAGGTTATATTTATAGTTGATTCAATTCCTAGATGCCAAATTAAATGACCGATCCATACTAGCACATGCTCACATGTGCAGATTGCCAAGATAGAGAAACAACTTGGAAAATTAAATCAATCCTCATCACATCAACATTAAACTGATGCCACCTTATTCTCTTTTCAATTTCCAAGTCCCAATGAGATCTAGCTCAAATACACCCCTTCTAATTTCTATAAATTTGCTAAAAATAGCCACATTTAACTAACCAAATGACATCCTGAAAATGGAAAGTGCACAAAGCGATGCTGCTTCGATGAATGACTTCATTGCAATTAAAGATACTATCGAATCGGTTGAGGGAAGTCTTTATTAGTCAGAGCAAAGTAGAAGAGGAGGTACTACATAATATCTCGAGAGAGAAGTTCCTGAAACAAGTTCATGTGCATAACCATGAACTCTTGAAGCGTTTTATCTATAGTGTGGTTCACTCTTCTAGGTGATGTGATTGGGGAATGAGGACAAAAAAATGTTTGGTTCAACCTGAATTCCCGCACAGAGTAAATGTGGCCATTAGAGGTCTCAGTCATTGTCCCATGACCATACTTGTGGGAGATGTTATTTGTATTACAACTACAACCCAAAATGAGACTATGAAAGAAGTAGTAACTCTCCTTCATGTGAGGCCAAAGCGAAATGATATGGGGATGTTTTCCCAGTTTCTATAATCTCATGAGAACCTGCTATCACTAGCCCAAATTGAGCATCTCCAAGAGGTGGTGGAGGGAATCTGTGTGTTAATTTTTTTATTATGTACTTGAAAATACTATTTTGATAACCCCCAATTTTGTAATATAAATACCAATTTTTGTAAACATCGTTGATATATAATTGTTGTCATTTCATGCCCCCCTTTGATGACCTTCTTCCTTTCTTGCTTTCTCCATCACTCCCTTCCTTCCCCCTTTTCCTCCTAAGTGTTTTGAGTTTTTCCCTTTGACCTTACCCTTTACCTCTCCCTAATCAATTCCTCCTTCCATTTCTCTCTCTTCACCTTTCAGTCCTCCCTCTTCCCTCTTCCCTTCCTCTTCCTTAATTTTTCTTCTTCGTCTCTCAGCCTTCACCCTTCTCCCTTACATATTACCTCTTCCCTTCGGAGGTAAGAGGTAAGGATTCCCTCCAATATTTGAAAGTTTGCTTGTCTGGCTTTCGACCATCGCCTAAGGTTCCTTCGCCATATTGAAGGGACATATTCTTCGGTTTCTTTGACATCTTCTTGTCTCCTTGAAGATTTCCCTTTCAAAATTTGACTGTGTTGGAATTTTAGAAGTCAGTCTTCAACCTTCTCCATTACCTCTTACATTTCCTTGGTAAGAGGTAACTCTCCTCTCTACCACCTAATGCTTCCTTCTTCTTTGCACTTTCTTCTTCCATTCTTCCCAATATGCAATAATATCAACACTCGATGTCTAACTCCTAATGTTCAATCTCTAAAGACCCCTCATTGGAGTGACAATACAATATCAACAAGACCTATTTTGTGGTCCCTCCAATATTTTGATGGAGATATATCGAAGATAGAATGCAATGTTGGTGAGGCCAATTTTTTGGTCCCTTCGACATTCCAATGGAAAGAAAATTTTCATCATCAAAGGAATAGGTGAATGTCAGTGGGACCTTGATGCTTATCCCTTTGACATTCTAACAGGTTTATTTTTCAGAGGTCTGCACCATTTAATCCCAAGGCTTGTAAAGTCAAATTTTTGGGCCCAATGCCTTGATAATACATAGATTGGTGTGTTTTCTTCACCAGATGCCATTAATGTGCATCTAATTCCTAGTGGCTAGGTTTGAATTTTTAGGACTTGAGGACAACATTAATTCATCTTGATGACTTCTCTAGGTGATTTGATGGATGCCATACTCATTCTTTGTTGCTTCTCATCCTCTCTAACTTTTCCCATACCCATTTCATAGATTTCATGGGGATTCTCCATAAATTTTTCCTGTAAATATTTATGGCGAGATGAATGATGTGCAATTTTTCCTTCTCCAAGTACTTCTTGGCACTATTCCCCATGGTAGATATGACATCCATGGCTTTTCTTGCAATGGATTTCTGGGCATAGGTCCTTGAATAGATCTTGGCTTTTCCTTGATCTGATTTGTAACCCTAGCTAGGCTAAGGTTAGTTATTGTTCATCCTAGTTATGCTTGAACTATAAAGAAAACTCTTGTAAACTTTTCAAGGGTTCTTCCTCTATCCTCTCTAGGGTTTTTCTATTTCAAACACTATATTCTTGCATTCTACTATTGTAAAGATTGCTTCTAATATTTTATAGTAATAAAGTTTAGCTATCATCATTGTTATTTCTTGCATGTGAAAAATTTATTTACCTTCATGTTTGAATGTTATTTTTTGTTGTTTATTGATATATTATGCTATTTAGAAGCAAGAAGAAATAAATCTCTATCTTGGTGTATTACCTCCCTTTCATTTTATGTTATCTTTCTATCTCTTTTCTTTGTGATCTATTATATTAGAGTAGTGATAGGGTTTTCATTGTGCTAGGTTAGACCAACACAATAGCTCTTAGTTTAGAGGAGGAATTCAACCTTCTCTAGAGATTAAACCTCATTCATGCAAGGTCCCACAACCTTGATGTTGTTTCCATTGTGTCATTAGAACACTGAAGTCTTGTTTAGTAGGGTGTAGTTTTATGTGACAACATTTTTTGGCATGCTCGATGGGACTACTTCTTTCTGTTGAAGAATCTAGTGTTTCCTTCAACACATTTTTCCTCTAGAGGCATATCATCAAACACCATGACGAATCCATTCAAAATCAACTAGTTCAAGCAGCCTAGTTCCATTTCATGTCGTTGAACAATTGGTGCCTTCTTCAACATTTCAACCTTTGGAGGTATTCTTCAAGCACCTGGTGACTTTGCAGCTCTTTGGGTGACTCTTTGGTATGTATCCAAAATCTTTGGTTGGATAGTTCTTTGCCTTCCTTTCAAATTTTCAAAGTGCCTCCTGCATTTTCCATGCATAAAATTTCAACTTATAATGGAAACTATATGTATACTCCACCATATCATGATAGTGCCAACTTTGCACCTCCCAATCAGCCATATCAGGCTTGTTATGCTTCCCATTTCATTCCAAGGAACCTTGCTATTATGTGTTTTCCATATTTTCAAAATGCTAACCACCCACCCTACCTTGCTCAAACATCCTCGATGCCTATGAATTCCTATCAAAAACCCCAAGATACTCCTTATTCTTCATTTCAACCCCAAAATGAGAGTGAACTCATGTTCATGGTGAATGATCTCTTAAAAAAAATATTGAGCTTAAGGAGAAGAAAGCATTTGACGTACAACAGGAAGAGTGGGAAAATCAAGCCTATTAGGGGCATCAGTGTTGTTTCCCATAACATGATGAGTTTGTCCATCAAGCTCACTATTCATAGTAGCAAAATATTGAAGCTTAATGAAGGTATGAGCAGAAGATGGAGGCACAAAGAAAGAAACAAGAAGAGTTTATAACAAGTGATGTTGTTACTAGGCAATAGAAAATTTATCTTTCCCTTGCTCTAGCACAAATTCTTGAGACTCAAGCAGCCCCTTGTGTTCCTAGTTTCGAACAAGCACCTCCACCATTTAAAAAACAATTTGCTAAGGAGGAGGTAAGAAAACATAAATTTGTAAGTTTCAAGAAACCTAGAAAACCTCTTGAAACTTCTATTATCCCTCATGTTGTTCTAGAACAACCTATTGTGCAAGAGGTATGCAAGCATAAAATTTTTAGTTTCAAGAATCCTAATCAACCCCTTGAAAATCCAATAAAACCTCGTGTGCCATCAAGTATTTCTCCTATGTTGGAGATCCCAAGTTTTGAGAGCCTCCATTCGTCACAAGAACCCATCCTTGAGGAGGCTCAAACTTTTTCTCCTATTGAGAAGCCCCTTCCAAATCTTCAACAAGAGTTCCAATGCCCTTTTAACCATTTTTCTCCCTCTTTTCCTATTTCACTCTTTAAACATGGACCTGTGATCTCAGATCCTAATTGGTCAGAAGAATAGAGGAAGGTTTCTTTTAGGGATAGGAGTGAATATATTGTTGTTGTGGAGCCTTCATGTGCTCAAAACAATGAGTTTCTTGGTTTTTTGCAAGAAAAAATGCAAGATGAAATAGTGTTGCTGCAACAAGACATTAAAATGGTAAAAATAATTGATAGAGTAGAGGATTCAATCCTCTCATTTGATTCCCTTCCTTATTTTATTTAAGATGAGGAGGAAATATCACACATACCTACATCAAAAGAATCCTTTGGGTGGTTTCATCCTGGTTTGATGGGTGAAGACAACAAGGTTTTGGAGCAGCAACAACAAACATGTTTAGCCCCTGTTATTGTGGATGAAGATCCCTAATTTGTTGAGTTTTGTAGTTATAAGGTGGAGGACCTCTTTTGGGATGTTATAGAAACCTTTTGTTCAGGTTTAAATGTCAAAACATCACCCCTAGAAGAGGATCTTTGTGGGTAGTAGCATGAGAGTGAGGAAACAAAAGAGGACGTGGCAACCATTACATGCCAAGAGTATTATTTTATTACAACTAGTTGCCAAGAAGAAGTCAAAATAGAGAGACAACTTGAAGAATTTGGTTCTTCACCTGAAGTGCCTCAAAAATCTGAGGTATGTGTTGATGAAGTGTGCATAAATGCAATTAATCATGATGTTTTTTGGTTTTCTACTGTCCCTAAATGTAACAATGTTGAATATGAGGTATTCATTCAAAATGAAGATGTGAACTTTGGCATTAGGGATGATGTGATTGAGTTAGCATACTTCACATGGAGCCAACACACTTAAAAATCCACCATTGAGAAGCCACACATTTTTTTGGAGAGTGATTATCCTTTTTCTTAGTTTGATTGTATGCCCAAGTTTCAAAGTTTCTCTTTTGAGGCGCATGAGGAAGGTCCTTCTTGTGCAAATCAAAAATCAGATTTGGCATTTTGTACATCACCATGTGAGCTGGAAGCTTTTTCTTTTTGTTTTAGTTCATGCATTGAGGAGGTCATCATTAATGACATTGGCTTATCCTTTTGTGAGGTGAGTTCTCTTCCCTCCACAAAAGGTTTATTCTTGGGTGTTGACTTACCTTCAAAGTGTTTCACCCCTATTATTGTATGTTTAGCTAAGAAACTAGTGTTAGATGAATCTAATACTTGCATCATATGGTTCACTTGAAATGGTAAAATTTATAGTGAAGTGATCCTTCACCTTGCAATATTTTTGTGCAATTACATGCATATTGGCAACAGTGCTCAGTGGCTATAGCTAGGTGAGGTTTGCAACTATGGTTTGAGGGAGATCAATTCCTTCAAAAGGATTATCTTTGATAGAGGAAAGATTCCATTCTTTGATTTCTATTTTTTTAATGTATATATTATAAATATTTTTCTTTCCATGAAGTGCCTCTTACACACCCTACATTCTCCTTAAGGGAATGTATGTTCCTAGTTTCCATACTTTCCTCCAAGTGCAACTACACATGTTTTGTTTTTCTCTAAGGAGGCCCAATTGTTGAATTTTTACCCTCATGACCCCATTCATGATGGACCAATAAGGCCTATGGATCCCATGATTAGCAGTCAATCATCTTGCAGAAATCACCAAAATGTTGGCATTTCATGCCCCACTTTGATGACCCATCACCGATATCTGATCTGAGTGATCTTCCATAGGTTATCTAGCATGTGTTTCCCTTGAAGTGTTTGAAAATTTGGCTAAGGCCCAAAGTTTTGGGGTTTCAGGATGTCACTTACCTTCTTCCTTGCTTGCTTTCTCCATCACTCCCTTCCTTCCCCCTTTTCCTCTTAAGTGTTTCAGGTTTTTCCCTTTGACCTTACCCTTTACCTCCCCCTTGATCTCTTCCTCCTTCCATTTCTCTCTCTTCACCTTTCGGTCCTCCCTCTTCCCTCTTCCATTTCTCTTCCTTAATTTTTCTTTTTCAACCCTCACCCTTCACCCTTCACCCTTGCATATTACCTCTTACCTTCAGAGGTAAGAATTCCCTCCGATCTTTAAAAAAATTCTTGTCTACATTTTGACCATCACCTAAGGTTCCTTCACCATATCAAAGGGACTTCTTCTTTAGTTTCTCTAACATCTTCTTGTCTCCCCAATAGTTTCCCCTTCAAAATTTGACTATGTTGGAAATTTTGGAAGTCAAACTTTGGCCTTCTTTGTTAGCTCATACCTTTCCTTGGTAAGAGGTAACTCTCCTCTCTACCACCTGATTCTTCCTTCTTCTTCATGCTTTATTATTCCCTTCTTCCTAGTACACGGTAAGTGTGACACCCGATGTTTGAATCCCAAGGTCTGATATTTGAAGACCCCTCATTGGAGGAACAATGTAATTTCAGCGAGACCTATTTTGTGGTCCCTCTGATATTTCAATGGAGATATATCAAAGAGAGAACGTAATGTCGGAGAGGCTAGTTTTGTGGTCCCTTTGACATTCCAATGGAAATAAAATTTTCCTCATCGAAGGAATAGCTAAATTTCGATGGGACCTTGATTCTTGTCCCTGTGACATTTCAACAGGTTCATTCTCAGAGGTTTGCACCATTTAATCCCAAGGCTTGTAAAGGAGAATTTTTGGGCCCGACCCCTCGATAATACATAGATTGGTGCATTTTCTTCACAAGACGCCATTAATGTGCATCTACTTCCTAGCGGCCAGGTTTGAATTTTTAGGACTCGAGGAAAACATCAATGCATCTTAGTGATTGCTCAAGCGATTTGAAGGATGCCATACCCATTCTTTTCTATTGCTCCTCCTCTCTGACTTTTCCCATAGCCATTTTGCATATTTCACGAGGATTATTCACAACTTTTTCCTACAAATATTTATGGAAAAATGGATGGCATGAAAGTTTTCCTTCTCTAGTTCCTTCTTGGTGCAATTCCCCATGGAAGGTATGGTGTCCATGTCTTTTCTTGGCATGGATTTTTGGGCATGGGTTCTTGAATAGATCATGGGTTTTCCCTAATCTGATTTGTAACCCTAGTTGGGTTAGGGTTAGTTATTGTTCATGTCAGTTACGCTTGAACTATAAAGGAAAAACTTGTAAATTTTTTAAGTGTTCTTCCTCTAATCTCTCTAGGGTTTTTCTATTGCAAACACCGTATTCTTTCATTCTACTGTTGTAAAGATTGCTTCCACGCTTTTCCATTAATAAAGTTCAGCTATCACCATTGTTATTTCTTACATGTGCGAAACTTGTTTACCTTCATTTTTGACTGTGTGTTTTAGTTGTTTATTGATATATTATGCTATTTAGAAGTAGGAAGAAACAAATCTCTATCTTAGTATATCACCTCCCTTTCATTTTATGTTATCTTTCTATCTCTTTTCCTTGTGAGCTGTTAGATTAGGGTAGTGATAGGGTTTTCATTATTCTAGGTTAGACCAACACAATTCCACTTAGTTTAGAGGAGGAATCCGGCCTTTTCTAGAGATTCAACCTCATTTGTGCAAGGTCCCACAACCTCGAGGTTGTTTCCATTGTGTCATTAAAGCACTAAAGTCTTGTTCAGTAGGACGAAGTTTAATGTGACAATAAAAATACAATATAAACTTTTGGTATTTTGGTGTTATTTTCTTTCTAAGCATTTTCATGTTTCAATTATAGAAAGCATCTAGTAATGGTATTCATTCATGCTAATTTTCTTACATATGGGCGTCTTGCAGTTACACACCTCTAATCGACCATTGGTTTTTACATTAATTTCACTTATTATGGTAGTTTAGAAAATTTGTCTAGAATCCGTCATAGTTAAGAAAACCTACACTTTTACTACCTTTATCTTTTTAAGAATAATACCCTTTGAGTTGGTAGAAATAGGAGTTTGTGAAACCCTGATGGGAACTGCCAAAGGTTTCTAAACCTATCAAAAATCCCACCAATGCTTAAAATTCCTTCGACTTTCCATCGCTAGTGGACTTTCGGGATACAAAACATCAAGTATGGACTGCCAACATTAGGATTTCAAGTCCTAAGACTCCATAAAAAAATTCAACATTTCAGAGAGCTATAGAAGATTAACAACATACCATCAACACAAGATAATGAATACATTGAAAGGGAAAGTGACATAAGAGGGAGTTAGGATAACTTGGGCAGTGCTCGCTAAAGTTATTAGAACCTAAGAAAATACCACAGAGATTTGGACTTAACAAAATTTTGAGTAGGTGCAATTTGAAGGGCGATGACCAAATTTGAAGTAATAGTGGCTCTGTCTGGGAACAAGGACTGAAAGGATGTAGCAAGGAACATATAGATATGATTAGAACTATTGTTGTATCCATTGGGAATAGAGTCATGAATAGGATAAGAACCAAACCCAAACAAAGAAAATAAAAGGAAAGGAAAGACAAACCCAAACCCAAACTAAGCACAACAAAAATGACATGCCAAAAAGGAGGCTATATACATTGTAGGGTGAAACCTATCAAAAGAATGGGGAGATTGTTCATATGAAACTAAATTAACTGGCTGGGAAAAGAATGAGCTAGACTAGAAAAATATAGTCTCCCCATGGAACTTTTGAAGAACAACAAGGATTTGAATTTCCCAAAGAACATCCATACAGTTGAAGTAAGTTTCACCAATCATCACATCCATGAACAAATACTTCTCATCATACACTATCTTTTTGAGGAAGATGACTCTACGTTGTATCATCCATGTTACATTCTATTTCTTTGCAAGGCTCAAACATTTGAATTAATTCTTTTTCATGCAAAGGATTTAAATTTTCCTGTATAACTGAAACACCATGACTCTTTACTATATGAATTACTACTTCATTATCATTATGTTCTTTTAACTCATCTATAATTTTTATTTACCATCAATTCAGAATCCTTTGCTCCACCAGTGTCCATATAACAAACAACCTCTCATGCCACTTCATCTTGAAGACAGAATCCAATCCTCCAAATAGGGGATTACTCTATAATTCTAATGACTCATCAAAAATAAATAGGGAATTGTAATTTACACACCACTTTGATTCCTCTTTCTCCTTTTTAACCATAATATTACCTTGCTCATTCAGATCAAATTGCAAATCAATAGATTTTTTAACTCTCACATATCTTACCACTGCTTCATTCCTAGTAAAAGGATCTTCATCTTCTCCATCTATCATGTCCAAAATTTCACAATCAATGTTTTCAAAGGTAAAATCTTCATATTTTAGGATACACAAAGGCTCTAGTAACTGATTTTTCACACAAAGGTTGCAATAAATCATATCAATCATAGAGGAATTGGGAAAAATAGGTTGCAATGCAGGAGCATGTCTTACCCGGGGTGAATAGTCCTCATCTTCAATTGAAAAACTAAGGTCTTCCTCCATCCTAGTAGTACTCAAAATACATACCTGAGCATTTGAAACCTGATTTATATTCTCTCCAGTTACTTTTTGATCACCTCAAAAGTGTGCAGGACTCAAGACCATCAGATTCATGTTTGCAATAGTAGGAAAAGGCTGATTTGAGATGTAATCAGAATTTGAAGACTTGCAAACAATTGATTCATGGGTATGAATGGGATCTCTGGAACAATCTCTTTTCCACATTCCCATAGTAATTGAATCATCCTTAATACTCACAACTTCATGTTGGGCTTGTTCGATTCCACAAACTTTATCTCTTAAGAATAAGTGGAACTTTAGAATTTAAAGCAAAAGTAAATATGTGAAGTTAAATTACCTTGCTTGGCTAATCAAGAAATGGAATCCATTGAAGCTATCGATTGAAATGGTTAACAAAATCCCTCACAAATTCTCTTTCTTCTTTTACAATTTGAAAGAAATGTCAAAGTAAAGTAGGAATTTTGACAACATGATCGAATCATCCAAGAAATTTCTTTTCCAAAATGGTCTAACCAGTTATTCATCCTTTTTCAAGCCCCCTAAAACACTTTTCCGCACTTTGAATCAAGGTATTGACAAAAATTCCTACAAAATTATCTTCTTCCTAAATTCCTAGGATTCCACTTACAATGGCCATGGCCAAAATATATTCTTTAGGATCTTGTGAACTCTTATCGGAGAATTTTGGAAGTTTTTTCTTGAGCCATATGGTAATTCATTACATTGAGATAGGGCTACTATTCCAATATAACTACCCCAAGGTTTTGAATCCATTGATTATTAGAGTCGCCAACTCCATGAAGAGTAAGAGGAGATGAAACCCCTAAATCAATCCCTAGGTGGAAGTTGAGCTGGAGGAGGGTCTTGACATTGACTAGGATGACGAGGTGGATTACTGTAGTAGATAAATATCATCCTAGGGTGATGTTCAACCATGTATCTTGGTGGTCGTTGGGCCCATTCTTCTTCTTCTTCTTCTTCCAAAACAATGTTAGCCCACATATAATCTATGACACTCCTTTTGTACCTCCAAACAAGTGTATTTAATTGGGAGATAATATATTCTTGTTCCACTTGCATCCAATCTAAAGTAGGTTGAAGTACAATAAAAACATTCTCATGTGGGAGTACCATGTTGTTGCATGGCCTAGAAGCAACTCGTTAAAATTTTCTTTCCCCAAAGAAGTCACCAAAAATCTATTGGCAAATAGATTAACCCTTTAATGATAATGTCTAAAATTAACTCTATTGCGCAAGGTGCTCAAAGGCCAACTACTCTAATAGCTCTAGAAAGGTCACAATTGAATTTGTGACTTTCCTTTGAATTTTAGAGGTACAAATCCCTTGTATGATATGATTCATTCTAGGTATGCTTTTAACTCGAAAGCATAAAAGGAAACAAACACTAATTCATAAAAATGAAGTTAGTGTAGACAAACTGAAAAGATCACTTAACTATTAAGCGCACAAACTTAGATAATCAATAACCCATGAAGAAAAACATAAAGAATCTATTATTATTACAATAAATGAATATAATGCTGACAGGACACGCCACACAAAGAATGCTCATATCATCCACACAACTCAAAGATTCGTACAAGGGACATTATACTCAAAAATCACAACTCATAGGTTGGAAGTCATTGCAAGCATGAATAAATTCAAAGAAAAAAATTCAGAAATATGCTCCCCTTTCCCTATTACAACACAATATATTTTGAGAAAATCCAAAACCTCACAGTGTCACTCTCCATCAACATATAGGAAATAGTTCTCTAAATCTTGGTATTTACCAAAACGGTTGCCAATTATAGCGATAGTTTCTTTCCATCTAATTTCCCACGATGGAAACCAATGAATGTAGGAGCATTAATGATTAGGAATCATCAAAATTAAATCTTCCATTAATACGATCTTCAACAGTTGCCCGAATGCTTTTTGTTTAGAATCTTGCCCCATGGCAAATTACATTTATAGTTGATGCAGTTCCTAGGTGCTGACTTAAATGACCAATCTATACTAGCACATCCTCACACATGTAGACTGTCAAGACAGAGAAACAAATTGGAAAATTAAATCAATCCTCATCACATCAACATTAAACTGACGCCACCTCATTGTCTTTTTAGTTACCAAGTACCAATGAAATCTAGCTCAGATATGCCCCTCCTAATTTCTATAAATTTATTGAAAATAACCACATTTATCCAGCCAAATGACATACTAAAAATGACAAGTGCATAGAGCGATGGTGCT
The DNA here is from genome assembly GCA_007115665.2 of Sequoiadendron giganteum. Taxonomy (NCBI): domain Eukaryota; kingdom Viridiplantae; phylum Streptophyta; class Pinopsida; order Cupressales; family Cupressaceae; genus Sequoiadendron; species Sequoiadendron giganteum. The sequence continues at coordinate 289,365,458 of CM021109.1, read as the reverse complement.
TCGATTAATGACTTTATTGCAATTGAAGAATTCAAGTGTAGCCCTTTCTTCAAGATGTTATCAGATCAATTGAGGGGAATCTTTATTATTTAGAGAAAAGTAGAAGAGGAGGTATTGCATAATATCCTAGGGGAGAAGTTCCTGAACCAATTTCATGTGCATAACCATGAAATCTTGGAGCATTTCATCTACAACATGGTTCACACTTCTAGGCGACATGATTGGGGAATGAGGGCAACATAATGTGTAACACCCCTTCGTTTTGCTTTCTGGACTGGAAAATGTATCCTTGTTTTGGGTTGATTTATGTTCCTGGATATTTAGATACTATATTCTGTGTGTGTATTTGATCACTATTTATAGAGCGGCAAACTATCATTGTGTGATGTGCTTTATTTGATGATTTGTTTTACATGCTTTAATTAGTGTAATGATGATTATTGGATATAACATGTAATTGCTTATGGGATTATTGGATTATGATGTAAGTGTCAGTCTTGATGAGTGTATTGGTGAAGGGGATGGGTTCGCATCACTCGCTTGCGAGTGCCCTGCGATTCTGTGATTTCCTCCTCACGGTGTGTATTATATGCTATTATATTATATGATGTTGGTTACTATGTTTTTAGGTTTGTAGGTACATGACATTGACTCCACCTGGTTTCACAGGTCTGAGCGTGTCGATCCAATGGTTAAGTTGAAGGGAGATAGTAGCTAGGTAACTTGTGTCAAGACTACACCCTACCCATAGTGTGTCGTCAATTGTGTGTGTCGAGTCGTTGATTGCCTTGCTTTAATCTTATTTAATTTTGAAAGGATTCTTGATTTGGAAATAAATACTTAGAATAATTGCATTAAATCATGTTGATGATTATTTAATTTAAATTATGCAATGTGGATAGAAGTTTATATTTAAATTAAATTTATTTAATTAATTAAATTTAATCCATGTGGATAAATTTAGTTATTAAATAATTTAATAAATTAATTAAATGTGATGTTAGAAAATTAAAGGAAAGAAAAGAATTAAAATTAATTTTGGAATTTAATTAAATTAAATTAAATTAGAAAGTGTAATTAAATGTTTATTTGGGAATTCAATTTGAATTAGAAGTTACTAAATTATATTGGGAAATTAAATGGAAATTAGTTTCAATTTTGGAAATTAATTTATTAATTGGAATTAATATTTTGCATGCATTGAGATTTAGGGTGGGATAAGATATTTTTGATTTATGAGAAGTGCATGTTTTTAATTGGTGAAGAGGTTTTTTGGTTGAGAATGGATTCATGGCAGTAAAGGATTTTTGGAAAATTTGCAGGAGAAGGGTTTGAAGCAGATTTAATTGTAGAATTGTTTTGAGGAAAGTCTGTTTGCAATTGTTGAAGTGCACGATTGAAGAAAATTCAGGAATTCTTTGGAGGAGGCTTGCATCAAAAATTCATCTTCTTCTGTAGCTTCGGATTCCAGGTTTTGTTCTGAGTTTTCTGGTTTTTGTTTGGTTTAATACAAATTATATTGTTTAAAAATCTCTTGTTGAAATTCATTGTGAATTAGGATTGGTGAATTGAAACTAGATTTAAATTAATCTAAAATTTGGGGAAGATTGAATAAATTTACTGTAGGATTTAATTCAGTAAATGGGGAAATTGTAGAATCATTGTTTAATTTAAATCTTAGATTGTGCTTCAAACATTTAGGTTGTTGTATGAAGATTTTACCCTTTTGAAAACATCTTCAAAACAAACCCTCTTAGAAAACCTTCAATAAAAAAATCAAGATCTATTTATTTTCATATTTTAATATTATTTGAAAATTGAAGGAATGGTTTAAAAGAAATAATTTATAACCTCTCAGAATTTAGATAGTATTCTAGATAATTTTATTGATTTCCTGTTAATGGTTAGTTTTATTTAGCTTTCTCAATTTCTCCAGTAAAATTATTTTGTGTAAATATATATATTTATGTATTATATGTATTATATTCTGATATATAAATACACATAATATATAAATATATATATTTATTTTATTTGTTTTGGGATTTAATTTATTGGTATTGATTCAATTTGCCATACGTGAATTTCAATTTCTGTGCGAATTTCCGCACATTTCACAGTGGAAGAATTTTTATATTTTTTTATATAATGGAGAAAAGGATTTATTGTGTTGGTGGGGGCGGATTTATCCCCCACCACCCACTTGCTTGGGTGGAGTACTGCACTGCCTATGAGGCAGTGCACCCACCATATTGGGGGACGCACTGCCCCATAGGGAGCATTGCCTCCCCCTTTATTAATGGTGGCCGACTATACTATATGTACAGTCTGGCACAACCCTTTATGTACAGTCCTCCCTTTTAATGGGATCTGAATTTCGAGATTTGATCTTATTTTTTTGTTATTGAAATTTTATAATTTGTATAAATATATATTATGTCTGATATATATATAGATTAATATATTTATTAGATTTTCATGTATTTATATGCTTCTATGATATTTAATATGGTTTTATTTGATTTACTTTTTTTTTTTTAAATCAAAACATTTTGATTTATTTTCTAAAATGATAAGAAGATATGTTAATGATTTAATATAGTTAGATATATTAATTTATATTTAATATATATATTGAAGGTATATATACATTTGAGAGAATAAATAATATTTTATCTTATTTTATTTTGTTGTTTGCAAATTAGGTATTATTGGTGTTTTAAAAGAAATGATTAGTATGCATGGGAAATGTATAGAGAAAGATATTTAATTAAATGGAAGTAATTACTTGATTTAAAAGGAAATATTTATTTTGTTAATATGATTGAAGAAAATATTGAGATGTATATATTACATGAGTATTTTCGTTAAGGATTATATTCAATCTTTCATTTTGTCCTATTTTAGTTAGATGCATGTTATTATTGTGAATAGAGATTGTAAAAGATAAGATTATAGTGCATGGAAAATTAGATAAGGAAGAAGATATTTTATTATATTGATGCAATTGCATGTTTTAAATAGGAAATTGAAAAGATATAGGTTTTGGGATAGAACAGTGAAATTAGTATTTGCAATAGTTTTATATTGTATTAAAAGAAAATTTAGGAAATAATTATATTGAAGAAGGCAAATATGTATTTTATTTTATTTATTTCCTTTAGAGAAATTTAATTGTTGTGATTGGAATATTGAAAGAGTTATGGATTTAGAATATCCGAAAATAGTAATATTCTTCATGGTTGCCTTAGATGTTTTATTTATGTGTTTTTCGCATAGGGATGTGAGTTAAATTGTTTAAGATTGTCTTTTATGAAAATGGAAAAAGGGGGTATATGAGTAATCGAGTTAACCCTATTATCGTGCTTTGACTTTGTCATTGTCCCTATTGAATGAGTATGGATTTAGGAAATCCAAATATTAGGTTTGAATAATGACTTGAATGCTTTTGAAACTATGTAGTCAAGTTGCATTTTGGGATATGGGATTATGTGTTAGTTCAAAATTTGTAAGTCTTTTAGAAGATCTTAGAGGATGAGGGTTGTCATTTCCTTATGTCAACCAATTGTTTTTCCCTTGGGTAGTGCATGGTGTCTTTTCAGTATTTACCCGGTTTCCACGAAAGGGAATGTTTTATACCTCCTGTGAAAGGAGTGGACTTTGTGTTTAGTTTCCTCCAAGATGTTTGGAGTAAGTGGGAAGGCCTGAAATGGCTAAGTCATCTATCTTGTCAGTACGAGAGGTATTTGATTCTGCACTAGTAAGTATGAGGGTCGAGGGTTGGTAGAGGTCACTAGGAACACCGAAACCTATGAAGATCCATTGAAGGTAACTTATTATGAGTTGTGCGATGACACTATATCTAGGACAACTATTGTTAATTGTTTTATGTGTATGGTTCTTTGAACATACTTGATCTACTTTATGTCTGGAAGCAATGTGACCTATGTCGGTGATGTGAGATTTGTACTTGTGTTGAGCATCTTATTGGTTATGTCAATATGAGTCTGCCTTTGGATAGTAGTTCTTGATCTTTATCCATGTTACTTTGTTACTATCTCCTAGCATGGGGGGTGGGCCTTCGGGTACCACTAGGTTGGGTGGAACATGCACCATAAACCGTTGGGTCCCCATTGATCTTCAACACGTGGTGGTGAAACATCCAGTTGGACAGCTCAAAGATCTTGTTATAGCATTGTTATATTTTAATTTGTATAAGTTATTTTACCCCTCTTATGTTTATGAGGTGGAATTCTATAATTGTAACTCTTATGTACTATCACCTCATTCTGGGAATGAGTGATGTAACTATTGGATTAAGTAAATGATAATGAAATGGTATCTTGGATGATTATCTCTTTATGATATGTTGTAACTTATGTTGATTTATTACTTATTGCTTAAATTAATTTATTGCTATGGTTATATGTAGATGTTTGTGTGGGTTTATGTAATCCCAACCTTGTACCCTTAGAGGTTGTTGTTAATTAGTAAGTGAATGTGTATGTCAATTTCACTTTAAAAAAAAAAATTTGGTTCACTTAAGCCATTAATTACAACTTCCTTTAGGGTTACTTGGCGGGGCATTACATAATATTTGGTTTGGCTTGAATTCCTGCACAAAGTAAATGTGGGCATAAGAGGTCTCAATCATTTCCCAGGACTGGACTTGTGGGTGACACTATTTGCATTGTGATTGAAACCCAACACGAGACTATGGAAGAAGTAGTAACTCTCCTTCACGTGGGATTTGTGTGAAATGATATGGGGTTGTTTGCCCAATTTTTGTAATCTCATGAGAACCTGATGTCACCATCCCAAATTAAGCGTCTCCAGGAGGTGGTGGAGGGAATCCATTTGTTAATATTTTTCTTGTATATCTAAAAATATTATTCTGATAATCCCCAATTTCATAATATAAATACCAAATATTGTAAACACCGATTATATATAATACAATATAAACTTTTGGTATTTTGGTATTTTGGTGTTCTTTTCTTTTTGATCATTTTCATATTTCAATTACATTTTTTCATCTGGTAATGGTATTCATTTGTTATGATTTTATTGCATATGGGTTCCCTACAGTTACACACCTCTAACTGACCGTCAATTTTTACATTACTTTCACTTATTATGGTAGTTTAGAAAAGTTCTCTAGAATTCACCATAGTTAAGAAAACCTACACTTTTACTGCCTTTATCGTTTTAAGAATAGCCCCCTTTGAGTCGATAGAACTTTGAGTTTGCAAAACCCTAGAGGGAACTGCCAATTTTTTCTAAACCTATCAAAAATATCGCCAATGTTTAAAATTCTTTCAACTTTCCATTGCCAGTGAACTTTTGGGAGAGTTAAAAAATATCAAGTATAGATTTCCAACATTGTGATTTCAAGCCCTAAGACTCCACAAAGCATTTCATCATTTCAAAGAGTTATAAAAATTAACATACTGCCAACACAAGATAATGAATAATTTTAAAGGGAAAGCAACATAAGAGGGAGTTAGGATAACCTAGGTGGTGTCAAATAAAGGTATTAGAACCTAAGAAAATATCACGAGAGACCTAAACTTAGCAAAATTTTGATTAGGGGCGATGATTTGAAGGGCGATGACCAGAATTGAAGTAATTCATTTCTAGTTACTAACCTAGTTATGTAGTTGTCTCACACTTGTCCAAGATTAGAAACATAAAATATGACATATTTGGTACAGACTCAATTGTCCAAGGTAAATATCTTTTTTCCACTAATCTAGACATTAAATCTATATTAGAGATTTAATGAACCTTGTTTATTCTGTTTGAAGAGTTTTTTATTGGTGTATGCTCTCCCCTTGTGCCTAGTTTAATCTTCAGGATCAAAAAAATTGAGCACTCTCTCATTTGTTTTAGATTAAATCTTAAGCAATACTAGTTTGTGTGTATGCTCTCCCCTTGCACTTGGTGCATTTTTGGGTGATAAAAAATGCATAGTACTAACCTTTCCCCTTAGGATTATTTCTTGGATATTTGATCACCTCAAGAGATGAACTCAACCATGTGGTTTGATGGGGTATATAAAGGGGAGAGAACAAAATTTGTATTTCAATCTCGTTGCATAGTGCTTGATGAATCTTTGGGGCTCTTGGTGATTCAAGACACAAGATGAAGGGTTGGTTTAAGATATATTTTGGCTCTCAAATTACACTTGTAGATGGGCTAGTGTTCATAGACTAGACCTCACATACCTTTGTGGTATTTTGAGGACTCCCCTAGTGAGCTTGTATATCCTATATAAGAGCTTCCAACCATTTCTAATATGTTTTAGGGGATGCATATCATACTCAAAAGTTACTCATAATGAATCTCCAAGTGGTGAGATATAATTCTCTAATGTAATGCTTTTTGGCCACCTTTGGAAAGGGAATTTACGTGCACATGGCTTTACCTATGTTACACCCCAAATTGTGAAGTTATTATTTACTAATTAATACATAGGGTAAATGTGAATGTAATGTAAATTTTGGAGATGAATTCATGATGATTATACTTTTTATCAATATGAATGTTATCTTATTTGATGTTGTTTCATTTGATGTTATCTCAATTGATGTTATTCATGGTGAAATACTGCATATATAAGAATAGATGGTTATTGAATTGTTTTTATTCTAAATTTGAAGATGTTTATATATGATTCTTATTGTTGTGAAAAATTGAATACCAAGGCATGTACTAGTGGTTGCAAGTAAATTCCCATTTACCCAAGGGGAGGGGGAGTATCACTCAGGAGAAGATCTTGGTCGAGTAACTAGTAAATGTAACTATCTGAGCATAAATAAACACCACCTTAGATTGAGTGAACTGAGTCATTTTGTGAGCAATAGGTAAGTCACCCTTTGTCAATATATTTGCATTACTTATTTATTTTGAATACCTATTTTGGGTGATGTTTATCTGTTTGAGCTTTGAATTCTTCCTTATGAAAATGTGTTGATTGTGCTTGGGTTGAGTCTTTGGGTTTTATGAAAGGTTACCTTTATGTCATTTCATACAAAATCTAATTATTATGGTAGCGTGCATGGAACATGTGTGTGGTACACACAATTCTCTTTCCTATGCATCATCCTCCATGTCTACACATAGTAGTTTCTTGCATGGTAGAAAAAATTTCAACAAAATTTAATGAAGATAATAGTATCTTGCAACTACCCTAGAGACATGCATTAAGAAAATAATCATAGATAAGATCCACTAACTATTGGACAGATTATCATATTAACTATTATCTCAAGCATAACATAATTGCAGGGAATGCAAATGCATAAACATAAATCCATATTCTTCTTGGCCAAGGTGAAATGGATGTTTCTGAATAAAAACCCCCTGACCCCTCACTTATCTCTTCCTTATATAATATTTTGATTCATGCCCTCCCCCCACTCTCTCTCCTACACATTTCAAGAAAATACTCCTTCCACTAACATTTTTTTATAAAAGTTGTTTCATACATTCCTCTCCTCAATAATTCATAAAGAATGTATTCCTAAATTTAATTAGAAAAATGATTATTTTACTATCTCATTTAATCAAACTTAATCATTTAGAGATAAAATATATAATCAATGGAATGATTGCACATAGAAATAACTTATACAATTAAAATAATATATCACAAATTAAATTTAAGAGATCTAATCTTGAGAGAGATAAGCAAAATTTGATGGTCATTAGTAATTCAACATCAATTCTAATCAAATCCAAGAATATACAGAACAATGAATCTTCCATTAATAATTGTTCAATAATAATGAATATCACCTTCAAAATATTAGCACACCAATGTAGATTAATTACTAGATCATTACCATAATTATTCAATACTTTTATGTAAATGCATATCAAGTCTTGATGATAATTCATATTAACAATTTAATCGAAAGATAACTATGATTTAACACAAATATTACAATGATAATAATAACAACTTATCATTGTAATACTAAGATACTCCAAATAATTATTTTATAAATAGATGGTGAGGTTTTAAAAAATTTAATCCACAAGTTCATCAACTAATTCTACATAAATAATAACTCATAGTTGACTTATTATAGCAATAATTTTATAGTCGACCACTTCATAGACAATAGAGTAAAATATTCATTATTTTAGCTCTCAATCATTGCCAATATATCATTAACAACTTTCTAATGTTAGATCTAAATAATACCTTCAGCCATAATAATGCCAAGTCATTCTTCTAACAAATTTCTAACATCAATTAAAATCAGTCAACTAAATTTTACTAAAATAATGCATATATCCATAGTCTATAAATCTCAAATTTTATTACCAAATGAGTTTCATTACATTAAATGGAATGATACATCCAAGTACATATGAAACTAAAAAACTACATCCAGGATCTCCTCAACAAAGGTGAGATTTAAATTAAATTTCATACATCCAAATCATCCAATAATACAATTGGGTATTTATAAGGCACCTTTTCCTGAATATGAAAAAGGTAAATCCTCCTCATCCAACAAGGTTGTCCCATATAAAATTTACACTCACCATGTCCAAATCTATCCATCCCATGATTCCATTGTAGGAAGATTTGAAGAATTTCATTCCCGCATAGCCACCATAACCATTAAAATGTCTAATTGTGCTATCACCATTCACTAAAGTAGTGTAACCATCTAAGGAGCTTCATCCTTATCCACACAATAATCCAAAAAATATAACATCCTAGATCATATTGGTAAAACACTCACTCAAATATCCATCTTAGAGCTCCTTAAAATATGTCCCCTCCACAAGGAAATCCTAGAATAAGATTTGCATAAATTCCAAGTCCCAAATGACATTAAATTGGAACATTTTCAAGCCATAATATCACACTTATTTTCACCCCATCACCTTGAATTTATTGAAAAATACTTGAAATCCAAAGATATATGCCATAATAAAGCACTCCATATTGAATCCTACATCCATAAGCATAAAATCAAACATGTCCTTATAGATGGTGGGTTGGGCTTAAATCTATGTACCTTAAAATTAATAAGACAATTGGAATATTATGAAGGAGTCATAGATCCCCAAAATAAAATCACTATCAAGGCTTATGATGATGTTGGGCATGAATAAGAAGGAACTATAAAGTTTCCCATTAAATTTGGTCCCACTACCATGGATACTACATGCCAAATATTAGACCTTGATCTCCCTGAAAACTTCATCCTTGGCCACCCATGGATACATGCCATGTAATTTGTACCCTCCACCTATAATCAATACATAAAACTCCCATATTAAGGAAAAATAGTTATTGTACTTGTTGATTCCAAACCCTTTCAATATTAAACTTTTTTGTAAGGTAGCTATAATTGATTCCATCATTTCCCAATCAATTATATCACTTACACTCCAATCATCTTACATTGATCCATCACTTCTTACCTCTTTTAGTGATTCTCACACCACCACCCTTGAGATCAAGGCTAAAATTATTGGAAAATGATGTGAAGTGTATAAACTAAGAAAATCATTCTATGTAGGACAACTCCCACTTTCTGCTAAGTCCCATGGCTAATTGAGGATTTCCACATCAAAATCCAAATTCACATTTGTAACTAAGGAAACTAATTTTAAATGTTGGGGCTTCTTAGACAAGGAAACTATTGAAGGATGTACATTACCTAATGGTTCTAAAAATATGAAGAAAAACCTTTAGTACCAATAGAAATTCAACCAAAAGGTCTATAAATATGTAAAAACATGGGCTACAAAGGAAAAGGTCTTAGAAAAAATGAAAAAGGAATAATAGAACCTCTGAATCCAATGAAACTTCCAAAGTATCAAGGGCTAGGGTATGACTTACCTAAAATTTTACCTCTAAAGTTTAACTCCACTTGCACTAAAGCAACAAAAGGATCCTCTATTATCATTAACACAAACGAGGATACTTAAAAATAATACTTCAAACATATCACCAAAATATTCCAAGAAACCAACATATACACCATTACATCATACACTTCCATTGACCTCCAACTCATATACCCTAAATTGATAGATGAGACCAAAAGAGCCTCCATTTCTAGACACATTTGAAAATGATTAGAAGAGCATATAAGTAATGGGAATCCATTATCATTTATCATTAGGAGACCATAACAAAATATTTGAAATTTAATGTAAAATCACAAATTTACAAGTTTACAGAGATTCCCAACTTGTTATCAAGTAGGTAAATGATGGATATCAGATAAAATATGATAGGCTACTCCCATATAAAAGAATGGGTGACAAGTTCAAAGAGTATTTTTACCAAATCCATTTTAAGCAAGTCTCTTTTCCTAACAACAAAGGAACAAATTACATGGCTACCATTAGATCATTATTGGATATGCCTCATAATAGTTAGAAATGCACAAATTATTGGTGGAATAATTATTGATCCTAATATATGATGTTCCAAATAAATAATTAGTATGAAAACTTGTTGGTCCCAATTCTTCTTGGTATTATGACATATAAACATACCTCCATGATAGTACCCTCACACCTAACCTATACAACATCCAAAAAATCCTTCAACCATCGTTCATCTCTGTTTACCATCTTTGGTGATACCATTTACTAAATGAGCTTTTATGGAACCCTCCCAAGGTGATTAGACACAAAAGAAGCCAAAATTAACTTATGTTACACTAAGGTATTTGTGGTACACATTCAAGTGGAATCACCTTTGCTAAAACATTACTAAGAATGAGTTACTACTAGCTAACTATGGAACAAAATGTACATCAGTCTATCAAAAAATTCCTACCATGTCAATAACACAATGACTTGATACATGCACCATCCCAATAATCACGCCATGTTGGAAAATACACCCACCTTCCTCTAATGTCCATAAATTCATAATAATTTCCACTAAGTATTTCATAAAGTCAGTCAAAGTCATCCCTCTCACCTACGTCACCAATAAAAAATTGCTAAGTTCATTCTCCACGACATAATATTTTTTTTATTATAGGAAAAAAAGGTTTTGAAGGGGCCCCAAAACCCTATAAAAAAAAAGGATCACTAATTTTAAGAATAATTAAAACATAACAAGCAGCCAACCATCAACAAAAAATAAGATGAAACCAATAGACAACTAAAGACTTTTCAGAATATAAGCCACTTCAAGATCATGAGAAATAATCTTCTTGTACATTTCCACCACCTTGGTAATCTCATTATCAGGAACCCCCAAGCTATTTTTAGTATGTGCTATGGGTTCAGATACAAGGGCCCTTAATATTCTCCCCACCCTTCTTGTATTTAGATAATTCAACCATACTAGCCACTTCCTTCATCACATCAGAAGACTCACCTTTCCATAATCTGGCCTTCCACTACATAATATGTTGCTTTGAAATTCCACTTACAATTATCATTGACAATGAAAAACATTTCAAAAACAAGATGTTCGTGACCTTTTCCAAAAATTCCATATTTAGCATTGCAATTCTCTCTGATTCATACTATCCCCAAAGTAATGACAAAGAAAAGGCTTCTAACTAAACTATCCTAAAAATACTCAAAAAGATAGTCAATGAAGTTGGTTGTTATTTGGCACCTACAACTCCATCCCACCCTATGATCCTACTACACTAGCATTCACACACCCATTAGTGCAAATCCATATTCACTTATCTTTGGTTTAGTGGCCATTGTTCTAATTGAGCTCAAGATATCCTCTTTAATAATATCATTACAACATCTTATGGATGAAGAGGAGTATAAGGTTGCATGCCTATAGGAGCTAGAACTACTACATGAGAGGTTCTTCAATTCCTTGAATCACTCCAAGAATATCAAAATCACCTTCATCAAAGTTACAACAAGAAGATCATAACCCATATGTTTGATATTGGTTATTTGGTACTCAAGGAAAATCATAAGAACCTCCACGATAGAGACAAGAAAGGAAAATTTGAACCTAATTACATATGACCTTTCATTGTTACAACTGAATATTGATAAGGAGCCTATCACTTAATAAACTGGAAGTTCAATCATTGGAGGAGCCCATGATCATCATTCACCTTAAAAATTTCAATGCTTGAGCCTCAAATATTCTAAAAAATTAAGAAAAATATAAAAAAATCCAAAAATCCAAAAAAATTAATAAAGATAAATAATACATCCAATAGTGAAAACCATATAGGTGGTGCCTTAGGTAAGTACCTTGGTGAAATATTTCACATAGGTTTCATGTGTAGTAGTCTCATTTGACCATATAACATGATATTATCTACTTTGAACACTTCATGATCACCCCTATCGCCCCCATCCCATCATACATAAATTTAGTATGCATATTAATAGAAGCATTCCCAAGCCCCACCATATACCACATTTCCTCCTCTCATGGCTTGAATTGGTACCATCTAAGGTCATATCCCATTTCACTTTCCTCCACAACTCGCTTTCCTCTACAACCTTCCATACCCAAAACCCGTGGAGATCTCTTATGTAGATCTATCACTCAAATAAATACTCTTAGACATTAGACAATCAAAATTTACCTCTCAATTTTATTTTTCCTAGATGATACATCAATGATAACAAATAACAACATTAATTGTTTGGAAATATCCTCCAACCTCAAGCCCTTCATGGGAAATACTTTCATTAACTTCCCCATTGTGGTTCGCCCTATCTCATCCCTATTACATCACTTGTCCTACTTTGATAGTGTTTCCCCACCAACCATATAATACACCCATCCACCACTATTCCACATCCCTTGTTAGGCACTAGAGGAAATACCTAAGCCTCATCTAAGGATTAGACCCTTGTACATACTTGCCATAATTTGAATGGGCCTTCACATTGATTCCATATAAGTTACTTAGGACATTTAGCTTATCTCACTAACTTGAGCTTACCCCACTAAACTTAACTTCACACCATTACATTGAGATCACTATATTTCAAAAAAACAAACACAAATTAGATATCAAATCCTACCAAAAATCATACATAGGTCTAAATTTTGGACAATAAAAATTCAACATACCTCTTTTCCATCATCCTTATCTACATAATAATCCATAACCTTAGGGATGCATCCTTCCCATATTATGCATAATAAAAAAACATCATCCATTCTAATTTGTCAAGAGATATGATGGTTGCATGAATTTTTCATCATTTGTTCTTTTTATTTATTTATCTTTTGACCTATCAATATACTACTTAAGGACACCTAGATCTTGCTATATATTTGTGTGTTTTAATTGGTGTATAATGGGGCATAGTCTTTGATGTTGCGTGTTGTGTTTGTTTTCTGTTCTTTGCATGACCCACCAAGTATGATCTCAACCTTGTGTCTTTAGGAATGTCTTTATATATACAAAAAAATATTCTTTGTATAGACCCACAAAGCCCAAGGATATTTATGCATAATAATAACCTCATATCTTAAAGCTAATTTCTCACATGACCCCCCATTATTATATCACGTCTTGCATGCACTAGAAAACTTTTGTTTTAGAGTCAATTCCATGCAGAGGATATCTTATCACCTTGGTTCTTATACACTTATGTATAATATCCTTTGCTATATCAAAATTAAGTATTGATCTCCACATGCTGGCATAACCTCACCCACTCATCCACCTACCTAGTCCTACCCATCATCCTATTTATATCTCTATATACAAATTGACTATACAACCTACCCATTCTCCCCACCCACACTATTATAAAATCATATCCTAAGGATTCAATTTATTCCCTTCCAACTATTTCCATTCTCTCCTATCTCCATCCCCTAATCCTAACATTAATATCTCCCATCCTACCCCAATTCATTTCTTTTCACAATTGTATCTTTTGATGCCAAAAATTGGCAAGGCAACCCTTTGTGGGAAACTCAGTTAAAGGGGGGACCTATTGCGCTAAACTGAGTAACCTCTGAATTTTTAAAGAAGTCGGCTTCTTTTATAACTAGGGTTTTGAATGGGAAAAGGAAGCAAATATAAAATAAAAGGATCTATCTAGGGTGATACACCAAGATCTAGATGTAAGGCACGATAGATCTATCTTGTAGATATGATCTAAGGGCCCATTTGGAAATCTTCTATGTCCCAGAATGATAGAAAATAAAGATAGAAGTCTAAATGTTTCACCCAATGACATAAAATAATATCCATGCACATTTACTGAAAAAAGGAGTCAAAGACATGATCTAAACCAAAAAACTTGCATTAAATTTATAAAATTTCTACAAATAAAAAATTCAGTATCGTGATGGTACAATAAAAAATTATCAAAAATCCTTATGAAAATAAAAAGGCTGGACAATGGCATAGTCTGTAAGTCTTTACAAGGATCTAAAAGTGGTAAAGGCCTAGTTCTTTTACCAATTTTTCTATCAAAATCTGAACTCCTGCTTCGAAAGAAGAAGCAGTACTTATAGTAAAATCCCAACTCGATGAGCCACTAATAGAAAAGATCCTTCAATCATGAGCAATGATGTATTAGCAATGATTTCCCCTAGCCATTTTAACTGAGAAATATCCAAGCCATGAACAAGGAAACCTTAGAGCTAGATGCATCCCTTGTGAATGATGGTAGTGGTCCCAGTAGACCAGACTATCGACATGTGTCATCCACTCATGATAGTAGTTACAAAACATGGAAAATGATGTTATGTTGTTGCTTGCTTCATTTTCCTATGCAGTGAAGCCCCTTAGAAGATCTACATGGCAAGCAGTTGGGGCCGATGCTCATCCTTCTCTTTATGCAATGAAAACTTGCACTGTGAGGACACATGGAGGTCTCCCAATTATACTACATTAAAGGTGGGGGATATCAAGGAATGTGCATGGAACAATGCTATGTGGCCTACGGTCGAGGGCTGAAAGAGGAGCGACCGAAGGAAGCACTAAAGAGTGCAATTTGTAGACACGTGGAAGCATGGTGGCGACTTTTTGAAAAGAGAGAGAAATGAATCCTGCGAGGAGTGCCCGACTGACAAGTGGCAACATTTACATAAAGCTTTGTGAAAGGAACTCAATATTGCATTTAATAGGAGGGTGTGGCCGATACTTAAGAAAAAATAAAATAACCCAAAGGGAGCTTGGGAAATTTATATTCACAACTTTTTGTGACTTATCAAGGGCATTTCGCCTATGAAATGGGGAGCCCAAAAATTTTTGGTTACAGACTAGAGCCTTATCCATTGGGTGGCACGATCAGAGATTAGAGAGGGCAATTTGTAGAGGCAACCATTCAGCCTTAGATGGAGTCAATATGTCGCACAAACTTTCTTGCGATCCATGCAGATCGATCATTTCTTTGTAAGGCAGCGTTGACGATATACCGATCCAAGACTCGATTTGAAAAAAGAGTCGTGCAATCAGATGAGTGATGCTCTCAATATCTCCTGCAACAAGGGGTTGACTGAAACTCTAAAAATTAGATGCATCCCATTGCTTCTCCTTGATCTTTTCCACAATATGCTCCACCGTGGCCACTGATTCATCTTCAAGGAATGAAGATGGTAATCCCATCTGAGTTAGGTGGGAGAGCCTGGCCTGCATTCTATTCATGATTTGATCCAATTTGGTGGCACACTTGCTGGCATGAAGGATAGCTTGATGGCAATGGATGAACCTATTTGTTGTTTTAGCAGTGGCCTTTTGGTCTTTAACCCCTACACCTGCCAAGAATTTCTCTAGGACCATATATAGGTTGTCCAATCATCTTCTGGCCTCCAAAACTCTTTATGTGATGGACTGAGGGAATTGCTCGCTTGCTTCATGAACCCCTTTGCCCAAACCTGTTACTTCTACCATAAATTAGAGTGTTGGTTGTAGAGTTAGGTAGAAGGCCTTCACTCTTTCCCAGTATGAAACATCTAACTACTAGGCTATCTAAAGAAGGTTTTATTGATCGACCAGAGGTTGGGTGTTCTTTAATATGAAAATATATGCATCCCATTGCTCTATATCATGTGCAAGATCCGTAGCCTTTTGGTTTTCCATGGTGAGTTGTCCATGTAGGATCCGTGATTCTATGACCTAGCTAGCCTCGGCTCACTCCTTGTTTGTTGCTTCTTGCTCTAAGGAAAACTTTATTTTTGAAATCTCACTTTCTAATTGGCCCCGACGGATTTCAAAATCTACATCTTTCTGCTACATCTACTATTCTAGTTGAGCATGCTGGCAATGAAACTCCTCATCCTTTTGTCGCATTTCTTGCCCCAACCTTGCCAACTGGTCTTGATATTCTTGGTTCTTCCACTATAGCTTGGCGACTAAGTTAGGATCGAGGGATTGGAACTTCGCAAGTTCCTCTCAAAGATTTTCTTGCTCCACCTCCTTTTGTTGGGATAAGCATTTAAATTCAACATCTCTAGCTTTTTCCTTGGCGAGAAAGACCTTGACTCTATCCTTTACACTTTTAAGCTCTTCTTCCCTTTTCTTTAGCTAGCAACCGGACTTAAGAAATCTAGTGGTCACCACCCGCTACGTTTCCTCCATGAGCTCCACCTTGTCTTGAGGTTGGGCTATGCTTAAATCGAGTCTTATGGCGTACGTGTTGTAGTCATCTGACTACATTTCTCCTTGCGGTTTGCTGATAGTCGGGTACATATTTGCAAAATATAGCAACTATTGATCATGATTAAAAATAGTCTGTAATTTTGGCTCTACCATCCTCTTAGCATCTTTAGCTCTTTGCTTTTTGGTTTTGATTGCTCGTCCCTTCTTAGTTTTACCGCCTTCTGATAAGAATTCTAAGGGCGACCTAATGAGTCCACCTACGAAAGGTGCACCGGGAGGAAGGGCGAAAGGGAGTGAAAGGGTAGTGGTCCCGGGAGACTTCTTCTTTGGAAAATTAACTATCTGAGGCGAGAAAAGAGGGATATTCCAATACCCAAACTACAAACCAGTAGGAGGACTTGAAGGAAGTAGAGTCCTGGTAGTATCCATTTGCTGGGAAGAGTGGATCAGTTCCAACATTATGATGGAAGGAGATGTATCAATGGAGGTAGGAGGGGCAGAGTGTGAGATGCTTTGGGATGCTGAATGCATCAAGGAAAATGGTGTAAGGGTTAATGGAGGAGTAAGGGAAAATGGGGTCGAATAAGAGAACTATGTGAAACCCCCCATGACCATTGAAGAAAAATTCAAAAGGAAAGGGTCAACGCTTGAAAAGAGAGGTTTTGAGGACACAATAGGGGAAACTAAGGTTTGTGAAACAAGAGAAGAGGGAGAAAAATATACCTCTGATGTGGATGATTGTGATCATTGGCTTGTTGTTGGCTCTTGGCTCGCCTTAGGGTCCTACAGACACTCTAGATGATGCCTTGGTTCGTTGCTACTTTGCTAGTGGTGAGTCATGTACCACTATGGTTTCATATTGTTGCGGTTGGGTTGCCCCGATCCTCGTTGCAATATAGGTGTGAGTTAGTGAAGACCTCGCACATGATATGTTAACCCGTACATTAGAGGAAAACTTGATGGGTTGTTTCACGAATTTTCCCCTTTGCTGCATCGAGACACTTTGTGTTTCTATGTTTGGTTCCACTCCATCTGGATACACTTTGGCCTCCTCTAAACTAGTCTTTCTCATCACTGTTGTCAAAATCCAAATGCTCATCATTCCACAATTTTTTGAACTTGTCATCCATCTCCACGCTATCATAAGGGGCCTCAGCTTGTTGAGTCTCTTGGTGGTATATCAAGAAATCATTAACCTTTTATTCCTTCCAGTTGTAATTTTTAATCAGATTGTTGCAAAGAGTAGTCCCCATCTACCTTTTCTTATCATACCTCACAGTCGAGTAGTAGAATCTGAGCTAGGGAGGCCGACCAACTTTGGTAGGGATATAAGTTGGGTCGACTATAAATTCATTTGTATCTGACATTGGATTTCGACGCTTCTCCTAGTAAGGTTGAGGGTTGAGTGTTACCTTGACATACTCATTCTGCAAGTCATCATCATGGTTGTAATTCCACTTATCGCAAATCCATACCAACCCTAGATGAGCCATCTTTTCTTCCAGTAAGTCGTGATCCTTCCTCTTGGCCATGATTACGGTATTGAATCTCATCGAGAAGCTAAAAAATCCCTTCTTTGATTTTCCATTGTAAAAGGTGACATCGATATTTGATACCTTGTGAAACACTTCAAGCGACATTATCTGATCTATAAGACATGCTGGAAGTCGAAAGGGTTCCCCAGTGAAGCCGCATAATCAAACGAATGTGAAGTCTTCAGCCAAAAACTATTCACACTTTGGAGTGAAGTTCTGCATGAACTCAATTGAGTCTGAGTTGAACCGTAAGACAGTATTGTCTCCTCTTAAATCTTGCAAAATTAGATTTAAGAAATAATTTGAAAATGCATAATAATCATATGTTGCAGAGAGAAGGGGAGTCCATGTGGAAATCGGCTTCTTCCCCTGGCTTTCATAAAAAATGGACAACCTTAGGCACCTCTAGAAGAAGTTGGGATTCTGATGCAAAAACATGTGAGTGAGGAAAGATGAAAAATTGAACCTTTATTGAACTTGGTACTCTACTATCTAGGTAAGCATCTCCTGCACGAGAAATTCTATGAAATCGTACCAAAAAAGAGAATGTTGCTTGCATAATTGAAAAATCAAACCTAGTTAAAACTCTTGGACCTCTTTGTCAGTGTCTATTTTGTAAACAAACACCATCATTGAGAAGGCATCCTTCATATCATCTTTCAAACTCTTATGCGTGGCTAGGATCTGCATTGGCCTTTTAGAATCTTTGGATCTTTGTGTCTCTACGTTATAAAAGTTCGGCACAAGGTCTCTGGTCCTCTAATAGGTCTCCCCTTTTGTTGGAGTGAATGACTCCATTTGAGGCACTTTGGAGCTTCACTCCGGAATAAATAGCATATCCTAAATAGCCTCCTTGCAGATAACAACACTCACCTCCTGACCCTCAATGGTGTTGGTATTCATGTTGAAGTGTTTGATGGCCTCGTCAACCAATTCAAGGCAGTAGTGTACTTATAGGACCATATATTGTGGAAGCCCATTGAACCAACATTTCTGCACCAAGGAATCTAGGTCGCTATTCTTTCACAGGCTGCCTCCCTAAGTGTCTTAGGGTTCCTTGCAAAGATGGGGTCATGAATATTATCCCATTCTTCTCTAACTCGGTTTTGGTCATTGCAAGGACGTTTTTTTTTTGCAACCCGCGTATTCACCCATGTTGACTTTTCTGGTATCCTAGGTGAAGCGTAAGAGATATCCTTGAAAATGTAGGTGACTGGTGTTGTGCACATGGATTTAAATAAACTTTGGGCCCCTTCCTCTTGCATTTCTATTTGGAAACTCTGACCATCCTCCATCTTCTGCAAACCTCTACTCAGAAAGCACACTCAAGCGGTATGAATGGAACCTAGAACACCACACGAGGCTCTAAATTTGAACCCAGACAGTCTTTTATTTCAGGTTTAATCCACACCAGGGCAGTGAATTTTCTGCAATTACCTTTTCTTAACTACGTTGTTGCTAGATGCAACGCACCTGGTTCTCTTAATCAATTATGTTCTTCCAATTCATTTTGTGTGCTTAAGAAGTTTTATGCTCTATCTTTGCATGCAATGCTTATCTTTTTTCCTTTGATTTCCTGCCTTCAACTAGTAGACAACTATTGCCTTTTTTGCATTTAATTCAGCTTGTACTTGTGAGCTCCTCCTTCCATGCAAAATGAACTACTTAACTCTTTTGAAAAGACAAGAATTCATAATTGCATTGGTGATAACATCCCTTCGGTGCAATTTTCATGGGAAATTGAGCCACCAGTGAAATGCTTGCCATCTCCTCACCTACCTTAGTAATTAATATCTCACAAAGCATAATCAATCTAGAATCGTAATGGGTAAATTTAAAAAGATTTGCATTCATCCTTGAAGCTTGAAACTACCTGCATCATGCCACCTAGCTTTTGTCCATATGAGCCATTTTTTGGAAATTCCACCAATTTGCACTAATCGATTGTTGCTCCTTAATCTTGCACACAATAATTTGTACCTACAAATGTAATTGAGCTAGAATATCGACCTAGCCTTTTGGTGGGATTTTTGAGTTGATACTTGATTACCACGATGCTCTATTTTTAAGCTACCTCATACATTTCTATAAATAGGTCCTAACATAGTAGTGGAATCATACTTAGTGATTTAGCAAAAGTAGCATTGGGTGGTTAGATAGGATTATCGTTTTTAGGTGGTTGAGTAGGTTCTAAATTTGCATAAGGCTTAGAACTAGGTTGTTGTGTAGAGACTGATAGGATGAATACTCCAATCAGCCTAGTGAGAAACAAGTCCCAAACAACTTTTCTAGGAGAGATCTCCAATAGGAACCTAAAGCGTATAACCCAAAATAAACACTCACTAGCTGTTATAGCCATGAAATGGGTCCTGGGTAGGGATTTTATTGAGTATGAAGACAAATATTAGGTAAATAGCAATGTCTTCTCCCATTTTGTTGTCTCGCTACTTGATATTCAGGCTCCAAAAGCCATGATTCTTTGTTTGAAGCTTCATATTTTTCCGAAGAGGTGTCTTAGAGGTCTTGGCGAGGCGGTGAGAAACATCATATATGGTTTAGGCCTTCCCATCATGAGTGACCTATGGAAGGATGTTGAAGAAGACATAGTGGTACCATGGGAACCATTCCTGAGAAGGTTTTGGACTCAATCACTCATTTATCATCATGAGAGAGCCATCCACATGTGCCACTTTCTTCTACACTTCTACAATGTAGTGTTGTTCTATGATGTGGATTGGTACACCGACTTTAGGAACCTTGTGTTCCCTTCGCTGATCATTCTGGGAGTTGACGTTGCTTCTGCTACAGGTCCTATTGATGTTGCTGATTTTCCTCATGTTGCCCCTAATAATGCTCCTTACAATGCCCCTTCTAATGAAGAAAATTATTATGTTCTAGATACTTGAAGTTTGACACACTTTTTCCTTTTTGTATATATATGCCTAAAGAAAAAGGCTCGCATACATATATATAAGGAAGTCATATACATATAGTCATAATTTTGAGTGTATGGCCTCAGAGCCATTTTGACAATGTTTCTATCAAAGCACACATATATAATGAATATACTTCCTTATCTTAAACTTCGTGTCTTCATTCTTGTGATTTTTGCAATATGGATTATAATGGATTCTCCGCATATTTAATTTTTGCAACATGGGCATGATAGTCTCTTTGTTCTTGTAATAATGAGTCTCATGAATTTTTCTACTTCTAGTATTGGTGAAATTGATGAAAAGACCAGTTGAAAAAACACAAAAGGGAAAATTATTACATTATTCACATATTTACACCTGTGTGAAGTGAGTGAAGCTTAATTGAACAATTTTAAGTGAATCTCGTTAACCAGAATTCCCAGTGGCTCTTGTTCCATATTCTCTAATTCGAATGAATTATTTTGTTTGCACTAAATTATTTTGAAAGGACCCTCCCATAGTTTGTCAAATTTTCCATGTTGACTAGGCTTTGTGGCTCTTTTGTTGAACTTTAGTACCAAGTCTCTATATTTTAGACCTTGGTCTGAAGCTTTCTTGTCAAACCACTTCTTAACCACCTGCTGGTAGCTGGTCATGGCTATTAGGGATTTCTCCCTTTTCTCTTGTACCTCCAA
This sequence comes from Sequoiadendron giganteum, assembly GCA_007115665.2. NCBI lineage: Eukaryota > Viridiplantae > Streptophyta > Pinopsida > Cupressales > Cupressaceae > Sequoiadendron > Sequoiadendron giganteum. The sequence continues at coordinate 289,343,754 of CM021109.1, read as the reverse complement.
CAATTTGGCCAACCAAACATTCATAACTCTGTTCTCTTCAATCTCTAGAGACTTGAGTAGTTGTAATGTAGGTATCTCTATAGAGATCAGTAACAACTCCTCCTTCCCATATACTATCTCATATGGAGAAGTCTTCAAGAATTTCTTAGGAGTTATGTGGTCTACCCATAATGCTATCCAGAGATTCTTATGCCATTCCTTCTCATGATCAGAACCGATCCTTTTAATGAGTCAAATTAGATTCTTGTCAGTTGACTCAGCCAGGCTGTTTCCTTGTGGGCAGTAGTTTGAGGATGTTTTCAAGAATATGCCATGTTGTAATGAAAAATGACATACGTTGGAGCCTAAGAAGGCTTTGGTGTTGTCTGAGATGATATTCTTTGGTGTGCCGAATCTCGTTACTAGCCCCTGGAGGATGTCCACAATTTATGCCTCTGTCACATTTTTTAGGGGTAGGGCTTTGGTCCACCTTGTGAAGTAGTCTGTGGCTGTGAGGATCCACTTGTGACCGGTGTTGGAGGCAAGGTTGATCATTTCGATGAAGTTTAGCCCCCATTGTGCAAATGGTTCTTTTGCTACTATCAGATTGAGAGGCATGGCAAATTTTTTTCTCCTCCCTACGTAGAATTGGCATTCATTGGATGCTTTTATCATGTTGTAGCAGTCGTTGAATAATATAGGCCAAAAGTACCCAGCGCGCAAAATTTTGATGGCGGTGGTATTCTTAGAGAAGTGTCCACCTTCTGGGCTACTGTGGAAGGTGTCAAGAATTTTCTTTGCTTGCTCTGTGGTGACGCATCACAGTAAGACGTCATTGAAATTACTCTTAAAGAGGATCCCTTCAATAAGTGAGTACCCACTATTTTGAAATCGATAGAATCTTCTACTGCCATTCCTTCTCATGATCAAAATCGATCCTTTTAATGAGTCAGACTAGATTCTTAATAGTTGACTCAGCCAGGTCATTTCCTTGCGGGCAGTAGTTTGAGGATGTTTTCAAGAATATGCCATGTTATAATGAAAAATGACATACCTTGGAGCCTAAGAAGGCTTTGGCATTGTCCGAGATGATAGTCTTTGGTGTGTTGAATCTCGTTACCAGCCCCTCGAGAAAGTCCACAATTTATGCCTCTATCGCATTTTTCAAGGGTAGGGCTTTGGTAAACCTTGTGAAGTAGTCTATGGCTATGAGGATCCACTTGTGACCGGTGCTAGAGGTAGGGTTGATAATTTTGATGAAGTTTATCCCCCATTGCGCAAATGGTTCTTCCGCTACTATTGGATTGAGAGGCATGGTGAATTTTTTTCTCCTCCCTACGTAGAATTGGCATTCCTTGCATGCTTTTATCATGTTGTAGGAGTCGTTGAATAATGTAGGCCATAAGTACCCAGCGTACAAAATTTTGACAGCGGTGGTATTCCTAGAGAAGTGTCCACCTTCTGGGCTACTGTGGAAGGTGTTAAGAATTTTCTTTGCTTGCTCTGTGGTGACGCATCACAGTAAGACGTCATTGAAATTCCTCTTAAAGAGGATCCCTTCAATAAGTGAGTACCCACTATTTTTCAGTCGATAGAATCTTCTTTTTCCATTCCTTCTCATTATCAGAACCAATCCTTTTAATGAGTCAGACTAGATTCTTGTTAGTTGACTCAGCCAGGCTGTTTCCTTGCGGGCAGTAGTTTGAGGATGTTTTCAAGAATATGCCATGTTATAATGCAAAATGACATACCTTTGAGCCTAAGAAGGCTTTGGCATTGTCCGAGATGATAGTCTTTGGATATGAGGGAGAAAAGGAAGGAGTGGGGAACCATTTTGGGGGGGAATTCTTCTTTTTTCCTTGGGTTCAAGGAAGGAAGGTTGATATAATTTAATGGTAACTATTAGTATTTATTGAAGTCCTTAGATGTAACCTTGTATTGTTATAATGGATGTGGCAATACAATAGTGTTGAATAAACTAGATACTGAGAGGGGGGGAGGTGAATCAGTATCCACACAAACTCATTGAACAAACACTTAAACTTTATTGCACCGCAGAGAAAATTAAAGTAACATTTTAACATTAAGTCTCGAAGCACATGAACATCATATTTTACGTGGAAAACCCAATAAGGGAAAAACCATGGTGAGTATTAACTCATAGTATATAAATTTATATCAAAAACGGTAATAAGAGGCTCACTGCCAAAAATAGAAGCTCACTACTTGCAAGGATTTACTATCCAAAATGGAGGCTCACTGCCTATAGAAAAAGTAAACATAAAATGGCTAACTGCTAAGAGTTGAATTGAGAAAGATACACCACATGTGCAAGTTCAGTTCCTTCGATGCTCAGAGTGTTTGTTGATCTTCAACCATTGTTCAAAAAATTTGCTCATGCATACACTTCTCCTTCTCTTCTCATTCACATTCACTACTCTTGATCACTTCTTCGCTTCTTCATTCATTTTTTCATCATCTAATTATCTTCTATATATATACCTGATGTACCTGTATGCATTGATTAGGGTAGACAAATAGGTGCAAAACATATTTCCAAGATGATAACTTGTCAATCTTCATATAAAAGTGATTTTCTTATTTTATGCAATATCATGTCGGCCAAGATTAACTTAATACCAAAAGGTGATTTCAATATTTGATGCCAAACCTGATTATGTATACACGCTTCCAACCATTATAAACCTTTTTCAAAAACTCTGATCATATAGATTATTGGAGGAGATATTCAAACCAGCATACTAGAGATACCAGATCAAATATCGGATGATAAGCATGATCTTCACACTGATACCAAGTACCAAACCAACATGGTGACATCAATGAAAATATTGACAACCTTCCAACAATATCCCCCTTTTTCATTGACGGAAACATGTGCAAAAATTCCAATTCAAAATTCTCCAAATCTCCCCCAAAACTCCAAAAATATAAATCTCTCCCCCTTTGACATCAACCGCAAAGGGTGCCAAAAAAAGTTAAAACATGGTGACATCCAAATTTTAAAGATTTTTATTCAAAATTTCAAAACTTTAAAACTTTCAAGTATCCAATTTCTTAAACTAGAAAAATTGTTTTCACCTTGAACACCTTTTTGTACCTTTCCTTGATCACAGGAAGCAATTCCTTCCATTTCAATACTGGTGAGTCCATTCTTGCACGCACACTATCCAATATAGCCAACAGTGTGAAGGAGGATGACCAATCTGCAGATGAACATTTTTTCTCATAGTCTTCTGCATCCAAGAATATTCTAGAGAGATGATCTAACCAGACCTCAACCACTTCCTTAAGAAGCTAGAAAGTCTTCACTACGTCATCCATTTTCCTCTGTACAATGATCATCTCAGCCTGGAGCTCACCAATTCTCAACCTTTGCTTCCCATCTTTGTCCTTGAAAATATCAAATTTCTTCCCAATATTGTTCACCTCGACTTCTATTGCTTCAATTCTACTTAAAAAGTTGTCAACAACAACAGGTCATCAGAGACAATACTTGTATATGTATGTCATTTCTTTCATGCATATTTTTTTTCTGCAATTAGTTTAGATAACCTCTCCTTTGCCTTTGAACACCTCTTTTCAACTAAATCTTCCAATTTATGTCCTCCCAGACCTTCAAGCAACATTCTTTCTTCAACTACTTCAACCAAATTCTTTAGGTAAAAATTTAGAAACATTAGATACATCAATACCTTTATGAAGTAGATAATCAACTAAAGCATCATCAACTTTAAGTCTGTCAATGGGAAAAGTCATACTCTATACATCACCAAATTTCTTCATTTTTCCTTGTATTATCATGGACCAGATGCCTTCTAAATCAGAAGATTTAGATCTAGCTAAAAATTCTCCTTCTTCTTTCTTTTCTTCAAAGAAAGCAATGATATCATCAGAGACAGATTTACTTTTCTTCAATTCCAGAGAGGAATTGCTAGTGGCTACTTCCAATACTTTCGTCCTAGAGGAAGAACCTTCCTCAAATCGACTTACAATGACCTCTCCAGAGCTCATCACATTCTGCAATGATATGAATTTTTTTTTGCACGCACTTGCTTTATCTTCCAAAATTTCCAAATGCCTAAATATCCATTTTGCAATGGGAATCTCGGATTCCCACTCAACATCTTTCTTTCCCAGTAGAGATTTTAGAAAATAAATCACCAAACATGTAAGCAAGGATCCAAAAAAAATGGATATCCTTCTCCCAGTGTCATTTGTATATTTTCGATAAGATTTTCAAGAGTTAGCTTACAAAGATCAAATTGTACATTCTCCTTTACCATTTAATGTGCTATATAAATTGCGATGGCCGAAGTAGAGCCTTCACGATTTCTGAAAAAAGATTTTATAATAAATGCCATATGCAACATATGTATCTTTTCTCCCTCTTTCCTTTTCCATATTTTTATCATTTCCTACTTAACCTCTTCCTTATCAATCTTTTCCACATCTTCCACTAGAGAAGACTGCTCCCCTTTTCTATTTCTACATACTTTTGAGATATGTCCTGGTTCCTTACAATAATAGCAGACTATATTTCTCTGATTTGTTGGATTTCCATTCATCCTTGTTCTGCATTGATTTGCTTTATGTCCAAACATGTTACAGTTATAACAATATCCATTGAGTGATTGATTCATCCTTTTTCCATTGAACTTATTCATCATCACTCGACTAATTTAAGATCTGCATTCAGTAGCTTTATGTCCAATCTTCTTGCATGAATAACATTGTTTGGAGAAGGGACTAGAAAACTAAGTCAACCTACTCCTACACTCAGTTGCTTTATGACCAAACTTCTTACATGAAAAACAAACACCATTGAATGATGAGTACCTTTGTGCGTTTGGTTGTCTGACAGGTGGTTTCTTTCCAGAACTTCTTTTATGCTTTCCTTTTTCTTGAGTCTTCTAATTATTTACTGTATTTGAATTCTATATTTTTCCATCAACTTCATTACCTAAGCCACTTTTGTCTTTAGAAGGTTTTTGTCTTTCTATCAATTCATCAAGCTAGGTGGAGCTTGTATTTAAATCCTCTTCACAAAGTTTCACTTTCTCAAGTTCTACCTTTTGACTCATCACTTCATGTTCAAGCCTACGACAGGCATCAACTTTTCTTTGTATCGCTATTTTCAAACATTCTTCAACTTTCTTCTTTTCATCTATCTTCAACTTCAGTTTGGTGTTCTCATCATTTTCTTGTTTCAACTCCTCACTCATTTCTCTGTATCTTTCCTTGAATTTCTTTAACTGCTCTTTCAATTTTTAGACACATTAATTTTCTTCATCAATATTTTCTTTCAGGTCTTTGTTTTCAATTTCAACCTTGTCAAGATCTTCAAGGGCAGTCTGGAGCTCTTCATTATCCATTTGTTCAATCTGCAGGATCTCCCTCAAGCTGTTAGACTTCTCCAGAGGAACCAAAGATTTGATACCGATTGTTGAATAAACCATATACTGAGAGGGGGGTGAATCAATATCCACACAAATTCATTGAAAAAACACTTAAAATTTATTGCACCATAGAGAAGATTAAAGTAACAATTTAAATTTAAGTCTCAAAGCATATGAACACCATATTTTATGTGGAAAACCCAATAAGGGAAAAACCACAGTGAGGATTAACTCACAGTATATAAAGTTATATCAAAACCGGTAATAAGAGGCTCACTGCCACAAACAAAATATCACTGCTTACAAGGACTTACTGTCCAAAATGGAGGCTCACTGCCTATAGAAAAAGTAAACATAAAATGGCTAACTGCCAAGAGTTTAACTAAGAAAGATACACCACATGTGTAGGTTTAGTTTCTTTGATGCTCAAAGTATTCGTTGATCTTCAACCAATGTTTGGACACTTTTCTCATGCATACACTTCTCCTTCTCTTCTCATTCTCATTCACCGCTCTTCATCACTTCTTCACTTCTTCGCTCATTTTTTCATCATCTAATTATCTTCTATATATATACCCGATGTACCCGTATGCATTGATTAGGTCGACCAAATAGGTTCAAAACATATTTCCAAGATGATAAATTTTTGGTCTTCATATAAAAGTGATTTGCTTGTGTTATACAATATCATGTTGGCCAAGATTAACTTAATACCAAAAGGTGATTTCAAGAATCGATGCCAAACCCGATTATGTATACGTGCTTCCAACTGTTATAAACCTTTTTCAAAAACTCTAATCATACAGATTACCAGAGGAGATATTCAGACCAACATACCAAAGATACCAGATCAAATACTAGATGAGATAAGCATGATCTTCACACTAGTACCTAGTACCAGACCAACATGGTAACATCAATGATAATATTGACAACCTTCCAACAAGTAGTGTATATGCTCTTTGTAGTGTTTTGATCAAGTATGAATATGTTGTATATGGCTTGAATAGTATTGATAGTTAATTTGATTATGAATACTTGCTAAAAGATGTGTAAATCATTGTAGCAATCAAGCTAACAAGAGTGAAATTTATGATATTACATAAAGGGTGAATAAGACCTTGTCTTTACTCTAAGACATAAAGTTAGACAACAATGAACTTTAATGAAAAAATATTTTATAGCATTCTCATTAATAATTCATATAAAATATATGAATGGAGAGACAACGACCTCATGAGACTTACATATTTAACTCATACATGTTCAAAAACCATACAATTGACAAAATTGGCTAGATTAACTCAAAACCTAAGACATCGACTCAAAATGCATTTTCTCTATGCTTTCTACTTACATACTTGGCTCCAAAATTCAACAAAATACCTATACAACTGGCCTTGACTTCATTTTTATAGAATAAGTGAGAAAAACAAGCCTCAAGCCAAGTTGTAGACATGTTACCCTCTCATTGGACTGCAATACACACATTCCCTTTTGCAGTTATATTTACATCTTCAAAATGGAGGGAAAAAGTGTGATGAAATATTTTCATTTAATGAAGAAAATGGACCCGCCTTCTAGAAGGATTATGTTGGATAGAAAAATCTTCTAACCATTGCAGCATATTTGTTCCTTGAGCTAAAGAAAAAATATCAAAGAGAAAGAAAGGTCGACCCAAACTAGCATTCAAATTATCACTAATCGATCTCTACCTGTGGTGTTTGCTATAAGAGACACATAGTTTATGCATTTCAATTTCTTAGCCCAAACCTGTATTATACTTGAAAAAATGTATGTGTACTCTACCTTTGTGCTCATAAATCCAATTCATCAATAAAATTATTTTTCCATTGTTCATATTCATCATCAGATGGCCAATTGAAATTAATGATTTCATCCATCTTTGTTCTATATGGAGCATATTTCACCATCACTAAAGTTGAATCTTTATCAAAATCCTCTAAGAAACTGATAATGAAAGACAATTTCTCTAGAGAATCTTTCAATATAGCAATATCAACATGTTCACAAATCAGAACGACCTGTGAGGCAATACTGGTATCCATTTGGTCCTTCCACACCTATAGAGGCTTTACCTCATTGTATGTATGTTGGATATCCAACAATAATATCAACTCTGCCTTATCATACTTAGCCTTTAATTCTCTAATCCTCTGCTCAAATGGAGTGGCATATCCATGTAAATTTTGTTCCTTAATTCCATCAACATATTTGTAGACTAGGATCACTCTGGGGTATCTATCTTCCTCTTGTTTAGCCCCCATTTCCATTAATTTAAAATCACCAACCCTTGGAATCCACTTATCCAAAAATGGGATAGCTATATCCCTATCCCTCTGGGACAACCTTATTGCTTGTAACATTGAAGAGTAATTTGCATGAAAAAATATTTAATTTTCTTTGAATCCTCTTGTTCATATGTTTGAGTACTGTATGAACAATATGAGCATTGTTCTCATACATTGTATTTTGAGTTTTCTCAAGAAAATTCTTATGTACATCAACTTGTTGAAATAGTTTCTCCCTTGTAAGCTCATCAATTGCATGTGGCTCCTGGCTGAAGTTGTATGGTATTATGGTCATGGGTTGTTCTAACAAAGGAGAACATTGGGAATGTTCCACTAGAATGGTTGATGCAACTTGGCTTGAGTTAGTTTATCCTTGAGACTTCAATGTCTCCACTTGTCCTTTCCAAAGTGCTAGCTTTGTTTCTATCTCACAAACTCTCTATTCAATCTTATCATATTCAGCCAAAATATCATTATACTATCCTCTGAATGAGTCCCTTTCAATAGTTAAACTTTCTATAGTTGGTTTGGAGAACTTGGCAACATTCACCATCATGTTTGTTGCCTATAGAGCTGGAGTTTCAACAAATTTTCTTATAACCAATTGTCCACTAAAGTCATTTGGTTCTTCCACAACTGGTTTCCTAGATCTCATAAACAATGACCAAATGGACAAGGCATCCCATTCTTCACTAAATGTGGATCCATTGATTTTCAACCTAGCTTCTTCTTGAGTTTGAAACAATGGCCTTTCATCTCTTCTTATGGTGTCCAATACAACAACACCAACAATGTCCCATTCAGGCAATAACATAACTCCACTTTTCTGCACAAGCACCCTTCCTTCCTTAGTTGTAATACTTTGAAATTCCTTCTTCATGGATTTCATTAAATTTTCTTGGGTAACATTCTTAGGAAGTTCAGGATGTAAACTCCTCTCCCTGGCTAAATTCTCAACATAAATTGGAATCTTAGCCCTCCAATAAAAATATCAAAATGCTCTTGTTTTAATAAAAGATACATCCTCCATAAATTCCTTACAAGCTTCATGTCTCAAGTCATCCAAGTAGCTTGTCCCACTCAACTCCCATTTTCCCAATCTGAGGCTGCTATTTTTAGTGTCTTCTACAACTTCCCTTGGAGGAGAAGGTATTCCCTGTTGCATCTCCTCATGATTGATTAATATTTCTTCTTCCTCGGTGTCTGGGTAGTCAACAATTTTTCTCACCTCAAGTTTTTGCTTCTTGGTCGGTGGCTACTCTAATAGAGAAGGGCCTTTTTGGGGTGAATCAATCTCAATAACAATAGGTTATCCTATCTAGGAGGTGATAAAACTGGAATAGATGGAGAAGCTACCCTTGACCCTTCTAAGGTAGTAGGGGTTGGCAATGTTTGTTGTTTCTTAGCAATCACCTTCCTCCTAGAATATATTTTGATCTTTTTTGGAGGCTCATAGGAAGGTCTTTCCTCCTCATGTACAAATGTCCCCTCTTCTACCACCACTAACTTCCCCTTATCCTGAATTGTTCTTTCCCTTCTTAATACACCCACAACACTTTCAAATTTTTCCAAAAAATATTTTACTCTTCTCCATTCTCCCCTAATATTTGGAAAAGGGTCATATATAGGATCAAACTTCATGGAATTCTCAACCATCTTTTTGAAAGCAAGATACATAGCCTTCTTTTCCTCTTGCACCTTGAAATCCAAAATATTCCTAATAACATCTTCAGGGTAGTAAAACTTATGCACAAATACACTGGTCCTTATCCTTTCCTTTACTACAGTAATAAAACCCTCAGGGTCATGGTTTCTAGGGAAAACTATCCTCAAGTCATAGGGTTCTAAGATATTAACAAAAAATTTCCACCCTCCCTTAACCATCATAAAGTCTACAAAGGCTATCCATTCAAGGAAGAAAGATCCCTTCTTCTGATTTTCTAGCATATGTGCCATTTGTGTAGCTTCTAGTTGTCTCATTATTTCAATATATCCAATCCTCAAAGATACATCCCTTGGTAGCACATAAGGATTTCTAGGTGTCCCATATACCCTGAATACAGTTATATCTAGATAAGGAATGATATCTCCCCAATTATCAGTTATTTGCAATTCAAGCCTTCTTTCCATAGGTCTCAAGAAATCATGAATCTCCTTTAGGATCCTTGGTGGGTCATGAATCAAGGATATCCTCAGCTTGGAGGAAAACACATTGTGAAATACCACATAATCAAACCTTTTTATCATATCTATCCAAAATCATGGTCCAACACTGAACCGGTAGCTCAAGACCATCCTCTTTCATCTTCAATGACATATCTCTTCCAAAGTATTTCCTTCTATTGTATAGAAACATATGCATTAATAGGGTGTACAACCAAAATTAAACCTAATTCTTTCCTTCCTTAAGAGAAACCAAACCCTTATGCATATGCTCTACCAAGTAAGTAGCATAATCATAGACCACATTGAAAGATCCATGTTGGATATGTCTTTCCAAGCACATATATTATTTTTGGCATAGTTTTTGGTGGATCAAAACCAATGATTTGGCATAAGGAATATAAGGTCTTCTTAAAGTAGTTAGCAAAGTATTTCATAGGGAAAGGTTCCCTCTATCTTTTCCAATCTTTATTTGTCTCTTGTTTTTTCCATATCATGTGGTAGTAGTATGTATTGGCAGCATTGTGGTTCTGACCAAGACCTTGGTATTTTCACACTCTTTCCTGAAAACATCCAGGTCAATAGGGATCATGTATTCATTCCACTCAGACAAGTCAAACACTTCAACAATTTCTTCTCTGGTAATCCTAACCATCTTAGTGCCATACAATGCCCTAATTACCCTAGAAACAGGGTCATACATCGTTGCAATGTCTTTTAGAAAGTCCACATCCATATAGACATTGGGGACCACAAGTTTTCCCATGTCTAATCTCCAGGTATTGCAAGTGGGAACTCCACAATTTATATTTCTAAACCAATTCTTGAACATGTGCCATCTAGTGAAAGGTGTTTTAGCATCCTTGATGCAATGTTACTTATCCAAAAACCCCTCATAAATCTTAGGACCATAAAATATTACCTACCCCTGAGCTTTCTTACTTGTCGAGGGTTTAAGATAGTCAACAATATCCTCTGAGAGTAACCTAGTTTGGGTTTTAAAACCAGACCCTTGGGCTTTGGGAGCCATGGAAAATTAGGTAGGTTCAAAGTAGGCTATGGTTTCGACATAGGATAGTTTAGTACCTAGTTCTTAATTAACAACTACCACAAATTGGATATACAAATTTTGAAGCACAACAAAAGACCACACTTATGCACAATTTTAAAGAAAAATAAAGCAATTAAAACATGTAAGCTAATCCAATTTGAAAGAAAGAAGTGAAAACCTACCTTAAATCAAGATTGTTTAAAAGATAAAGCTTGTAATTTGACTTATGAATTTTTTGTTCACAGGAAACCCTGATTTGTTCGCATTGCAGCTTGAAATACTTCACATTATCTCTTGAAGGCTTTGAATTTACTTGAAATCCTAAATTGTGTGAGGAAAATAAGTTGTTATGTGCTTTAATGTCGAAAAAAAGTGGCTACAGGTGTTTTGTCCACAATTATTGCTCGCTCGCATGAAGCAAATGGTTCAATTAGCTATGCATCAAATTTTGAATAGTAGTCATCGATCTCTTTCCAATATTGCATAGAGAACAATCAAGATCAAGTCAACATGGTTTGAATTTTATTTGTCTTCGTTCATTACCTCATCGGCCAATGCAAATTTTCTGACTAGAGACCATATCATAATCTCTCGTGGGCTCCACCTCCTTTCCCAAGCGAACGACATAGTCCACATGTCCATCATTTGTAGACCTCACAAGATTTTGGAGAGTACTTGTCTAAGTCATGCTAAGTGTGCGATATATGGCCAAGATTTACCTTCAACATTGCAGGTGCACACGTGTCAAACATTCACCAACCTCGCATCATTTCGAAGATCAATATTCAAATCCCACATGGTTTGTGAGCAATGGCTGAGATGCGATCCTCAAATCAGATAGGTAGGATTTTTGCACATGCAATTAATGTTAGTTTTAAAAATGGGGCCATGACTAGGTTAATGGGATTATAACACCATGTAGTGCCCCTCCGCTTTTGGCACCCTCATGACATGTGAATAAGTTGTTTATTTGTGACTTGTGAGGTCTTGTTTCTTTTTGTCATTCAAGTTAATTGGTTAATTAATGTGTTCCAATTATTTGACATGGTCATCATTGTCATTCACGTATTGTTTTGGATTACGTTGCTCAAAAGTGTAACGTTGATTTAATTCAAGTATTAAATTAAATTGTTAAATTATTAAAAGAATGTCGCTAACTAATTATTGAAGTAATTGGTTATGTTATAATGATTCAGTTATTATTATTTTATTAAACGATGAATAATTAAATGAAATATAATAGAATATTCATGTAATTATTAATAATGTTAATTTTTAAATTTAAATATAATGGATTAATAATCCACTTATTAATGAAGTTTACTTATAAATTTAAAATATTTGGATAAAGAGGTATTGAATAAAATATCAAAAATAAATAATAGATATCATATTTGGAACGATAAATTTTAAAAATAATAAAAAGAATTACGTAACAATTATGAATTGATAAATTTAAAAAGTGTGATTTAAGGTTTAAAAGATTAAATAATAATTAAAGGTTTAAAAAGTGTGATTTAAGGTTTAATCTCGTTATTGTCGAGGGAGTTACGTTTTTGAATTAGTACATGCGTAAGATTTAACCAATAGGTGGTAAATCAAGAAAAGGGGTAATTGACGGATGTATGTGCATGCACTTGGGAAATGGAAAATAATTTGGAATTTTCCATGTAATACCCCTCCGTTTTAGCTTCCTGTTTAGACAACATTCCTTGCTTTGTTTTAATTTCAATTACTTTGATACTTTGCATACTTTATCATATGTGTTATTTGATCGCTATTTATTGATTGACAGACTATTTGTGTGATGTAGTGTATCTTATATGATGCTTTATTTGATATGCTTTAATTGGAGTGAAATACTTGTTGCTTTAACATGTTTATTGTACATGAGATATTTTAGTATTATGGAATTGCCAGTTTATGATGAGTGTATTGGTGAAGGGGATGGGATCGCATCACTCACTTGCGAGTGCCCTGCGATTCCGTGATTTCCTCTTCACGGTGTGTATTTTATGTTACTTATATATATATGATCCATGTTATCTCGTTTACAGGTTTGCAAGTACATGACATCAACTCCACCTAGTTTCACAGGTTTGAGCGTGTCGACCCAACGGTTAAGTTGAACGGGAGATAGTAGCTATGTAACATGTGTCAGGTCTACACCCTATCCATAGTGTGTCGTTAGTCATATTTGTTGTGTCTTTGGTTGCCTTGGTTTAATATTATTTAATTCTGAAGGGTTCTTGATTATGGAAATAAATGTTTAAAATTATTGCTTTAAATAATGTTGATTTTTATTTAATTAAAATTAGACATTGTGATAGAAGCTATTTATTTAAATTAATTAATTAAATTAAATTTATTTAGTAAATTAAATTTAATCCGTTGGGTTAAATTTATTTATTAAGTAATTAAAATTGATTAATTAAATATGTTTTGGAATTTAAATATGAATTATAAGTAATTAAATTCAATTTGGAATTAAATTTGAATTAGAAGTAATTAAATTCAATTTGGAATGAATTTGAATTAGAAATTACTAAATTATTTTGTGAAATTAAATTTGGTTGTTAAAAGATATTTGTTAATTGCCATATGTGTGAGATGAATTAATTAAGAGGTTGTTGAAAATTTATTCATGGGAGGAAATTTGGGATTTTGGTTAAAGAAGAGGAAAGCTTATTCACGGGAGGGTGAGGATATTTTTGGAGGAAAATATTTTTGGAGAGGAATGGGAAATTGAAAAACGCAGAAGATTGTAGAGATTTCTTGGCTGTAGGAAATTTAGAAGAATCATTTTATTATATTTGCTGTGGATTTGGATACGATTTTGGTTCTGAAAATATTATGTTGCTGGGAGGAAGCTGTGAAAGCTTTGGAAGAGGCTCGGCATCAAAACTTCAATTCTGCAGAAGCTTCTTGATACAGGTTCCTTTCTTGTGTATTTGGTTTTGTTTAAAATTTGTTTTGGAATTGTATAGTTGTAGAAAATTGTTGTGCTAGAGCTATTAAGGAAAGTTTATTTGTTTCAAAAAAAAAAAAAAATTTAAAAGCTTCTGTGACTGCCGTGAAAAAATCTAAAAAATTTTAGTTACAGTGAAAACCAGAGAATATGAATTGTGATATTGGAGAAATTTATTAGATTTAAACTATGAAACAAATCTAGAGGAAAACAAATTTAGATTTTTAGAAAATTAAACCTCTGTAGTAAAAAGGAAATTATGAAACCTCTGTGTATTTTGTGGTGGAGAAACCCAGAAGATATTAGGAGTTGATTAAAAACCTATGTAAGAAATTAGTAGTTTCCTTACTGGTGTTTAAATTTGAGTAAGCTAATCAGAAAGTTTATTTTAAAAATCCTCTATGAATTTTGGGTGTTCTCTGGAAATTTTTATAATTTCACCTGTAGGTGAATGTTTTGACGAAATTTCCCCAATTTCTCTATTATGTTGAAATTAGTTTATATATATATATATATATATATATATATATATATATATATATATATATATATATATATATATGTTTTATTTTGATAAAGTATAAATATTGACTGTTATCGCTGTGCGTACGGCGTATTTATTTTGGGAGAAACGAAATCAAATTTCGTAAAAAAAAAATATATTAATTGGTGGTTGGTGGGGGCGGTTATATTTCCCACCGCCCACATTCTGTATAGGGTGGAGCGCTGCCTATGAGGCAGTGCGCCCACCTCATAGGGTGACAACAGTACTATGGCTGATTGTACTATAGGTACAGTCCAGCGAACCATATGTTTTCCCTGTGGTGAATTAAGAATGGCATGTGAACAAACCACGGACGGACGAAACTCGTCCGGCCACTTTATTAAGGAATTTCGACTTTGTTTTATGATTTCAATTTTGTTACTCAATAATATGATATATATATATTATATATATACATTGTGTATATATGTGTATTTGTATATTATGTATATATAATGTATATATATATGTATGTATATTTTATATATTTGGTTTGTAAAATATTAAGTATATATTTAATGAATATATATTATAAGTGTATATACATAATTATATATGAATATATAATTACGTATGTATATCTTATGTATATATATTAAATGTATATTTTTGTATTTAGAATAGTTTTTATTTTAAAATGGATGTATATTTATGAACAATTGGAGGAAATCAACATAATTAGTTTGCAGAAGGATTTATGTTGTTTTAAAAAGTATTTAATGAATTTGATTTATTAAATCTAGTCTTTCTTTTATATGTAAATAAAAGGCAATTATTTAGTTATTTCAACTATTTTGAAAGGGCAGCTGTCATTTTTATTATGAAATGTATTTGAAAGGGAAATGGATTTAGCATATACAAAAGTAGATTACTTCCTTGTAATTGCCTTGTTGTAATTATTTCCTCTTTGTTCTTGTTTGGGAAACGGGTAAATTGTGTCTTTAATATGTAAGTCTTCCAGAGGGATCTAGAGGATGGGGGTTGTCGATTTATTATGTCAACCATATGTTTTCCCTTGGGTAGTGCATTGTGTCTTGTTGCCTCCAAGTGTTTTGGAGTGAGTTTCACTATTTTTTGTCTCCTAGAATTGGATTGGTTGTTTTGTCTACTTTGTATGCACTTGGGATTCCCTTGGGGTTTAGTTTTGTATGGTATGTTGTCTAGTAGTAGAGTGGCTTATGTTAGGTGCTAGAGCCCAAAGAGGTAAATTAGATAACCTTCAGAGGTAGTTTAATCAAGTGATAACTAAATTAATTTACTTAGAAGATTAGGTATCTTTTCACACTAAAAAAGATAAATTAACCTCACTCATAGAAACAAGTGCTCGTATAGGCTTGGGATGAGTGGGAAGGCCTAGAATGGCAAGGTCATCTACCTTGTCCTTACAAGAGATATTTGATTCCACATGAGTGAGTATGGGAGCTGGGATTCAGTTGAGGTCACCAAGATTACCGGAGCCTATGAAGATTCCCAGAGGATATCTCATGATGAGTTGTGCGATGACACTCTATCTAGGACAACAGTTGTTATTTGTTTGTATGTGTATGGTTTTCTTAACATACTTGATCTATTTTATGACTGGAAGCAATGTGACCATGTTAGAGTTAAACTTGTATAGTTCATTTGATTGGTTGTGTTAGTATGAGTTAATATGAGTCAACCTGTGGTTAGTGGTTGTAGAATTTTGTCCATGTTATGTTGTTACTATCTCCTAGCATGGGGGGTGGGCCTTCGGGTACCACTTGGTTGGGTGGAATATGCACCATACACCATTGGGTTCCCCTTTGATCTTCAGTACTTGGCGGTGAGATATCCAGTTGGATTGCTCGTAGTTCCTATTTTTAATTCAAGCAATGTATATATTTCAATTTGTATCATGTTATTTTACCCCTCATTTGTATTCGATGTGGATTTCTGTATATTGTAACACATTTGTATTATTGCCTCATTCTGGGAATGAGTGTTGTAACCTTTTGATTAAGTTAATGAACATGGAGTTTGGTTGTATATCTCTTTATGTTATGTTGTATCTTTATGTTGTTTAAGTACTCATTTCTTATTGTCATTAAATGCTATGGGTGTATATATGTGTATATGTGGGTTTAAGTAATCTCGGTTACGTAGCCTTAGAGGTTGTTGTCAATTGTAGGTGAACATCTATGTTTATTACACTTTAATAAAAAAAAATTGTACGCTTAAGTAGTGAATTGCAACTTCCTTTAGCGTTACATGGCAAGGCAATACACATGGTATCAGAGCCGAGGTTTAAACACTAGGTGCTCTAGGATTATGATGTACCCATTAAGCTTAGTTGCGTAGGTTTTCAAGTGTTACCTTATCTAATACCCTTATGTGTCTATGTAGGATTATGCCTCCCATATACGAAAAAGGCAGAGGACGAGGACGTGGACGGGTAGGTAGTCGCAACGAGAGTCAACATGACTCTCCACCTCATGTTACACATATTCCAGATCAGGAGGAGCAGTAGGCATCACAGAATGCCCTAGGGGGCGGTGATAGACAACAAGATCCTCCAGGGATCGAAGGCGCACGTAGAGCTTTTGAGGAGGCATTAGCACTCCTAGGTCCAAGATAGGTAGATGCACAGGGTAATCTTGGTGTGAGGGCAGTTCCGGCACAGTCAGAGACATTAGCCTCTTCATATATGAGAGACTTACTCTTGTCACAACCACCATTGTTTGATGGAGTAGGTAGTGGATTAGAGGCCGAGACTTGGCTTATAGGTCTTGATCGGTGCTTTGCTATGCACCCGTTCGATAGTAGTACTAAAGCGCGGTGTGCTATCATGCAACTACGAGGGTTTGCATCCACATGGTTGAGGCTAGAGGAGAAAAAGTTCCACATTGATATTAATACAGTGTCCTGGGAGATATTTCTTGAGCGGTTTAGAGCCCGCATCCTGTTTGACCATTGGTGTCAACGTAGAGGCGATGAGTTTCATGCCTTACGACAACTAGCCATGATCGTAGACCAGTATGAGAGACGTTTCTACGAACTTAAACAGTTCACAGGAATAGGTGATGGTGAGGGGATGCTCGTTCAACACTTTGTCAGGGGCTTGAATGCCCGTATTAGTGGTGGTGTGAGGGTCTTTGAACCCAAATCTATGGATTCAGCTGTGGAGAAGGCACGACTTGTGGAGGAGAATTTGACTATGGCACTGGGAGGCCATACAGGTGTATTTGTTGGCAGTGGTTCAGGAGTTGGGACTAGTGCATGAGGGGGACAGACATGGGGAGTTGTGCCTCCTAAGATATAGCAGGGATCTGCATATAGCAGACAACAGCAGGTATCTCAAGGGAATTATAAAGGTTTCCAGTAGAGACAGGGCGATAGGAACTAGAGGCACATGAAGCATTTCAATTCTAAGCAACCCGCTCAGAGCTTTTAGTCCACTTTCAGAGGTAGTGCACAACAATCTAGCGCACCAACTAGAAGCAGGGGTTATGGTAGAGGCATTGGTTGTTTCACATGTGGCCAGCAAGGTCATATTGCTAGAATGTGTCCTAACAAGGGCACATATGGATTCACATAGAGACCAACGACATCTGAGCCGACAGTAGGGGATGCAGGAAGAGGCCATCGTGTATTCACAGCGGTTGATAACCACCAGGCAGAGCATCAGGGTACCGTCGTTGAGACATATGGTATGTTATTGGGTAACCAGTTACCATTCTATTTGATTCTAGAGCGTCAAACTCCTTCATTTCTTCTTCCATAGTGTCACATTGTAGACTGGGGGCCATAAGGCAAGCTGATAGGTGGCAGGTTGAGTTAGCTTCTGGTGCAAAAGTCGCATCACATTCTTTAGTACCAGAGTGTAGATTGGAGGTTGGACCTCTCCTTACTACTTTGGATCTCCGAGTTATACCATTGGGTTCTTATGACGTGGTCATAGGTATGGATTGGTTAGAGGCTCATCGAGCAGTTATAGATTGTCGAGTAAGTCAATTCGGTGCATTAATGCATCTGGTAGTGAGGCGGTTATTGAGGGGGTTCATAGGTCGATATCCTTGAGGATTATCTCAGCTATGCAGTTGAGAAGATGTGTACGACAGGGATGTCAGTTGTCCACTGTTGTAGTGGAGGATTTGGGATTAGGAGATGGAGAGGAGAAAGTCTCTCTCGATAGTCACCCCATTCTTCAAGAGTACTCAGATGTCTTTCTAGATGATATTCCAGGGATGCCACCGTGGAGAGATATAGATTTCAAGATAGACCTAGTACTTGGATCAGAGCCCATTTCACGAGCTCCTTACTGTATGACCACTGAGGAGTTGAAAGAGCTTCATTTGCAACTTGAGGAATTGTTAGAAAAGGGCTTCATTTTCCCTAGTGTTTCTCCATGGGGAGCACCAGTTATCTTCGTGAAGAAGAAGGACGGTTCACTTTGGTTATGCATTGATTACCGATAGTTGAACAAAGTGACTATCAATAATCGGTATCCACTTCCTACGATTGATGACTTGTTTGACTAGGTCAAGGGTGCTACAGTCTTTTCAAAGATTGACCTTAAGTTGGGATATCATCAACTCCATATTTTTGACTTAGATATCCATAAGACGGTGTTTCGGACGCAATATGGTCACTACGAGTTCACAGTAGTACCATTCGGGTTGAAGAATGTGCCTTATGTGTTCATGAGCCTAATGAATGGAGTATTCTGCACATACTTAGACAAATTTGTCCTTGTGTTCCTAGATGAAATTTTGATATACTCCAGGACAGTGGAGGAACATGAGGAGCATTTGTGATAGGTGTTATAGTGTTTACGGGATAATCAGCTTTATGCTAACTTGTCAAAATGTGAATTCTTCAAGACTAAGATCAAGTATCTTAGTCATGTGATCTCAGGGGAAGGTATATCGATGGATCCTTTAAAGATCCAAGTGATCTTAGATTGGCATGTGCCCATGAATGTGGCAGAGATCCGTAGCTTTATGGGGCTTGCAGGATATTACAGGAGGTTTGTATAGAGCTTCTCGAGGATAGGACATCCTATCACCTCCCTTCAGAGGAAAGGGAAGAGGTTTGGGTGGTCAGAGCAATGCGAGACGACATTTCAGACTCTTAAGGAGAAGCTGACCAGTACACCAATACTAGCGATACATGATCTGACAGGGGACTTTGTAGTCTGTATAGATGCATCCTTGGAGGGGTTAGGAGTAGTGTTGATGTAGGAGGGTTGTGTTATTGCATATGAGTCGTGGAAGCTCAAGTATCATGAACTGAATTACCCTACACATGATCTTGAGTTAGCGGCAGTTGTCCATGCATTGACTAGATGGAGACATTTTCTTCTTGGGCACAGATTTGAGCTGCACAGTGATCACAGGAGCCTTCAGTACATTTTCACACAACCAAACCTTAATGCTAGGTATATGTGTTGGATGGAGTTTCTCTGCGAATATGACTTTGAAGTGAAGTATATTAAGGGAAAGGAGAACATCGTAGCTAATGCACTCAGTAGACGTAGGCATGAGATGTCCGAGTTGACTCTTGTAGTGGATCTGCGAAGTTAGATTCTTACTGCTCTTCCAACGGACAGTTGGTATTAAGATGTTAGGGTAGAGATTGAGGTAGGCAGACCTTTAGAGGGCAGGTTCTCAGGATATTCACTTGATATAGATGGTTTACTGAGACATACAGAATGCATTTACGTTCCTTCAATAGCTGATCTTCGCACTGTAGTTTTGACTGAGGCACATCGTGCACCCTATTCAGCCCATTCTGGGGTGAAGAAGATGCATGCAGATCTGCATCAATTATATTTCTGGCCAGGGATGAAGCGCGATATTGCAGATTATGTAGCGAGATGTCTAGAGTGTCAGCGGGTGAAGGTTGAACACCAGCATCCAACAGGGCTTCTACAGCTGCATCTAGTGCCAGAATGGAAATGGGATATGATCTCATTGGACTTCATTGTTGGTTTACCCAAATCCTCGCGACGACATGATGTGATTATGGTGACAGTCGATAGGTTGACGAAGGTAGTACACTTTTCACCTATTCACTCTTCCTATAATGCATCATCTATTGCTAGAGTGTTCATGGAGGACATAGTGAGGTTGCATGGTATTCACATCGGATTATTTCTGATAGGGATCCAGTGTTCACTTCAGCTCTTTAGACTTCATTATAGCATGCGATGGGGACACAGTTGA
Organism: Sequoiadendron giganteum; assembly: GCA_007115665.2. Classification (NCBI taxonomy): domain Eukaryota; kingdom Viridiplantae; phylum Streptophyta; class Pinopsida; order Cupressales; family Cupressaceae; genus Sequoiadendron; species Sequoiadendron giganteum. The sequence continues at coordinate 289,323,132 of CM021109.1, read as the reverse complement.
ACTTCAGTTCAGTGTATCACCCAGAAACAGATGGACAGACTGAGAGGGTCAATCAAATCCTTGAAGACATGTTGTGTATTGTGTAATGGACTAGCAGACGTGATGGGAAGACTATATCTATTTGGTAGAGTTTTCTTACAATAACGGTTTCCAGAGTTCTATTGGCATGCCTCCATTTTAGGCTTTATATGGGCATGTACCCCCTTGAGTTGGGATTGACTAGAGGATAGATTATTATTGGGTCCGGAGATGTTGCAGGACATGGAGCAGTAGGTGGTTCGGATTAGAGAGCATTTGGTAGTAGCTCAGGATAGACAAAAGAAGTATGCAGATGCACATAGAGTGGATCAACAGTTTTTTGTTGGTGACTAAGTGTTCTTGCGGGTGGGTCCGCGAAAGAGTCCAATCCGCTATAGAAAGGGTTCTAAGTTGGCACCTCGCTTTGTCGTACCTTTCGAGATACTCTAGAAGATTGGTCCAGTTGCTTATCGGCTTGTTTTGCCGCCCAGTCTTGCACATATTCATGATGTATTTCATGTTTCTGTTCTTCGGAAATACCATCCAAATATTTCTCACGTCCTTGATTGGAATTCTTTAGAGGTAGAGGACGGGCAGCTGGCTTTGGAGCCCATGGCCATAACGAAGTGCAGAATGCTCGCTCTTTGAGGGTGAGATATTGATCAGGTTAGGGTCCAGTGGGATCCTAGGGATGATGTTTCATCCACCTTGGAAGATGTAGCTAGGATGAGAGAATTATATCCCTACTTGTTTGCAGGCTTCCAGGAGTAAGCCTAACCCTGGGGGGGGAGGATGTAATACCCCTCCATTTTAGCTTCCTGTTCAGACAACATTCCTTGCTTTTTTTTAATTTCAGTTACTTTGATACTTTGCATACTTTATCATGTGTGTTATTTGATCGCTATTTATTGAGCGACGAACTATTTGTGTGATGTAGTGTATCTTATCTGATGCTTTATTTGATATGCTTTAATTGGAGTGAAATACTTGTTGCTTTAACATGTTTATTGTACATGAGATATTTTAGTATTATGGAATTGTCAGTTTATGATGAGTGTATTGGTGAAGGGGACGAGATCGCATCACTCGCTTGTGAGCGCCCTACGATTCCATGATTTCCTTTTCACGGCGTGTATTTTATGTTGCTTATATATATATGATCTTTGCTATTTCATTTATAGGTTTGTAGGTACATAACATCGACTCCACCTGGTTTCACAGGTTTGAGCGTGTCGACCCAACGGTTAAGTTGAATGGGAGATAGTAGCTATGTAACATGTGTTAGGTCTACACCCTATCCATAGTGTGTCGTCAGTCGTATTTGTTGTGTCTTTGGTTGCCTTGTTTTAATATTATTTAATTCTGAAGGTTTATGGAAATAAATGCTTAAAGTTATTGCTTTAAATAATGTTGATTTTTATTTAATTAAAATTAGACATTGTGAAAGAAGCTATTTATTTAAATTAATTAATTAAATTAAATTTATTTAGTAAATTAAATTTAATCCATTGGGTTAAATTTATTTATTAAGTAATTAAAATTGATTAATTAAATATGTTTTGGAATTTAAATATGAATTATAAGTAATTAAATTCAATTTGGAATTAAATTTGAATTAGAAGTAATTAAATTCAATTTGGAATGAATTTGAACTAGAAATTATTAAATTATTTTGTGAAATTAAATTTGGTTGTTAGAAGATATTTGTTAATTGCCACATGTATGAGATGAATTAATTAAGAGGTTATTGAAAATTTATTCACGAGAGGAAATTTGGGATTTTGGTTAAAGAAGAGGAAAGCTTATTCACAGGAGGGTGAGGATATTTTTGGAGGAAAATATTTTTGGAGAGGAATGGGAAATTGAAAAAACACAGAAGATTGTAGAGATTTCTTGGCTATAGGAAATTTAGAAGAATCATTTTATTATATTTGCTGTGGATTTGGATATGATTTTAGTTCTGGAAATATTGTGTTGCTGGGAGGAATCTGTGAAAGCTTTGGAAGAGGCTCGACATCAAAATTTCAATTCTTTAGAAGCTTCTTGATACAGGTTCCTTTCTTGTGTATTTGGTTTTGTTTAAAATTTGTTTTGGAATTGTATAGCTATAGAAAATTGTTGTGCTAGATCTATTAAGGAAAGTTTATTTGTTTAAAAAAAAAAAGAAATTTAAAAGTGTAAGACCCCATTTCATGTGTGATTGATACAACCCTAGTTTTTTATATGTCTCCTTGAATAGATGGTGAGATGTGATGTGGGCGATAAATAGTGTGGTTATGTGGCAATATTCTGGCATTTCATTTTTGACATTATGTTTTATTGCCATTGCCATGAGTGTGTTAGGCATGTATGTAAATCAGGGAATACAATTGAATTGTTGTAAGGTCAAATCTTGGGATATTTAACTAGCAAAAAAAATAAAATGTGATGTATGATTGTTGCTAATGTGTAGGAAAGTCAGGGTACCAGTATGAGAATGGAAAACCAATGAAAGAAAATGGAAAGACATCCCCTTGTGGTTATGTATTTGATTTCTTTTGGGTTTAGAAGGAAATAAAGTTAATGTGTTGGTAGACTAGGGTGTGAGGGTGGATGTTAAAGGGCTAATTTATTTATGTTGTTTTTTGAGGGTGTTTAATTGTGTCATGTGAGATGTAACTAGGGGTTAGGGTTTAGGAACCCTTATCCAAATGTGAAACTCGGATCGATTCTTAGATGGGTCTTTAAAGAGGGTTGTTGGTCAATTTCCTTGGTTGGGATGCAAAAATAAACCCCCTAGGGTCTATACCATAGTGGTAGGGGTCAAGTAGGCATAAAATAGTGCTCCAAGGACATGATTTGACCCCTGAAAAGTCATCATAATGATGAGTAACGAATTTTGAGGAGAGGATGGGGTGGAAAGATGGAGGGGTTGTCCAAATGCATGTATTTTATTTGATAAGGAAAAGACCCTCATTTATAAAGAAAAATACACTCCACACATCCCCATCCAAGAGTTGCAAGTTGAAACTTCTATATATTTTGAAGAAGAAGAATGAGTGGAGTGTTACCCACTTCTCCTTTTGGAGAACTTTGGTGTAGATTGGAGAGAAGAGGAGAGGAGGAGAGGAGTCTCCCTCTTAGGATATGGTGCTCAAGGTAGATTAGCTTGGAGAGGAAGGGATGATGGTAGAGCTCAATCCCCTCATATACATAAAAAAAGATGAGTTTCCCTACTCTCATTCTCCTTTATTTTATTGTTGTAAGATGTGAGCATGTTTATATGATTCATTGTTCAATATGGTGAGTGAGGAGTCCATAGGCATGTAATTTGATGTTATGACATTCTATTCTTTTTGTAGATTCTGAGAAGACTCCATTCATCATTTTGGGGTTAACATATTTTCTTGCTCGGGGGTATGGCTAGAGTCCATGAGGCTCGATGACGCCATTACGGTAGGGTGGAGAGCAAGCCTTATTATTTTAGGTGATCATAATATCCCTTAAAATTGAATGAGATATTGAAAGCTAGCATTGATTTCAAGGAAAGAGAGAGAAAAAAAAAATAGAAAGAGAAAGCCTTTAATCAAGTTAACATGTTCATCTCATTTCTAAGTATTAAGGTAATAATGGAAGGATTAGTATTTTGTTGAAAATAAAAATAGAAGAATGAAAAAGAGCAAGGTTTATTTTCAAAAAATCATATTATTTGGCTAGGCATTCGTTTCATCTCTCATATCATTTTTTTTTAGTATGAAGAGTTGAGTAAGGAATTTGTACCCTATTGTAATGAGGAGAAGAAACCCCATGAATTTGTAGTAAAAGAAAGTTTTGGGAAAGAAAGATTCTTTTCATATGAAAGAAATATTGTGTAAACTTAATCTTATCTGTTTGCATTCAAACAAACTATAATGTGTTGGGAGAGGGGTTGTAATATTTTAAAGTCGTATTATAAGTAATGAAATGGGATGGTAGTAAAATGGATCATAGATTTAGTTTTTGAAGCAAGGAGAAAGAGTGAGATTACTTCAATGGGAATGAGAGTTTTTCCTTCTAAGAATGCTTAACAGTGAATAAATTAATAAATAAAAATGTATATGTGTTTCTCCATACTAATTTATTCTATAAATCATGTATGCCAAAGGAAGTACAGATTTTACCATCGATATAATGCAGATCTAGATATGTCAAATCTAAAGAAGAGCATATCACAGGGATCTTTTAGTAAGAAACATAGAAACTCATTAATGCATTTATAAGTAAAGAGAAATATGTTAATTTCCAAATCTTTATCCATACATCTTTTACAGAAGCTTATTTGAATTAAAAACTTATTTCTATCAGCTTGTAGGTTTGTTGTTAAATATGTACATATTCAAGATATTTATTGTCCATAATTTCAGATTCTCGTACTGTTAAAAAGAATATCTATATATCCCTCGAGTACACTATAAAAGATATATAATAATATAAAACCTTGTTATTCTGTAACTACTTATTTTAAGCTGCAGACCAAGGAGATTTATGAAAGTTTCCCACCATTTGAAATAAGTATACTCAATGATGGAAGTTAGTGGATGAAATTACTCACTTAAATAAAATGCAAAACAACAAAAACTTATGCATTATGTAGATGATTATTTGATTGCCTATTTATCATTTCTCAAACTGGCATAAGCCCTATATACCCACTTTCAAGGCTTGGAAATGATATTGGCTCCTTGGTCATATTTCTCCCATCTGAACGCACCAGCTTTATTCCATTATCTATGTTTTTAGTGCACAACCCAACACCCCGTCGCGAGATGATGTAGTGCTGGAATTAAAACACTCTTTCTTTTGTGTTGTGTTGACCAACTGCTAGAGTGGATCAACCTGCACATCTGATTGAGATCTCCCTGGCGGCTAGAACCCTAAGTTCTGCACTATGAAATACTCTTTTCTTAGCACACTCCTAAGTTTCCACCACCATATCATCTCCTCTTCGCATATGAATCATAGCTGGTTACAAATGATTACATGCCTAGTTCGGTCTTATGCCTCCAAGAGAAGTTAACCAGAGTTTTAGTCAAGTAGTAATTTTATTTTGTTTGTTCTATCGTTACTGCCTATAAGGTTACTCGTTTCTGTACTTCCTATGAGTATGTCACGCCAGACAGATAGGATTCAATTTTTAGTATGGTGGCGTGCAAGGGTAGTTAGGTATTAATTATTTTAACTCCGACATATCTCTGCCCAAGTGCTTTCTTTAATTCACTGAGTGGTTGAATTCAATTCTCCTGACAAGTGCTATCATACCAAGACTATGGTTCAGATAGTGACATTTTGGTATTTGAAGAATGTCATTGGCATATGGCATCACTAGCATTTAATCCCCAAGTTTATATCTTTGAGTTTTCTGGAGATCGTGTCTATCTCATGATATCAACATATCTTTGTACAATAATTGGAGGCATTCGATAAACAATGCTTAAATTGTGAGAACAGCAGCCTTAATGACAACAGGAATTAATGGAAAAAATAAAATGGACCAAATCACCACTCTGATTTGGCTGTCAAATCATGCGTGAGAGGGGTTTACTGTGGTACAATATTACAGTGTATCCATGAAGGGATCCAAATCTCAACGCGTCAATTAATTGGCTATCAATTACCATGCCTATTCTACGATCCTTTGTTCTAATTGGGCATTAATCGCTAGTGACTTGATTCAATCGAAGTGCTGCTATAGATAGGTTTACACCATACATATATAAAATACTATAGCTGGGAAAATGCAATAGGTGCATGCTTCAACAATGAATATTAACAAATATTTTAAATTTCTTGTCAGCTGCTTATCTTTATGAATATTAAAACTTGAAACTTTTAGATTTGTGCCACTATTAACCAGTTCAATACTGCAATTAAGTTTGATGATAATATTAATATTTGAATCACTGTTATTATTTATAGAGTTGCCATACAATAGAATCAATAATAAAAAATGATTATATTTTCATTAATATGAGTGGTAAATTAAGATAATGTTGCAGCATACTTTGATAATTACAGAAGAAAATTTTAATATAACATTAACGTTAGTATTGCTATGTATAATTATTTTGCAAGAAATAAAAAGCATAGATTTAATATTAAAGTTGTGGATATTCAATAGCTTTGGTAAGCAATCAATTTAACTATCTTAGAAAATAAGATGAATTTCATAAATGATTTCCTCTTATTTCAAATATGATCATTCTAAAATTGAAAATCATTAATAGAACTAGTAAAACTGAACCAAAAAAAAATCTGTATAAAAACAAAGCAAGTATTTATTAGTTAGTATGTATATAAAATTACATAATTAATATAGCCAAACTTAATATGTGACAATAAATAAAGAATCCGGTAAGCGGCTAATATTGACGGATGACAGGAAGAATTCAAACTATACCTTTCACATAATGAGAAAGGAATCATATTTATCTTTAAATAAAAAAAGAAAAATGGAGGCAGATCATTAGAGGGTAGTTTACTGTGAGGATAAAGCCTTAATAAATCCCAAACTTATAAGTCTTATTCCTAAAAATGTGATGCACATTATATACTCTTTAAAAAAAAATTCATAAGTTTAGAAAAGGAAAGGAATCGTGAGATTTGCTTGATATTTATGAAGTAAAATAAATATTTAGTTTCTTTTTTAGGATGAGTATATATATATGATAGTTTTTTTTTTTTTTTTTAAAATTTATCATTATTATTATTATTATTGAATTAAAGAAAAACTCTTAATTAAAATAACTATTTAGATGCCAGGATTGGATGATTTGGGATGGCTCTGATCACGTTTGCTCTGTACCGAGTTAGGGCATTCGAGCCCTACCTTGTGAACCATCCTTCTTTCTGCTTGTTGCGTGGGTTGGGTGGGGTGTTGAATCGCTTTGAGGGGGAGGCTCCTTTTCTTGTTGTTGTTTTTGGTTGTTGCGGCCTGGCTCGTTTGGGCCGTTTTCTTGCTACGCGTGGGGTTGTTTGGCGCCCTTCCTTTGACCATTGTGATTGGTTTTGTGGACTGGCACGGTGGTTTGGGTCTGCTGTATTGTGTTGAGGGGTGGCAGAGTTTGCTTTCCTCTGCCTTTGTGGGGATTTGTCTCCTTTTGGTGTGGGGCTGCGCACGGGTTGTGGTGGGGAGTGGGTCTGGCGGCTGGGTAAACCGTTGGTTCCCCTTGCATGCCCATCTTGGGCACTGTGGCGGCTATGCCTTGTGGGGAGACGTCTTGGGCTTCGCCTGATATGGATTTTCGTGTTGCGGTTGGCTCGAAATCAGCAATGCAAGGAATTTTTTTGATAACACTCTTTTTTCCCTAGATATGGGGTTTGTGGCAACTAACTTGACAAGGGGATCTCGTATTTCAAAGATTAACGGATGCCTCGAACGCTGCAAGGAGAGACCCAAATTGGTGATTCTGATTGAAATGATTGCTGATGATATTGAATATTATTCTCGACACTCTCTTCATTGCAAATTTTTGGGAATGAGAGTTTCTTTGCAATTCTTGGAATCTTGGGCCCGAAGGACTTGGGAGCCGAAAGGTGAAATGGATGTTACGCTGCTTGCAAATAATTACTTCATGGTTACATTCAACTACTTAGTTGATCACAATAGGGTCTTTGAGGGAGGGCCCTATTTTCATAATCAAGTGGGGTTGTTCATCAAGCCTTGGCATGCAGGCTTTAATCCTTCTGAGGAGCTCCTGAATTGTGTTCCGATGTGGGTTCGGCTGCCTAGGTTCCCAGTTGAATGTTGTTGAGAGGATGTTTTGCACCTGCTTTCCTCGATGCTCGAGAAACTAGTGGGGTCTTCGACACAAACCCTGGGTAAGAAAGTAATGACTTTTTCTCGAATTTGTGTAGAAATTGATTTGAGTAAGCTGTTGCCAGATGCTTTGGATATGTGTGCGGGTCCTCATTCTTGGGTGCAGTAACTAGATTACAAGACCCTTCCCTTTCGTTGTTGCCTCTGTCATGAATATGGTCACTTGCAGCGTAGATGTCTGAGGGCCAAGCCTATGGAGCCTCAGCCTCCACCGCCCCCTCGCAATCATCCTAGTGTTGATAAGGGGAAGAATCATGTTTCAGATGAGGTGGTTGGGTCCAAGGGTTTTGTTCCTATTAAGGCTTGCAACTAGAATAGAGGTCCAAAGAGGACTTTGAACGAGAGGCAGGATGAGGATACTTTTAATAGGTTCAAAATATTGGATGATCTTGGTTAGCAAGAGGTTAATCCAGGGTTATTGAATGTGGATCAAGGAGGGGTGGGTTCTGGCGTGGAGGATCACATTTCTGGTACCCCTTTTGTTCCTCAGGTTGATTCTTCTTTGAATATGGACACTGATTTGCAGGTGGGGGCTCAGGAGCTATCGGGTCCAAATGTTGAGTGTGGGAAGGCAGTTGGAGATCCTTCTTTTCCTGCTCGAAGGGCGGGCTCAAATGGGGTTAAAGGCATCAAGCCCTCCCCTCACCTGGGCATTATGCAAAAGGATGGCGAGAAGGGGGGTTTGGAAAAAGCCTCTAAACTTGGTTGAAAGAAAGATTTGGAAAAGATTAAAATGACAGGGGAGACTTTGGTGGAGTCAGGGTCGGTAAAGACACTGGATTCTCATTTTTTGACTCCTTTGAAATGATTGTTATTTCATGGAATGTAAGGGGCCTGAAAAATGGCCCTCAACAAAAAGTTGTTTGTGAGTTGGTTACTCGTCATTATCTTGATGTTCTCTTCCTGTAGGAGACTAAGCTATCCGTTGAATGTATGTTGGGTTTAGTGCCTAAGTTTTGGAGGAATAGTGAATGCCAGTGTATTGGGGCCCAGGGATCCTCGAGGGGCATGGCTTGTTTATAGAACCCTCGAAAGATTCGGCCTTTGTGGTGTCTCTCCTTTAAATCTTCTCTCTCCATGGTGGTTGTGTGGTCCAAAATGGGGGAGTTTGTTTTACTCTCTAATGTTTATGCACCACTTGAGTTCCAAGGTAAACAAATTTTATGGTCCAATATACATCTGGTTCGTAGCTTGGCTCCTTACCAGCCTTGGATTATAGCGGGAGACTTTAATGCTATTACTGAGTTAGCTGAGAAGCGGGGGGGTATTGCAAGATTGGAGCCTTCTGCGTTGTTGTTCCAGGATAATATATCGGCTCTTAATATTGTTGACATCAAGCCTAGCAACGGTCAATTTACTTGGAACAACAGAAGGGTTGGAGACAACTGCATTGCAAAACGATTGGACCAGTTCTTGGTGTCCTATTACTAGGTTGGGGGCATGTGGTCTTCTAGCTCAGAGATTTTAGATTGGAGGGGTTCAGATCATTGGCCTATACAACTTGTGGTTTCATCTGCTAGGGTGCCTTGGACTTCGTCCTTCAAGTTTCAATTAATGTGGTTGTGTGACCCTAACCTCCATGGCTATGTTGCTGAATGGTGGAAGTATGGTAAACCTGCCTATGGTATTGCAATGTATACTTTTGCTAAGCTTCTTCAATATGTCAAGTATCAGCTCAAACGTTGGAATTGTCATTGTTTTGGTAACATTTTCTTTGAGAAGAATGTTGCTCAGGCGGAGCTGGATGGTATTACTAGGCTGATCTGGGAGAATGGGGTGTCTGAGAATTCATTGTGGGAAGAGGCTAGAGCCTTGAAAGCTCTGGAAGAGTGGGAGCTGAGGGAAGAAGTTGGAAACAAAAAGCTCGGATTGATTGGATTCAAGCAGGAGATAAGAACACTGCCTTTTTCTTTAATTCAGTGAAGGCTAGACGTCATGGAAATTCTATCTCTACTTTGGTTAATGATAGGGGAGATACTCTTTCTTCTTCTCAGGGTATCACAAATGAAGCTGTGCAATTTTTCTTCCTTATTCAAGGAGGAATCGCAAGGGAACTTTGATGAGGAAGCACAGGTTCTTTCTTGTATTCCTTCTTTGGTCTCTGAGGAGATGGAGCATCTGATGAGGGATATTACACTGGAGGAGCTGGAGAGGACTATTTTTCAGATGAAGAAGGGGAAAGCTATGGGTTCGGATGGTTTCCTGATTGAGTTCTTTCAAGAATTTTGGGAGATTATCAAGTTGGATCTATTAGCTGTTGTTCAGGAGTCTCAGAAGAATAAGCAAATGTTACAAGCCTTAAATTCCACCTTTCTTGCTCTTATTCCCAAATGTGATGCTGTGGATAGGTTAAACCTCTTCCACCCCATCTCTCTTTGTAACACTATTTATAAAATTATCTCTAAGTTGATTGCTGATAGATTGAAGAAGTGGCTTTCGATGCTGATATCTGAGGAACAGAGCGATTTTCTAGTGGGGCATCAGATTTTGGATGGAGTAGTTATTGCTATGGAGACCATTCATTCTATGGCTAATTCTAAAGAATAGGCTATGTTCATTAAGCTGGATATGGCTAAGGCTTATGACAAGGTTGAGTAGTCTTTCCTCTGAAAGGTTCTGGCTGCTTTTGGCTTTGAGGAGTGGACTCAATGGGTTATGAGTTGTGTGACTTCAGTTTCCTTTTCTATTTTAATTAATGGGGATCATTCAGAGCTTTTTGGTGCTTCTAGAGGTTTACGACAGGGCGACCCCCTCTCCCCTACCTATTTCTTCTTTTGGCTGAAGGTTTGGGTCGATTGATAAAAAGGAATGTTGAGACGAGTCTCATTCAGGGATGGTGATGGGGAGGTGGATTACCCCCGCAATCTCATTTACAGTTTGTGGATGACACTGCTTTCATGGGCACGACCACTATTAGGGAGGCTATGAACGTGCGTAGGGTGTTAGATGTTTACCTTGTTGCGTCTAGCCAATTAATCAATGAGGGAAAATTGTCCATCCTCTTCTTCAATACTCCTGTCTCCATTCAAAGGAGGATTTCTCACATTTTAAGATTTCAAATTGGGACTCTTCCATTGACCTACCTGGGGATCCCCATTTCGATTGGTAGACAGTCTCGAGACTCCTGGCAGGCTATTTTGGATAAATTCCAGGTTAAAGTCACTCATTGGACCCATCGTTGGTTGTCCTTTACGGGTTGTGTGCAATTGATTAAGTCTGTGGTTCAGGCTCTCCCTGTCTATCGGTGTATGGTTCTTGTGGCACCTATGAGCTTTGTATGGGAATTGGATTCCTTGGGAAGACAATTTTTATGGGCTGGTAGCTTATTGTCTTCTAAATAGAGCCTTGTTAGATGGGATATTGTGTGTAGTCCAGTGCAGTTTGGTGGTCTGGGGGTAAGGCAACAGTCACTATTGTCTAGTAAGGCTCTAGTTGCTAAACTGTATTGGCGGTGGTGTGTGGAACAGGATCGTGTGTGGGCCAGGATTCTGACACAAAAATACTTTTCGGGGTCCCCTCAGTGTGATATCCCTTGGTACTCTTTGATGGGGAAGGGATCGACGATTTGGAATACTCTTAGGAAAGGGGTTGCACTCAGTAAAGATGGCTTATTCTGGATTTGTAAAAGTGGGACTGAGGCGCATTTCTGGCATGATTCTTGGGATGGATACTTCCCCATTGTCTCTCAGTATCCACATTTTATGACCTTGAGCCAGAGGTTCTATGAAGGGGGTTGGTCCAAGGTGAGTGACTTTAAATCCCTCTCTTATTAGGGGCAACTGGTGGTGGCGGAATGGAAGACTCTGAACGAATGGTCGATTAATGGTATGGTGGAGGAGTGTACTGAGCTTCATAACATTCTTTCCCGTCAGAGTTGTAGTTCCCTAGTGGATAAGGATGTGCTCTCCTGGTCTCTTAACCCTAAAGGGGCTTACTCTGTTGCTTCTGGATATCAAGTGTTGCTCTCTCAGTGATTGGAAGGAGGGGAGGTTCAGTGGTGAGAGAAAGTTTGGAATAAAATTTCTTGGTCGAAATGTAGCTGCTTTATTTGGATTTTGGCTTGGAATAGGTGCTTGACTTGGGATAATATTTGGAAGAGAGGTTTTTTGGGTCCTTCTAGGTGTGTACTTTGTGGGGATGCCGAGGAGGACTCTGAGCACTTTTTCTTCCGTTGTTCCTTCACTTTACGGCTCTGGCATTTTTGGTGGGGTGTCTGGAAAAGCCCTTGTGTTCATGCTTCTTCCTTGGTGGACTTTTGGGGAAGCTTGGGGAGACCCCCCTCCTCGGCTACTTTCTTGCAGGATGTTTGGTATGTTGGGCCCATCTTTTTGTTTTTGCAGGTTTGGTTGGAAAGGAATAGGAGGATTTTTCGTGGTGAAAACTTGTGGTTCCAACAGGTTTGGTTTAGAATTATGGGTATGATCCAGGAGACGGTGGAGGCCAAATGTGAAGTTGTTTTGCCTTTGGAGAGAGGGGATGTTGAGATGGTTGATTAGTTGGGTATTCAGGGGTTATCTCCGGTCTCTGCTTGTGTCAGAAGGGGAAGGCATGTGAAGCAAAGAGTTCAAAGGGTGGGGAGGTGGGTTACCCCTTCGACTGGCATTTTGAAAATTAATGTGGATGGTTCTTCTAGAGGCAATCCCGGTCCCACTGGGATTGGAGGGGTTGGAAAAGATTCTTTAGGATCAGTGGTTTTTCTCTTTTTTATTCATGAAGGTCTTTAGACTATAAACAATATGGAAGGTCTGGCTATCCTTTACGCTTTGAAATAGGCTTATGCTCGGGGGTGGTGCAAGGTTATTTGTGAATCTGACTCTCAAGTTTTGATCAACTTGCTTAACAAACAAAAGATTGTTGATGTTAGTTGGCATTTGGCAGAGGTGGTGCAACAGATTCTTCAAGTTAGTTCTGTGATGGAGTTGGTGTATTTTGTCCATATCCCAAGGGAATGGAATAGGGCAGAAAATTGTCTAGCTAAATGGGCTTCAGAGAATGTGGATGGTTGGAAGATTGAGGGGTGGGAACAGGTTTCCCAAGATTATCGTCAAGCTTTGGAGAGGATTCTTGCTAAGGATGGGATTGGTATTGGGGTCAGTTGATTTTTGTCTTTTTCTCTGTTGGCCGTGGGGGTTTGGCCCTTTGATGTTTTGTAAGGTTTTGTTCTGATTTTCAATAAAGTTTTTACCCCTTTTTATTAAAAAAAATAGTTAGTTTATTTTTTATATATATATTTTTATAATATCTTATTTAGTTAATTTTGTTTTTATTTAGTTCTAAAACTTTTAAAACAGACATATTGAGACAATGTAATGGTATTATAGTATATGATAAAATAGTTATTCATCAATAATAGATGTAATAATAATATTTATAATATTCTATTATCTTAGCGGTGTATAAGATACAGTGTTAAATTATAAGAATATTAATTTAAAGGTAAATTAATGGTGATGTTTCTAGCTAATATTGGCATAATGAATGTCAAGTGAACTAGTTGTGGAATTAATGGTGTTAATGGACTTATAAAAGTGTTAAAAAAAAAAGTAATAAGAAATAGTTATTAATAATAATATGTAAATGAGGATTACGTAATAATATTAGTATTACTTAGTTGTAGGGTAATAATATTAGTATTACTGAGTTGCAGGGTAATAGTAATTTTATTATTAAAGATTCAATTGTGGGTCTATTAATGACAGTTTTATTGAGGATTAACAACTAATAATAATATTATCTTTGGCTTGTTGATTTAATAATAATGACATTACTCTTAAGACCGATTAAATTTGGTTATTGGGTCACTATAAAATAATAATGATATTATGATTACGATTTAGTTGAGATTAAGTATGAACGCTATTAACTTGAGTGAATTATAATTAATCAATTGCATGAACAATTGTCACACTTATTTTAGAGGTGACTTCATGTAGGTGTGCAACTCATGCTCATGGTGGTGTGATGTTACAAGCCCTTAGAGTGCTATTAACTTAATTAGTGGTTTCTTTTTTAAAAAAAGCAAAAAAAAAAATTGTCGTATTTTTCTAGTGAAAAACCTAAGCATGACAAAAAGCTTTTGTGACTGCTATGAAGAAATCTAGAAAATTTTAGTTATAGTGAAAACCAAAGAATATGAATTGTGATATTGGAGAAATTTATTAGATTTAAACTGTGAAACAAATCTACAAGAAAACAAATTTAGATTTTTAGAAAATTAAACCTCTGTAGTAAAAAGGAAATTGTGAAACCTCTGTGTGTTTTGCGGTGGAGAAACCCAGAAGATATTAGGAGTTGATTGAAAACCTCTGTAAGAAATTAGTAGTTTCCTTACCGGTGTTTAAATTTGAGTAAGTTAATCAGAAAGTTTATTTTAAAAATCCTCTATGAATTTTGGGTGTTCTCTGGAAATTTTTATAATTTCACTTGTAGGTGAATGTTTTGACAAAATTTCCCCAATTTATCTATTATGTTGAAATTCGTTTATATATATATATATATATAATATATGTATATGTTTTATTTTGATAAAATATAAATATTGACTTTTATCGCCATTCGTACGGCGTATTTGTTTTGGGAGAAATGAAATCAATTTTTAAAAAATATATATATATATATATTAAATGGTGGATAGTGGGGTAGGTTATATTCCCCACCGCTCACATTCTATATAGGGTGGAGCACTGCCTATGAGGCATTGCGCCCACCTCATAGGGGGACGCGCTGTAATACCCCTCTGTTTTGCTCTATTGTGCGAACAATGTTGTTTCCTCTTTTATGCTTTAGGATTCTGTTGTACTTTGACATTGTACTTGGTTACAGTTGATCACTATGTTATCATGATGTGTCTTGATGTAATGATACTATATTTTGATGTGATTATTATGGCATGTTTTGGAGTTAGCATATGTGGATATTTAAATTTATGATGTTTCATGCTTTCGATTATGCTGCAATGTTAGATGCGTCAGTTAGTACTACTGTATTGGTGAAGAGGATGGTATCGTATCACTCGCTTGCGAGTGCTCTATGATTTTGTGATTTACTCTTCACGGTGTGCCTTATTTATGATATATTATTGCATGTGGTTATATTCTTTGTTCGCAGGTTGACAGGTATAGGACATCGACTCCACTCGGTTTCACAAGTTCGAGCATGTCCATTGCCCAACGACATTCGATTGGGAGATAGTAGCTAGGATTTTCATGCTGAGTCATCATCCTGGTCGTAGTGTGTCGTCTGTCGTAGTGTGGTCCAGTTGTTCTATTTTGTTCTATTTGCCTTGTTTCAGTTCATTTAGGAAGTTAGAATAATGTTAGAAATGTGATTTAAATTAGTGAGTAATTTGATTTAATTAATATATATGTTAATCTTGTAGTAGATTTATTTTATTAATGGATTAAGTTATTTATGTTGAAATGATTTACATTATCTATTTTGGAAATGCATACATATTTGAGTTGGAATTGAAAATTAAGGAAATGAATTAAAAGTCAATTTAGAAATTTGAAAATTCAAAAAATTCAAATAAAGAGATATTTCCTATTCTGTTTTCTGGAATTTATGAGGCTGGTTGTAAGATTTTTGGGAAAAATTTGCATTATCTTTGAATTTCTTCACAAGTCTTAAAAATGGAGTTTTTGGAGAAAAATTGAAAAGAGAAGAGGAAGGATTGCTCAAGTTTGTGGGTTTGGATAAAAAACTCAAAGAATTTGTGGAGCTTAAAAGGGTTTCATAGCACCATCAGAATCTTCAACATACTTCAAAAGAATCAAGTTCTCATCTTGTATTAATTGAA
Source organism: Sequoiadendron giganteum (assembly GCA_007115665.2). Lineage (NCBI taxonomy): Eukaryota > Viridiplantae > Streptophyta > Pinopsida > Cupressales > Cupressaceae > Sequoiadendron > Sequoiadendron giganteum. The sequence continues at coordinate 289,307,482 of CM021109.1, read as the reverse complement.
TTTTTTTGAATTCAATGGCTTTTGTGTGGAGGGAAAACTATTTGCAATCTTTAGTTTGAGTGCAAAACAAATCTGTGTGATATTTTATTTTTCAAATTTTGAATAAGATTGTTCAAGTTGGAAATAAATTCTTGTTTGCAAATTATTTTTCATTCTGTTTGGTTCTCAGATTGTTCTTCAAATTGTTGAGTTTCAATCTTGATTGAATGAAAATTATGTGTATATGTATATATATAGCCTTAAATATATGTGCATATACTTCTTATATTTATATATATTTGTTCTAAATTATATTTTGCAAAGTTATGCTGGAAAAATTTATTAAATTTTGCCAGGTTCAAATTTTATTGAAGTCTGGTGTTCTTTTAAAGTTCTAGTTTTTTTGAAAAAAAAAATTAATAAAAAAAAAATTAATTTTTAAAAAAAAACAAAATTTGTTGGGGGCTGGGGCTCACCCCACCGTCGCCCCCATGGGAAGTGACATGGGGGAGCGCAACCAGCGACCCCCCTGTCCGTGGCCTATGTAGACTTCGCAGCACGCGACCACCAACGGTGGTGGCCAGCTACACACTGTGCAGCCTGCGCCACCACAGTTGGTGGTCGGCTCCGTCGCCCGTGCCGTAACCGCCTCTGCCTTCACCCTGCGACGGCTCCTCTGCCCATGCCCAGCGTAGTCTCCGCTCGTGCCTCCTTCCTCCCGGCGGCGCCGCCTCCTGCGGCCGCCCTGTGATAAATCGCTGCCCCCTAGTAAAAAAAATCTGTGGCCAGTTCCTTCTCCCGCCCTCATCCAAAATGCACGCACTTCGAGGTTCGTGTGATCCAACCCTAAGGTTTGGTAGGCGAACCAAGACAATGCTTTTTGGTTCTTTTAAAATTTAAAAATAATAATAAAATTTTATTTATTTTAATATTATAATTTTCATAATATTTTAATATTATAATTATTTTAATATTAAAATTTATTATTATATTGTTGATTATGAGTTATTAGAATATTAAAAGGCATTTAATAGAATAATATTATTATTTCTTTATAATGTTATGAGAGATTTAAATAATATCATAATCTTAATGTTTTAATATTAACATTTAGAAGGAGAATTTCATGTCATTATTTTATTGTTTAAATAGGGAATGCTTTTTTTTTTTTTCTTTAAATGAGTTTTATTAAATATGGAAACAATATTTTATTTAAAAGGGGGATTTTGCTTTCATCTGAATTGATTGAGATACGGGTTAATGTTTCATGTATTTAAATGCTACGTGGAAATAAAATGATTTTTAAATGGCATATTTAATTCAGTTCATTTAATGCATTGATTACTGAATGCTAGTGAGGAAATGGGTTTAGTGAACCCAAAGTAGATTTGACTCTTGCCTTGTTTTGATATGTTCATATGGCCATTCGGGAAATCTGGGTCTTAGTATTTAGCAAGTCTTCCAGTTGGGCTTTCAAGTTTGTGGGTTGTCATACTTGTAGTCAACCTTTGGATTACCTTGGGTAGTGCATTTAACCAGTTTGTTCCCCGGTTATCACGAACGTGAATGTGTTGACTATAAGTCATGGTTAGAGATGTGGTACCCTTATGTCACACTTGTGTACCCTTGGGTTGTAGAGTTGTTCCACATGTCGTCTTAGAGGAGTGGCTTGTAACGAGGGCTGGCACACAAAGTGGTGCTAGGATAACTCGTTGTAAGTTAGTTAATCCAGTGATAACTTAATTAACTGATTAGAGTATCACGTAGTATCAAACACTTAATAAGATAATTATGCCTCACTTAGGAACACAAGGGCTTGTAAAGACTTGGGTTGAGACTAGAAGGCCTGGAATGGCAAGATCGTTATCTTGTCTCTATGAAAGATAACTGATTCCGCATTGGTTTACATGAGGGGTCGAAATTCGTTAGAGGTTACCAGGATAACCCGAGATGGGGGTCGGGGCCTAGGAAGACTTACCAGGATAACCTATGTAACATTGTGATGACACTTCTCCTAGGTCGACAGTATGTTCGCATCAGTGATGCAATTGATTATGTAATTTTTGGAAGCACTGTAATCATTGTGATAGTGATGTCACTGTATTTATTTCAGTATGGTTGTGTTAGCCTATGTCTAGAGGTAGATGTCCTTGGTTAGAAATTATGGTTACTATCTCCTAGCACAGGGGGTGGACCTTTGGGTTCCAATTGGTTGGGTGGAACTTGCACCTTTCTCCGTTGGGCTTCTTTCATATTCATGTGTACGAGACTTCCAGTTGGAGAGCTCGTGTGATCCAGTTTTATTTCATGCCTTGTTATTTCAATTGTTCTTGAGATGTATTACCCCTCATTGTTATCGAGGTGGAATTTGTAATTGTAACCTTATTTATTGAACTTGCCTCATTCGGGGAATGAGTGTTGTAACCTTATTGTTTAATGAATGGATTAATGAATTGGAAGTTATCTCTTATGCTTGTTGTAAAATTATCTTACTTGGAATGAGTGTGTTATTTCATGAATTAAATAATTGTCGTGGATTTTATTTATGTTTGTGTTGAGGTTCTATATAACCTTTGTCTCATAACCTTAGAGGTTGTTGGCAATAGTTAGTGAACTTACTTATTATTTGTAATTAAACAAAAAAAAATTAGCCTGTTTAAGTAGTTGTTTGCAAATTCCTCTAGGGTTGCATGGCGGGGCGTTACATGTGCTGCCCCATAGGGAGCGCTACCTCCCAACAGTATTGTGGCCGGTTGTACTACAGGTACAGTCCGACGAACCATATGTTTTCCCTGTGGTGAATTAAGAATGGTGTGTGAACAAACTGCAAATGGACGAACCTCATCTGCCCACTTTATTAAGGAATTTTGACTTTATTTTATGCTTTCAATTTTGTTACTCAATAATATGATATATATATACATTGTGTATATATGTGTATTTGTATATTATGTATATATATGTATGTATATTTTATATATTTGGTCTGTAAATTATTAAGTATATATTTAATGAATATATATTATAAGTGTATATACATAATTATATATGAATATATAATTACGTATGTATATCTTATGTATATATATTAAATGTATATTTTTGTATTTAGAATAGTTTTTATTTTATAATGGATGTATATTTATGAACAATTGGAGGAAATCAATATAATTAGTTTGCAGAAGGATTTATGTTGTTTTAAAAAGGATTTAATGAATTTGATTTATTAAATCTAGTCTTTCTTTTATCTGTAAATAAAAGGCAATTATTTAGTTATTTCAACTATTTTGAAAGGGCAACTGTTATTTATATTATGAAATGTATTGGAAAGGGAAATGGATTTAGCATATCCAAAAGTAGATTACTTCCTTGCAATTTCCTTGTTGTAATTATTTCCTCTTTGTTCTTGTTTGGGAAACGGGTAAATTGTGTCTTTAATATGTAAGTCTTCCAGAGGGATCTAGAGGATGGGGGTTGTCGATTTGTTATGTCAACCATATGTTTTCCCTTGGGTAGTGCATTGTGTCTTGTTGCCTCCAAGTTTTTTGGAGTGAGTTTCACTATTTTTTGTCTCCTAGAATTGGAGTGGTTGTTTTGTCTACTTTGTATGCACTTGGGATTCCCTTGAGGTTTAGTTTTGTATGGTATGTTGTCTAGTAGTAGAGTGGCTTTTGTTAGGCGCTAGAGCCCAAAGAGGTAAATTGGGTAACCTTCGGAGGTAGTTTAATCAAGTGATAAATAAATTAATGTACTTAGAAGATTAGGTAGTTTTTCACACTAAACAAAATAAATTAACCTCACTCATAGAAACAAGTGCTCGTATAGGCTTGGGATGAGTGGGAAGGCTTGGAATGGAAAGGTCATCTACCTTGTCCTTACAAGAAGTATTTGATTCTGCATGAGTGAGTATGGGGGTTGGGATTCGGTTGAGGTCACCAGGATTATCGGAGCCTATGAAGATTCCTAGAGGAGATCTCATGATGAGTTGTGCTATGACACTCTATCTAGGACAACAGTTGTTATTTGTTTGTATGTGTATGGTTTTCTTAACATACTTGATCTATTTTATGATTGGAAGCAATGTGACCATGTTAGAGTTAGACTTTTATAGTTCATTTGATTGGTTGTGTTAGTATGAGTCGGCCTATGGTTAGTGGTTGTAGAATTTTGTCCATGTTATGTTGTTACTATCTCCTAGCATGGAGGGTGGGCCTTCAGGTACCACTTGGTTGGGTGGAACATGCACCATACACCATTGGGTCCCCCTTTGATCTTCAATACTTGGTGGTGAGATATATCTAGTTGGAGAGCTCGCAGTTCCTGTTTTTAATTCAAGAAATATATATATTTCAATTTGTATCATGTTATTTTACCCCTCATTTGTATTCGAGGTGGATTTCTATATATTGTAACACATTTGTATTATTGCCTCATTCTAGGAATGAGTGTTGTAACCTTTTGATTAAGTTAATGAACATGGAGTTTGGTTGTAAATCTCTTTATGATATGTTGTATCTTTATGTTGTTTAAGTACTCATTTCTTATTGTCATTAAATGCTATGGATGTATATATGTGTATATGTGGGTTTAAGTAATCTCAGTTATGTAGCCTCAAAAGTTGTTGTCAATTGTAGGTGAACATGTATGTTTATTACACTTTAATAATAATAAAAATTGTACGCTTAAGTAGTGAATTGCAACTTCCTTTAGGGTTACGTGGCAGGGAAATACATGCCACCTATCTTGTTTGGTTATCGAAAATTTTAGAAGAATTCATTAATTAAAATGGGAATTGTTCTTCTTTTTGCTGGCTGGGCAATCTTTGTTGGTAATCTTTCTTGATAATCTTTCTGGGTAATGTTGTTGGGGAAAAAACTTTAATTTTTTTTTTTACAGCCTTGTGAATTTTGAAGCAAGTGAAACAGATTTGGATTTTTCTTTCCTTTACGAAAGAGAGATTAACTCAACATCATCTTTGTCTCCAAACGTCATTTACCTAGTTTGGTGTTTTTACTTTTAAATTCACTTCCCCTTTTTTCTTTCGCATATAAAAAAATCGATTTGTTCTTCTCGATTAGTTTGAGGCATATGTGCGTAGGAGGCATCATTTTTGTTGTTGGTTATTAGATTATTCTGCATCTTTTGTGGTCGTAAGGTTTAAGAGAAAACAATGATATATAGTTTTTTTTATATATTGATTCTTTGGTTTATTGTTTACTAGGCCGAATGCTTTCTTTTGTTGTCACAAAATAGCCAATTGCATGTATAGGTTTGTAAATTAATAAATACCTCTTGAATTAAAATAAAGGGTAATTTTGTGAGAGAAAATGCTAATTAAATAATAAAAGGTTGTTTTATAACAAAAAATAGTTTAAGTTATATATATATGTGTGTGTGTGTGTGTGGGTTGGTAAAAGTAAATTGGGTGTATGAAAAAAAAAAGTTATTAAGAAAAATAATCCAAAATGTAGTGTTTATTCAAATTGTTTTTATTTTTATTTAGAATGGAAAAAAAATGTTTGAATTAAAAGAAATAAAACTTATTGTTCTATTTAGCAACAGAATAGTCATAATAAATATATTTACATATTTATATTATATCATATGTATATATATATATATATATAAAATTAAAGAAAGAAGGTAATTGATTAGTAAAGGGATTAGGGACTTCCCTACTTTCTTTTATTCCATTTTATATTCCCTTAAAATTCTCATTATTTCCTTTAGATTGTAGATTTTTACTTAATAAATATATTAAAAAAGAAGAAGCTTTTTCATGGTAAATTGTATTACGTGGGGAAAACCATTAATTCTTTCCCTTTTAAAAGATAAGAAATTAAATAGAGTTATTTCTATTTTAAAATATTTTAATTTAATTTAATTTAATTTATAGATATATGTTTATTTGTTAATTACTAATGATCCATTGTTTAGAAAAGTGACATTTAAAGTATACTTGAGGTGAGTTTATTATTCTTTTAATGATAAATTCCTTTTGGGCTGCGTATTTAACTAAATTTGTTGGTTGCAAACAACCATCGAATTATAGTGAAACACCCAAATGTTTTAAGGTTAAAATATAATAGATATACATTTAGTTTCACATATGTGTAGACTTACTCATTTACGCAGTGATATTAAACATATGTAATTATATAGGATGCGTCTATTAACAACTGAGTAGTTATGTTAAATTATATTGTATTATAAATATATATATGTATGTATATATATAGGTGTGTGTTTCAATATATTGTTAAATGAAAACAAAGTGTGTGGTAAATTAAAAATATTTAAATATATATATGCCAATATTTAAAATGCCATATACATGCATTATGATTATTATTAAAGAGAAAATTTGTAATATTAAAATGCTCAATGAGAGATGAGTAAATCCTTTTTAGTAACATAATATATAGAAGAAATAAAAGATAGTTGTTATTATTATAATTTAAAATTACTTTTTAAAGTAAATAAAATATTTGATTATAAAGAAATATATATATATATATATATATATGAATTCAAATAATTGACAATATTTAATGTTTTCTTTTCTCCTATTGAATCAAGAGACTTTTGTAGTTAAATGTTAGAAAATGATATTTTGGTCTCTTTAAAAATATGATTTACTTGATAAATTAGAAATAACTATAAAAGTATAAATGAAGGGTTTATTTAAGAAGTTAGTTGGATTATCCTTTTAACAATGGTCTTGTTTATAATCATGTATTGGATGATCTCTTGATATCATGAATATGTTATTTACATAGCTTCCTTTTAATATCTTATGAGTCACAAATGTACTCACGATCACGTTTCATTGGTTGTTTGTGCCTTCTTATTTGTTTGTAATGCTTGAATAAGTGCTCTCATTGTATAAGTAGTTGATTAGTGAAAATGTGAAGGTTTTGGTTGAGTGTTTGTGTTGAATTATTGGATTGGTTTTCAAGTTGAGATGTGCTCGGTTGATTGTTATTGTTGTAATGATTATTAATTTTATTCTCCACTTGTCTTTTTGCAGATTTTATATAATCATTTTGTGGTCCCATGATGTAAGTCTTCTTTTTGTGTTAATTCTGATTGAGGAGACTTCATTGCATTGTCTTCTTGTGCTCATATTTTGAGATGGTTGGGAACCTAATATGTTTGAATTACCTTTAGTAGGAGTTTGTGGAATTTTGGCATTTTAGGCTTCCGAAGGCAATAGTGAACTTGAATTTTATTGGTTTTCTACGGATGGACCATTGTGATTCATTGATCATATTTCGGATTTTGAGCTTGTGGGCATTACCTTGTACCATGGTGTTGACTTTTGATGTGGTGGGTGGTACCTCCTTTGTTCTTATTTTTCAGTGATATGGAATGGGTTTGCGAGATGGTTCTTGCCTCACATGTTGTGAGTTATGAACACTTTGATTTTTATGTGAGCTAAGGTACACCCCTTGTTTGTATTTAGTTTTGGTGTTGTAGGGAGAGTGGCTCTTCATGGGGGTTTGGTGCACAAAGTGGTTCTTAGGGTAACCCATGGAAGAGTTTCCTAAACAAGTGATAATGTAATTAATGAACTAGTGGGTTTGGGTAGTTAAACACTAAACAAGATTAATTATGAGCCTCACCCATGCCTTTAGTGCTTTCATAGACTAAGGATGCAATGAGAAGACCTGGTTGGTAAGATCACTACCTTGTCCTCATGAAAGATAAGTGGTCCCAAATGAGTCAACATATGGAGTGGTGCCTTGAGATAGGCAGCCATGTTAACCATAGATGGAGGTGGTACCTTTTGATAGGTTTCCTAAATAATCCATGTAAGGTCATGCGATGATACTCTCCTATAGTACCCATTTATTTTTCCCTTGTTTGGTTGCCTCTAGGAATGTTGTTTGAATTGTTGATGTTGTTGAGGCAATTGGTTCTTAGTGTTGTTGTTGAAGCCTCCAAGTTCTATCTTTTAGTGTTGTACACATGCCTCATGGAAACTTGATTGATGTTAACAAAATGTGCCCTTGATATTTATTGTTGGTTGATATTGGGTTCTCATTTGAAGGCATTGGGATCCTATTATTGCTGGCACCTCTTATGGTTATTTAGTGTTGATCTATATTATTCGCAATTGGCTTTGTTGGACCTTTCATTATTTTTTTGTGGCTATGTGATGGCAATGTTATGGGTTGTCATCTTATGTTGTTGTTATCCTTGTTGTGTAGTTTGGCTTGCTATTGGTTCATTTAACTATTTTGGTTGAGGAATGGGGATCTTTCTTGTCGACTCCTAGCACAAGGGGATGGTCTTTCGGGTCCACATAGTCAGGTGGAATATGCTATGCACCCCATTGTGTCCCCAGTTTGAGTTCATGCCAATGTTGTTGATCCAGGACTCTACCTCAATTCTATTACAGTACCAAGTTCAATTATGTAACATTCTTGTTTTTGATGTATATTTTCCTTTGCATGATAGGATGCAAATGTACTCCTCAAGTATTGTAATGTACTCTTGAAGTGATGTAATGTACTCCTGAAATGGTTGTAATGTATTATTTTACCTTTGTAAACCTTATGTGGTAGTCATTATTTGATGTGTTGTATCTATGGAAATATACTCCACAATTTTCTTATTGAACTATTAATAAAATGTTATATGTATCTTTTTTTATCATGGATGGTTTTATGTTATCTTTATGTAATCTTGATTCATTCTTTA